>CM045733.1:16857500-16862500 GCA_024760905.1 Plotosus lineatus
TTGAAGACTTGGGTTATCTTTATGTAATGTTTCAATTTGTTTCATGATCTGAAAAAGTTAAATGTGACAAAGGGGCAAAAACACACACAAACACACACAAACACACACATACATACATACACATATGTCCTTCTCAAAAAATTAGCATGTGATAAAGTTCATTATTTTCTGTAATGTACTGATAAACATTAGACTTTCATATATTTTAGATTCATTACACACAACTGAAGTAGTTCAAGCCTTTTATTGTTTTAATATTGATAATTTTGGCGTATAAAGAAAAGAACAAAAATCCCTATCTCAAAAAATTAGCATATTTCATCAGACCAATAAAAAAAAGTGTTTTTAATACAAAAAAGTTAACCTTCAAATAAATATGTTCAGTTATGTACTTAATACTTGGTCGGGAATCCTTTTGCAGAAATGACTGCTTCAATGCGGCGTGGCATGGAGGCAATCAGCCTGTGGCACTGCTGAGGTGTTATGGAGGCCCAGGATGCTTCGATAGCGGCCTTAAGCTCATCCACAGTGTTGGGTCTGGTGTCTCTCAACTTTCTCTGTACAATATCCCACAGATTCTCTATGGGGTTCAGGTCAGGAGAGTTGGCAGGCAAATTGAGCCCAGTAATACCATGATCAGTAAACCATTTAGCAGTGGTTTTGGCACTGTGAGCAGGTGCCAGGTCGTGCTGAAAAATGAAATCTTCATCTCCATAAAGCTTTTCAGCAGATGGAAGCATGAAGTGCTCCAAAATCTCCTGATAGCTCGCTGCATTGACCCCACCCTTGATAAAACACAGTGGACCAACACCAGCAGCTGACATGGCACCCCAGACCATCACTGACTGTGGCTACTTGACACTGGACTTCAGGCATTTTGGCATTTCCTTGTCCCCAGTCTTCCTCCTGACTCTGGCATCTTGATTTCCGAATGACATTCAAAATTTGCTTTCAGCTGAAAAAAGTACTTTGGACCACTGAGCAACAGTCCAGTGCTGCTTCTCTGTAGCCCAGGTCAGGCGCTTCTGCCGCTGTTTCTGGTTCAAAAGTGGCTTGACCTGGGGAATGCGGCACCTGTAGCCCAGTCCACTGCTTCCTCAGGTCCCCCAAGGTCTGGAATCGGCCCTTCTTTCACTTTTTCCTCCCCACAGACGTCCCACTGAGGTGCCTTGATACAGCACTCTGGGAACAGCCTATTTGCTCAAAGATTTCTTTCTGTGTCTTACCCTCTTGCTTGAGGGTCTCAATGATGGCCTTCTGGACAGCAGTCAGGTCGGCAGTCTTACCCATGATTGCGGTTTTGAGTAATGAACCAGGCTGGGAGTTTTTAAAAGCCTCAGGAATCTTTTGCAGGTGTTTAGAGTTAATTGGTTGATTCAGATGATTAGGTTAATAGCTCGTTTAGACTACCTGAACATGATATGCTAATTTTTTGAGATAGGAATTTTGGGTTTTCATGAGTTGTATGCCAAAATCATCAGCATTAAAACAATAAAAGACCTGAAATATTTCAGTTGGTGTGCAATGAATCTAAAATATATGAAAGTTTAATTTTTATTTTAGATGCTTTAAAAATTGGAGTGGGTGATTAACCATTAGAAACTGCTACAGCAAAACTATCGGATGCTCTGAATGAATGGAGCGATGAGCCAAATATGGACCAATCAGAAAGTGATGACGAGGATTTTTCACCTGTTTCTCCTGCTCTCTAACTTCATCAATTTAAGGACGTGCCAAGCCTTGTGCTTTTTGTTTATGTTCGTGTCGATTGGTTCAACGTGCCATACGCTAAAGTTGACATTCCTGTTGATTGGCTTGATTTTACTTCCGGGAAAATGTTTAAAGGAACAGCACTGGGAGGGAAAAGTAAGGGGTCTTTTTAATTTTTTTTTTTTTTAAATGCTGTTTTCTGTTTATTTTCAGCTTTCATGAAAGTTGATTGGTTGATTCCACAAAACGAATAACACAAATACCAGTAAAACTCTTGTATTGTTCTTTAATTATTCATGTTTTCCACCTTGATGATAGTAAGCACTTACTGTTCCACTCCGCTGGTAAACATTTTAATAAGCTCCCACCCACTTAAATTTTTAAAGCGCCATCGGCTGAACACGGCATTTTATATATATATATATATATATATATATATATATATATATATATATATATATATATATATACAAATATTTTTTTTTTTTTTTTTTTTACACACACACACACACACACACACACACACACACACACACACACACACAAAGTGGTACCTTGACTGCCGAGTGTCTTTTATAATGAATTTTCAATGATATGAGCTTCGATCCCACCAAAAATCTGCCCCATCCAATGAGCAAAATTTTTATTTATGAGCTCTGCTGGGGAAATGGCTTTTCTGGGCTGATTTGCCTCATATTCTTCCACGTGTATTCCTCCGTGACCTCGAACGCCTTGTGCAGTGCTTCTCAATTATTTTCTGTGATGCCCCTATAGGAAGAAAAAAAGGACCCCCCCCCCGACTATAAATAGTGTTTACTGCACTTCATATCGTTTACCTGGTGCCCCCCCCCCACATACCATAATGAACTGTGCCACTGCCACCTCGTGTAATTGCGCATCCTCTACGATAGATGGCAGTGGTGCTCTCGCTGTGTTCCCTACACCATAGGAAGCAAAGTGAGAGCACCACTGACACCTACTATAGAGGATACGCAATTACACTTAATTCTAGTACACTATGGGAAAAGGCATGTACCCCAGGATCAGACATGCGTCCCCAGCATCACATCGCACGCCCCACTATTTGAGAAGCACTGGCCTTGTGGGAGCTCACCACAAGCCTTTCCTCACTAGCATTTGTAGTGTGCACATGCACAAAATTCTCCGCTTCTCTGTTACGCACCATCTCATGCCTGTCCACACGACATCTTCGCGCCCACTTGACATCTTTGCCACAGTCAATGATCGGAAGGGTTAGTTGACTTACTCTTTATTCTTGTTTTATTATTATTATTTAATTATTAATGTTAATGTACATGTATTATTATGAAATATATTTTTTACATGTTTATCTTTAATATATTTGGTCAAATATACATGTTTGTGTCCGGTTATACGAGTTTGGGAGGGGGGTGGAACTGATTAATTGGTTTTCTATTATTTCCTATAGGAATTTTTGTTTTATCTAATGAATATTTTGACTTACAAGCTTGCCCTCGGAACAGATTAATTTTGTAAGTCAAGGTACCACTGCATGCATGCATACACACACACACACACACACACACACACTATTATATATAGACAAAAGATTTTTATATGGAAATTTATTTCCTTTTCCTTGTATCTCGGGTGTCAGTTTTACACACACTCCTTAAGTATTGTGTATTTTTCTCTAAGATTTGGGCGTACAATTGAAAAACTGAAAGGATAAATCCAAAGCATAATTCTTTGGGGATGCGAGTGTGTACCTTCCAGGAGGAGCGTCTGAGAGCTTTATCTTTTTGGATGCACTGCCTGCACTCTCTTCAGCTAGAGGTCTATAGTTGCTCATGCCACTTTCAGTCCCTTGTTCACCTGCCTGTACAACACACACACACACACACACACACACACACACACACACACACACACACACACAGTCGCTATAGAGGGTTTTCCTGAATAATTCACCCATTCAGTTTACTTTTATCTGCAGTAAAGCATGTGTGATGGTGTGAGTCTCTGACCATAGCCCTCTTCCTGCTGTGTATCTGAGACAAGGCCGGTGCACTCTTCTGGTTGCTTGTGGCTGCACGGAGCGGTGGTCGGAGGAGCTCCTCTCTCCTGTGTACTACTGTGTTCTTGGTTTTCAGCTTCCTGTCAAGACACACACATGCGCACACACACACACCCACGCACACACACAGTGAGAAATTACACTTCCGACAATCAGCTTAATTTCTAATGCATACACACAAATCCTTTATTTAAAATGCTTGTTGACAATCTGTTTTGACTTGTGTGTGGTGAAGGACTGCAGAAGAACGTGACACTAACTGAAAATAAGGTCTCCTGTGAGATACATTCATCTTTTTCTGAAAGTTACTTCCTCGTTGTACCTAATTTCATTGATTGGTCAGTGCACAGAGACGTGAGGAAAGCTAAAAGTTTGTGCGCACGCCTGCATGCGCGTGGTCTTGTATTCAAGTTTATCTAAGGTCAACTGTTTAAGAACTCTGTCGGGCTACTCTTAGCAAGAATGCACAAGGGCCTGTCTGAATTTCCAGATTCAACGGTTTCTCATTAAAGATGAACCGAATCAGTAACATGAATATCGACTAATCCCAGAAAGATCACATTTCTCCAGCACAAGCCAAGAAACTAAACACCATCCTGATACTAATAACAGGAATTTGATGGTTGCACATGAAAGCAAAGGAGTGTGTGAGCATCACTGATAATCATGTGGGTTTCGATTCTTAACGCCAATACGTAGTAATGCTACACAAACCAGAAATGCCAGCGGGTTTGCAAAAAATAAAAGCCGCACTTCCTGGCGCCCACTGTGAGACCCAACTCTAGATTAGGAAACGCTTTAAAATGCAAGTTTACAATATGTAACTGAAGATGAGCTCATGACCAGAATCACAACAACAAAGCCAAACCATATCCATCTGAGCAAAACAATGTTTATATGTTAAACATTTCAGTCCCAGAATAGATTTACTCGTTAATATGGAGATGTTTAGACTGTAAACTTCTCTTTTCTTTCAGCTTTAGGTCACCTTCAGTCCACCAGGGAGACACAAAATATAAAACACACGGACAATACAAACGTCCACTAAGCTGGAGAAGAGAAAACAGAAGTACACAGCATTTCCTGCTGGGTCTGCCCTCATATGACCCCCAGACAAAAAAAACCCCAGAAAAAACCAACCCAACAAAACTCCTTACATTTTAATGTGAGGTGCGCATCTGTGCACACGTGTCTGTGTGTGTATTTATATTTTATTTACATATTGTGCATT
>CM045733.1:16867500-16915000 GCA_024760905.1 Plotosus lineatus
TCGCAGACGGTCAATATGGAAAACCTCCGTTGCTGTATGAATATTGATGGGTGCGATGCTCAAACTATTTGGCTGGGAGTGCAGTGGTTGGGAGTGCAGTACACTCGGCTGAACGTTTCGCGACAGCACACAGATCATTTAGATGTAATTTGTCACCCGATGGCAACACAGGCCTGGAAAAAGATCAAGCAGCGAGGAGACACATTAAAGCTTGAACCGTTATGAGGAACCAGAGCAATTAGAGAGAGAAGAATGATGCATGGAGCATTTTTCGCTAACTTGGGGATCCAATCTGTCTGAAATCAATTAATCTTTTAACCTCATGTGTGCTAAAATGTTACAGTTGATGGAGGGGATTTGACAAGAATGGTGACAAATCTGAAAACTGTTTCAGACTTAACGGAGAAAACCTTTCAGTAATACTTCATTCATAGATTTTGTTTCATGCTATGCCACGTTTTGGAAAGCTAGACGCCAAGTAACTAAACTACAGGAACGAAAATCTCACCGAACCGCCATACTTACTATGCTGGAAACATTTCGTGTAAATTAGACACTTAAAATTTCACTGAAATCACGGAAATGTAACGTTTCAAAATAAATACAGGGATTCCTCACTTTCTGCGGTTAATGGGGACCGAGACCCCGTCCCCCGCGACCGCCAATTTCCGCGAAGTAGGATCGACCCCCCTGACTGAAGTATACATACCTGTATGTGTGTATATAATATCAATAAATACATATTCAATGCTATAAATGCTTATAATAACAACTAAACATGGGCAGTGGTGGCCTAGTGGTATAGGGCACTGGATCGCTGATCCTAAGGTTGGGGATTTGAGCCCCACTCTCCATGGGTAGTCAGTGTCCCCCCAGTGCAGCTAACCGGTTATCAAAGGCCGGCCATGTCTCTCACTGTCTATGGTAAGAGGTTCATTTAAAAGAACCATTGCTGACTTTCAACAAGAGTCGCTGCAAAGCCATCAGCATATTGCCGCCCTGTGATGTCCAGAGTGTACTCTGCCCTCGCCCGGAGTCGGCTGGGATGGGCGCCAACCTTCGTGCGACCCTGATTAGGAGTAATTGGTTGCAGAAAATTAACTGAACAATTAAATATTCAAAAAATAATGCACGAGATGTAAATAAGATATAAATACACACACACACACACCTCACATAAAAATGTAAGTACTTGTGTCGGGTTGTTTTTTGTTTTGGTTGGGGTTTTTTTTTTTTTTTTTTTTTTGCATAATTGGCCTTGTTTTGTGGCATTTTCATTAACTTTTTCCCTATTTTATTATATTTCAATGAATATTTTTGAAAAACCCACAATGCACTGAAGCCACAGAAACTGAAGCACGAAGTAGCGAGGGATCACTGTGTATACACCTTATACTATAAAAATATAATCACAGTATAAAAAGTTTGATAATTCAATATGATTTTTTTTTTTTTTTTTTTTTTTTTTACAAGTAGCACAATTTTGAGTAGGCTGTTAAGGTTATATTTTTTCACGTTGTAACTGAGTCTTGGCAGCACAAGGCCAATTCACTGTGGTTAGCTTTCACTGTTAACATTTAGCTTGAATGCTACAAAAACACAGATCTGAAGTGTAAAACTGCTGCATATAGACTGCAAATAGATTGAATAAGAAACTGGAGCCCCTTTTATAGACTAAATAAGCTCAATAAGCAAACATGGTAGATGATTTACATTTATGCCTATCTACAGTCTTCACTAACATTCATAATGGCGAAGAAATTTTTTTTCTAGCTACCGCATCAGTCTTTACAAATGTTTAAATAATTTTATCATCATCATCATCATCTTCCGCTTAGTCCAGGGTCGGGTCGCGGGGGCAGCAACCTTAGCAAAGAGGTCCAGACATCCCTTTCCCGAGCTACTTCCTCCAACTCTCCCGGGGGGACACCGAGGCGGTCCCAGACAAGCCGAGAGACATAGTCCCTCCAGCGTGTTCTAGGTCGACCCCGGGGTCTCTTCCCGGTTGGACATGCCCGAAACACCACACCAGGGAGGCGTCCGGGGGGCATTCTGACCAGATGCCCGAGCCACCTCAACTGGCCCCTCTCAATGCGGAGGAGCAGCGGATCTACTCGAAGCTCTCCCGGATGGCGGAGCTTCTCACGCTATCTCTAAGGGAGAACCCCGCCACCCGGCGAAGAAAGCTCATTTCAGCCGCTTGTATCCGTGATCTTGTTCTTTCGGTCATTACCCAAAGCTCGTGACCATAGGTGAGGGTTGGAACGTAGATCGACTGGTAAATTGAGAGCTTCGCCTTGCGGCTCAGCTCCTTTTTCACCACGACGGACCGGTACAGGCACCGCTTAACAGCAGAGGCTGCAGCGATCCATCTGTCGATCTCTCGCTCCATCCTTCCCTCACTCGTAAACAAGACCCCAAGATACTTAAAGTCCTCCACTTGGGGCAGGACCTCATTCCCGACCCAGAGGGTGCATTCCACCATTGTCCGACTGAGAACCATGGCCTCGGACTTGGAGGTACTGATCTTCATCCCGGCTGCTTCGCACTCAGCAGCGAATCGCTCCAATAAGAGCTGGAGGGCCCGACTTGATGAAGCCAAAAGGACAACATCATCCGCAAAAAGCAGAGACGATATCCAATGGCCACCAAACCAGAACCCCTCATCGCCTCGACTGCGCCTAGAAATTCTGTCCATAAAAATTATGAACAGAATCGGTGACAAAGGACAGCCTTGGCGGACTCCAACTCCCACTGGAAACGAATCCGACCTGCTGTTACCAATACGGACCAAACTCTGGCTCGGTGATACAGCGACCGAATAGCTCGTAGCAACGGATCCGAACGCCGTATTCTCGGAGCACGCCCCACAAGATCTTTCGAGGGACACGGTCGAAAGCCTTCTCCAAATCCACAAAGCACATGTGGACAGATTGGGCAAACTCCCATGCCCCCTCCAGAATCCTCTGGAGCGTATAGAGTTGGTCAGGAGTGCTGCGGCCAGGACGAAAACCACATTGTTCCTCCTGAATCCGAGGTTCGACTATCGGTCGGATCCTCCTCTCTAGTACCCCTGCATAGACTTTACCAGGTAGGCTGAGGAGTGTAATTCCACGATAATTGGAACACACCCTCCGGTCCCCCTTCTTAAAAATTGGGACCACCACCCCAGTTTGCCAATCCAGAGGTACAGCCCCCGATGACCACGCCGATGTTGCAGAGACGTGTCAACCAAGACAGCCCTACAACATCCAGAGCCCTGAGATATTCCGGGCGGATCTCGTCCAACCCCGGAGCTCGACCACTGAGGAGCTTTTTGACAACCTCAGTGACCTCCACTCCAGTGATGGGCGGACCCTCACCCGAACCCCCAGGGTCTTCCTCTTCCACGGAGGGCGTGTTGATGGGATTGAGAAGGTCCTCAAAGTATTCCCTCCACCTCTCAACAACATCCCCAGTCAAGGTAAGCAGCTCCCCACCTCCACCGTAAACAGCGTTTGTGAAGAACTGCTTCCCCTTCACTCTCCAGGCCCTCACCGAACTCCTCCCACGCCCGAGATTTTGCATCTGCGACAGCCTCGGCTGCAGCACGTTTGGCCTGCCGGTACCCGTTTGCTGCCTCAGGAGTCCCACAGGCTAATAAAACCCGATAGGCCTCCTTCTTCAGCTGGACGGCCCCCTTCACCACAGGTGTCCACCACCGGGTTCGGGGATTACCGCCACGACAAGCACTGACGACCTTACGGCCACAGCTATGGGCTGCCGCCTCAGCAATGGAGGCACGAAACATGGCCCATTCGGATTCCATGTCCCCCGCCTCCTCCGGAACGTGGTTGTAGCTCTGCCGGAGGTGGGAGTTAAAGGCCTCTCGGACAGGGGGCTCCGCCAAACGTTCCCAGCAGACCCTGATTACACGCTTGGGCCTGCCAGGTCTGGAAGGCGACCTCCCACACCACCGAAGCCCACTCACCACCAGGTAGTGATCGGCAGACAGCTCAGCTCCTCTCTTCACCCGAGTGTCCAGAACATATGGTCGCAAGTCCGATGACACGACACGTAAATAATTTTAGTTTGTTATTAAAAAAAAAAAAAAAAATTGATTCTTTGGAAGAAAACTTCTTTATTGAAATTATCAATTAATCATTTTGGTCCAAGCAAAAAAATGGAATAAATTAGATAGGAACTTGGGGCAAAGATTAAAAATAAATATTTTTTTTCTTTAAGTGGATAAATAGGAAAATAAGGTTTAATTTTAATCATAAAAATATTTTGAAAAATCAAATTGTAAACTCAGACACTGAACCAACAAGCTGTGTGAATTGGCCAAACTACGAAAAAGTCTACTTATATTTATTAAAACTTCACAGTGGAAAATAACTTGATTGATTTAAGTACAAAAATCACACTAATATTACTGTAACCATTTTCCATCAGGAAAAGCAACTAGAAATTTTTAACATTTGGAATTTTGAACCTTTATTTATTTATTTATTAATTGTCCAGATCTGTGCGGTTTTATCTTGCACAGACTAGCATTAACCGGTATAACCTGTCCATCATTTTAGTGTCATTCATTAAAATCTAAACATAATTTCCTAGAAGTTCTGAAAGAAAAAAAAACTGAACTACAAAGGGAAAAACAAACAGAAACATCATTCCATCCACAATGTGAAATAAACAAGTAAAACTAATTACTTCGTTCAGAGGAATTAACATGACGGAACGCCGATAATTACGTTCTAATGCTTTACTGATCTGATAAGTTGGTATTCCTTTCTGTACCTCACACCTGCTGCATTAAAATTTAAACTTAAACTCTCATATCAAATCTAATTGTAGCATCTACTGTATATGGTAGAGTGTTTTTTTAATGATCATTCGATTTTATTCCCAACTCCAGCTACAGACCTACCTCACCCTTACACATGAGTAAGAATAACAATAGAAGACGTAACTGTGTTACACTCACACTGATGAGGCCTCCTTGGCTCTTGGTGTGGCCAAACACTTTGTCCACGGTACACTCCTTAAGAGGGTAGACACCCTGGCATTCCAGTTTGTCTCCATTTGTCAGGTGCATTGCACTGCAGCGTTTGGCCTGAATCAAAATGTCTGAGAAGAGGAAAAACATCCTGTATTTGGTCTCCGAGCCTTTAGGGGGCACCATTTTCAGCCAGCCCTCACGGATGTACCAGCGACCTGACAATCAGAAGAGAGGAGAAAGAGCTCGTGTCAGGATAGTCTTCACACTTAATACATTGACTTGTCAATTTACATTCAACTTACAAACATTCAACATGTGCACTGGATAGTGTTTACAAAGCCATAAAGAGTAAAATCCCAGATGTAGCCATTGTAGAGTCTGCTCTCTGCTCAGACTGACTGGCAGGTGTATGATGGCTACTAAATTGGATGCTGACATTTTGCAAGATAAGATTAAATTTCACTCTCGCCATCCATTCCTTATTTGCCCTGGTACACCTTGAGATTGCAGCCATGGCGAAGGGCTCAGAATGGATACTCTGGGTAAAGAGAAGAGCTTTCTATGATTAGCGGAGGGGCCGGGCAGAGGTCAAATTGCTTTTAAAATGCCACGGGTTTTAATATGTGACTACAATAAGGACACAGCGTGCAAAACTCTCGGGTGGTGTGTGAACATTAGGTTTGATGTCTCCTGTAAATCGCTTTAATCCATTTAACTAGGCAGTGCCTGCTTTTTCCACAACACATGGTGAGGTTTAAATCACGGGGCCATTTCTTAGGAAAAAAAATACAACATCTAGAGACAATATTGCCCTGTGTGTCAAGGGAAATTCATTTTGTGGTAACAGGAGATAGATTACAGGAGCATCAATTATAAAACTATTTGCACTATGAGGTGCGTGCAGTAAAATTACATTTTCCATCAGTTTGAGTAATTTCACGTCAAAACCAAATGTGAAGCTGTTGATGACAGAGTTTGGATAAAAACTATTTCCTCTCCACTTATACAGAAAGCAAGATACATAAGGCTGACTGGTCAACGAATTCTTTTTAGTGTCTCATCCTAAAGAATGAAATTAAGGAAATAAGACAACTAGCACGAAAGCTTTACGCCCTGCTAACAGATCTATAGATATTTTTCAAAACATGGCATTATGTCCACTTAAAATCATTTCATATCACCGAAAAATGCTTGAAAACACTTTTTATTGGTCGGATGAAATATGCTAATTTTTTTGAGATAGGAGTTTTGGGTTTTCATGAGCTGTATGCCAAAATCATCAGTATTAAAACAATAAAAGACCTGAAATATTTCAGTTGGGGTGCAATGAATCTAAAATATATGAAAGTTTAATTTTTATCAGTACATTACAGAAAATAATGAACTTTATCACAATATGCTAATTTTTGAGAAGGACTAGTAGAACAAGTTTGAGAAAACTATTTTTTTTAAACCATATCTTTGAAAAAGGCTAAAACCACGGAATCAAACTGAGCATGTTCATTTCAGCTTTGCATCGGTAATGTACGTTATGACCAGTTTATTTAAGGACGAGTAATGAATCCATTTCGGTTTGGATTGCGCAGGTTTTTTTTTTTTTCTTTGCCATTCTTGCCTCAAAATTTAAATTTATGTTTAATCTATATACAGGGATCCTCACTTTCTGCAGGTAATGGGGACCGAGACCCCCTGCGACCATCGATTTCCACAAAGTAGGCTCGCCCCCCCCCTGACTGACGTATACAGACACTCCTTGACTTATGTTCATTCGTTTTCCGTTTTTTCGATTTAACGTTGTCAAATTTTGAGTTTAGACGTACCTACGTAGTATGCTGACATAATGATGCGATGACGTAATGACGCTGCGTCCATTGTTTACAAACGACAGACTGAACGTGCCCCTCCTTCTTCCCAGTTCAGTAATTATATATCAGTTATATAAGCGTGTTACCCTTGTGTTAAGATGTCGCCTCTGTGATCTTTGTGTTTACACGGTTTTGCGGACTTTTGTAACCCTAAACAAATATGGTTGGTCAGAAGAATAAGTCTACTAGCATGGGTGTAGGTCTCATACACAGAGATGAAGTAACTATCTGCTCGGATCGGCGCAATATACCATGCATACTCAGTTAAGCAAAGAGAGTTGGAAAATGAATGAAAACCCAAATCCAGAAAAGAAAGAACTCTCCGCTCTGCTGGTGATTCACATCAGTGCAGGCTGAGTACTAAATGAGTACAGTATTCAGCGGCGCCCTTGCTCACTTGAAAGACTGGAAGTCCGTATAAGCCGCACTTTATCTCAAGCAAGTAAACTACTTTCGGTGTTGAGTGCCTCACATATTGTAAGCGTTGATTAGCTGTTTTAAGCTAAAGTGTAAAGTGACTCGGCTCAGCTTCATGTAAAGTGACCATTCGTCGACCATCGGAACCATTTACAAGCAGAAAGATCGCATCATAGAGAATGTTAAAGGTTATATTTGATACTGTATTTGATATTTGATGAGTGAATTTGATTAAAATTTATCTATCTGAAATTATTTAGCTTGAATTTATTTGAAATTAATGTTGATATTTTAATATATTTGATATTACTTTACGATGTTATGTTTATAATAATTGGGGCAGTGGTGGTCTAGTGGTATAAGGCACTGGATCGCTGATCCAAAGGTTGGGGGATCGAGTCCCACTCTCCACAAGCTTGTCACTCTCCCCCCAGTGCAGCTAACTGGGTTATCAAAGGCGGGTCATGTCTCTCACCGTCTATGGTGAGAGGCATGTAAAAGACCCATTGCTGAGTTTCGTAAAGAGTAGGCTGCAAAGTCGTCAGTGTGTTTCTGTCCCTTGCTAAAGGGTTGTGACAGGAAGGGCATCTGACTTAAAAACCCTCTGCCAAATCAAACGTGCGAATCAGATGATTCGCTGTGGCGACTCCTGAGTAAAAGGGAAAAAGCTGAAAGGAAGACGACAGAATGTTTATAATAATTGATTTAGGGGTGTTTTATGAGATACGGTAATGGTATTTATGGATGTATAGTACAGTATGAACGTCATACGTCACTGGAACATACAGTAACAACTTACGTTCATTTTCAACTTGCGTTCGGCCGTCCAGAACCTAACAAAAACGTAAGTCGGGGAGCAGCTGTACATACACGTATGTGTATATAATATCAATAAATACATATTCTAATGGTATAAATGCTTAGAACAACAAGCATTCAAAAAGAATGCATAAGATGTAAATAAAATATAAATACACACCTACAGACGCATGCGCACACACTCGTTCAAGATGCGCAATTCACATAAAAATGTAATTAGTTTTGTTGGGGGGTTTTTGTTTGCTGGGGGTTGTTTTTTTGTTGTTGCATAATTGGCCTTTTTGTGGCATTTTCCTTAACTTTCCCCCTATTTTTCCTTTTTTAAAATTTTTTTTCGATGAATATTTTAGAAAAACCCGTGATGTACTGAAGCCACAGAAACTGAAGCAAAAAGTAGCGAAAGATCACTGTACTGTATTTAAATTCAAGCTGGTGAAGCATTGTCATTCGTCTACCCTCCTACAGGTGGCACTCTATACAATCACAGATTGGCAGGCAGCAAAACAACTCGTGTGGAACATTCAGATTATTTACCAACTTTGAGGACAAACTAAACTTTCAAAGTTTTAAAATGGTGTACATAAAAACAAACAAACAAAAAAAAAAACTGAAAGCAAATCAGGACACTATACTAATCGAATCAGTACATAGATATTGTGATGTCATTGTATCAGATGGTCCCTGGTGATTTCAGTCCTTACCATTTATCATCTGACAAGCTCAACACTTTGCAGGCTATAACTACCGCCGCCAGTATGATCAGGTTTTACCCTCGGTTTGTTTGAGTAGTGGACTTATGAAATTTCTATCAGAGGGGGAGCTGAGGACTCAGAAAACACCAATAGAGTTCTGAGATGTTCTGGGTCAAATTCAGGATCCAGAATTTTTTCCTCCAAAAGATTCTTTAACATTGTGAGATAGAATTTTTTTTTCCATCTTGGTTTATTTGGAGGATTGATGAGCTTGGTGGAGGTTTGTGCTCCAAATGTGCCAGTTTCTTATTTAAATGTTTTTTTTTGGTGCAATTTCACCTTATTTTATTAAAACAGTCTTGAGCGGAGATGACCGACTAGGATGCATCCTGTATTATGCCTTAATGGATGCTCCAGGGGTACAAACTAAACCAATGAAAGCCTTTTCCACTTTGGCGATGGATTTGTTCAATTATCCACAATGACACTAACATCACTGATGGAGAATGAGCTTTGTTTCACCTATAGTGAAATTGGTGATGCAGAACACGACCATCTCACATCGTGAACTTCGCAAAATAAGTATCTTCTGTAACTCCGAGCAACTAAGTCACGTAGCTGAATTACACTACCATGCTGTTGAAGGTCACTGGAGCATCGAAAAAGTTCCAGTTGAGCCAACCAAGGAACCAAGTGTGAATCCTATTCTTTATCATTTATGCTTGAGATTACAAACCCTTCATGGGAATAATGAAAATACAACATCGACTTAATCACTAAACACGTTATGAATTTTTAATCGAAGCTAATTCCACAGTGACGCATCATGTCAATCATATTGCCGAATGCTATCCAGTCAAAATTACCATAAGCTTGATATTCAAGTAGCGAATATATTAAACAGAATTTTCTTTCATTCGATCACCATCATTCCGCCAGTTCCTTTGTCTATGCTTTCGACTGACACATCTACGGAGAACTCTGCCTGCTCCATCAAGAGTGCGTAGTTCAAAGAGCAGGAACTTGGCGCGCCCCTCTCCATGTCGTACGCTTTCAACTCTCCCTGTCAAAGAGCACCTCTGCCCAGCTACAAAGGCCCAATGAATTTCTAGGTGCTAAAGGTTGCACTACAAAGGCTGCCGTGTCCTCCTGATGTGACCGGGCCAAAGACTGGGAGACACATGAAAGCCTGTGTGTGTATGATGGGTGCTGGATGACACCGAGCATGATCATTGTTAATTTGAAGCTGGACTTGGTTTGATAGGTTATACTTTCATGTCAGGAATCTACAAAGGCTTCGATGGAAAAGCTTTTCAAAGCCTGCGAAGCTTCTTGACTCTTGAGGCACCGAAGATCTGTACTTCCTGCTGAAATATATACACGTGCTCAAAGTTATGGCTTATAGTGGTCTTATGAAGAAAGAGGGGAAGAAAGACTGTTTGGTATCATGAAGTATCAGTACGGGGAGAGACGCAAGGCTGTACTGTTAATCAATTATATGTTGTTTTATTCCCTTTCCGTGTCCCTCGTTGTCCTTTAGCATGTAAAAAAGTGGAGAGTCGAGCCAGAGCTTGCGGACAGAAGTAGCAGGGGTGGCGGCAGAGCACCCACTCATGGCTCCTAGGAAACAGACAAACTGTCTACCGTATCGATGTCCCATTGATTCAGACTTTGCTTCTGAGAATCGCATGCGCTCTTATCTCCTTGCTCATCAATAGAGGAAATCTCCACCCTGACATGCATTAAATGTGGTCATAGCGAAATAAATTGTGATGTGCTTAGTAATTCTGCTGTAAAATTTGATTCTGCTGGCCTTTGATGAGAAGTTAGCCATTGTTTACAATGAAGATTAACTTATGTATTGGTTCCTTGGTGTCCCCCAGCTTGCCACCACCACCACCTCCCCAACGATTCTTTAATTTTAGTCACAGCAAATTCCCAACCATCAAAAGATGTATGGTTTAGAAACAGTGGCGCTGAGGAAAAGACAGGAGGCAGAGCTGGAGGTAGCAGAGATGAAAATGTTGAGGTTCTCTTTGGGAGGAACGAGGATGGATAGGATCAGGAATGAGTACATCAGAGGGACAGCACCTGTAAGAGGATTTGGCGATAAAGTCAGAGAGGCTAGATCGAGATGGTTTGGACATGTACAGAGGAGCGATGGTGAATATATTGGTAGTAGGATGCTGCGGTTGGAACTACCAGGCAGAAGGACTAGAGGAAGACCAAAGAGAAGATTCATGGATGTGGTGAAGGAGGACATGAAGGCAGTTGGTGTAGGTGTAAGAGAAGAAGATGCAGAGGATAGGGTGAGATGGAAGCAGACGATTCGCTGTGGAGACCCCCGAAAGGAAAAGAAGAAGAAGCAGCAAGTGTTGTCTCCCTATCATGTGACCACCACCAAGCAGAAAGCAAGCTCATACCCCCTCAATGATGTGAGACGTTGCCCACATGTGCATTCCGGGGTGCTCGAAAACTCTCAGCGGGAAAGCACTAGCTGCTCTTCATACACATGGACGCGTAGATCCCATAATTGCCTTTAAGTGACAACCTCGTATGAAAGCTAGGCCAATTACCACGGTTCCCAGGTTGATCGCTGTGCACCTTATTGCTGCACCACTTAGGAGTCACTATATTGTTTACTCTGAGGAAAAAAAGTTAACATTTTGGAAGCTGATCAATTACAGCAGAATGTACACAACAGGAAGCTAGACTAAAATGCCATTGTATCACTTCCCTGAGGGAGGGATCGCGCATGACTTCCAGCAAGTAGTTAAACTGTATTTGGAGGTAATGTAGAAAACTATATATAAAAAAAAAAGCCAAATTGAAACCCGAACACGCTGCTGAAGACCACATTAGTCAAAGATTAATATGGAAGCTGTTCAGGGTGGAATTTTCCTTTAATATCAGATGTTATCAGCTTTATTCGGTGCTCATAGCAAATCATGAATAAAGTAAAAAGCTATGTGGGTTTCCTTCCTGGGAAAAAAAAATAAACAAATAAATAAAAAATAAAGTCAGCAAAAAGTATAGACGCCTTAATGGACAAAAGAAAGGAGCTTGGGAGAAATCAAGAGGCCTGAAAATCCTGCCTGAGAGGGAAAGTGAGAGGGATTTTTACACTTCCCACATCCGGCTCTGCGTGAAACGAGGACGCTGCTCATTGGGTATTCGTCACCAGCCTCGAACCACCTTTGTGCACGTGCATCCACACACACACACACACACACACACACACACACATTCTCTCTCTCTTTCTCCCCAGCTTGCTTTTTTATCTGCCGGTCCATGAGATGAGGAGAAGCGCTAATTGGTCCTGGGGGAGATTGGCAGGCCAAGGCATTGACGACAAGGCCCTCTCAGTCTTCCTCTCACTCCCTCTCTCTCTTCTTCCATCACTAGCTGTCTCTCTTTTGTTTCACATGGGCATTCTCCCTTGGGACAAACAATGGTGGAAGAAAGGATCTCCACTCCACAAGTAGCAAAAGAGAGAAGGAAAAAAAACCCAGAACTAATAAAGGACATGCACCACCTTTCCAATTAGCCCAGAGAGCTTGGCAATGGGGGCAATTAATCCTTGCTGCCTGAAATCTAAGATAATAACATGCAAAGATACTCATCATGCGTCAGAGTCCTGCTCTTTCCAAGATACAGATGAAGACAGAAATGGTAAGAGAGACAAAGAGAAGGTTGGATGAAAGGAATAGCAGATCATAGACTCTAACCTGAAGTCAGCAGCCTGGTTTTTCGGCCCTTGAGCAGTTTCTGGACCCTCTGCAGCTGCAGGTGGTTCTCATGGCTACGGGCATTGTCCTGTATGAGCTGGGCCACCTCGGAGACAGCACCTACTGCCCCTGCAGCACCATGCATGCACACACACACACACACACACACACACACACACACACACACACACAGTGTAGATGAAACACATATCGTGACTACCCACAAACACAAGGATCTCACAGCTACACAGGCAAGCGTGAATTGTTTCTTAATAACATCTGGAAAAGTTTTGTGAAGCCAACCCGTTGCAGCCTATAAGGATTCAGACAACGGCACTTCTTTTGTTTTTTACTCCGGCACACTGCGTTCCAATGGAACAGTCGCGATAAACAGCAGCTAGCAGAGTCTGTGATTTATATATCTATAAACAAGTGCTACAGTCAAAGTTGCAACCCATTTAAATAAACATTTATTTATTTATCGCAGAACATTTGCAGAAAGATACATTCACAAAAGAAATTTTGAACACGTGTGTGTGAAGCCTAAAACCTGTTAGCAAAATGTTTAGCAACTTTTCACAAATATAGGGATCTCTCACCTTCCATGGTTAATTGGGACCGAGATCCCCACGTGACCATCGAAATCCACGAAGTAGGATCACCCCCCCACACACACACAACCGACGTATACGTACATGTGTATATAATATCATAAAATACATATTCAATGCTATAAATTCTTATAATAACAATTAAAATTTTTTAAATAATCTATACGACCGAAATAAAATCTAAATACATACAGACACGCATGCACATCTCACAACAATGTAACTAGTTGGGTTGTTTTTTGTTTTGTGTTGGTGGCCTTGTTTTTGTGGCATTTTCCTTAACTTTTTCCCTGTTCTTCCTTAAATTTCCTTATGTTTTAATTCTATGAATTTTTTTTAAAAACGCGATGCACTGAAGCCGCATGAATTGAAGCGCAACGTGGCGAGGGATCCCTGTACTCACACAGCCAAACATTCACTGTTTATCAGCATTCACCACTCCATGAAATGTTGTTACGCATGTCAAATGGATTCTATCGGACGAGCCCCCAATTTAAGTTACGTATGGAATTTAGAAGTAAATTGCCCCGTGAAACCAGTAAAGCACGAAAAACCAGGACATAAACTATGTACAATTTATTAATATAAACAAGGCAAGGCAAAATAATACTGACAGCTTAAAGCTCAACCAAAATACAAATTAAACAAAGGGTCCCAGAGTCACCAAGCACCTCCAGCAAGGTAGATTTAGAAGCGGCACGTGCGCTGGTGGGGAAAGGCTTGTAATCCCGTGTTAGACAGAAACAAATTATTAAAATCCTCACTTTGGCTGTAGGTGAACGTAGACGGTGGACTTTAGCGATGAAGTCCCGAACAACGAAACTTGGGTGAAGTTTCCATGATCCGCCTTGGATGAGTTGAGCTGCCGCGATGAGCTTCCTAAGAGGATCTGTGCGCCGAAGAGTCTCGAAGAGACTGGAAGAAGCTGGACAAGACTGGAAGAGGCTGGAGCCAGTCGGCACCAGGTCCTTCATATAACCTCCCTAAAGTTCCAGAAGGTTCCATTCTTGAAGTTTCTGAGTCCCCTGACCCTGACCAGGGCGCATGCGCAACGAGGTCCATCTCGAAGTTTCCAGAACCCCTTACAGTTGAGTTATACCATGTGACACTAGTTACAGCAAATTCTGAATCTGATTATGTACACCGTTTACACACTCACATTTTTATACTAGTCCTTCTCAAAAAATTAGCATATTGTGATGAAGTTTATTATTTTCTGTAATGTACTGATAAAAATTAAACTTTCATATATTTCAGATTCATTGCACACCAACTGAAATATTTCAGGTCTTTTATTGTTTAATACTGATGATTTTGGCATACAGCTCATGAAAACCCAAAATTCCTATCTCAAAAAATTAGCATATTTCAGCCGACCAATTAAAAAAAAAAGTGTTTTTAATACAAAATAAAGGTCAACCTTCAAATAATTATGTTCAGTTATGCACTCAATACTTGGTCGGGAATCCTTTTGCAGAAATGACTGCTTCAATGCGGCGTGGCATGGAGGCAATCAGCCTGTGGCACTGCTGAGGTGTTACGGAGGCCCAGGTTGCTTCGATAGCGGCCTTAAGCTCATCCACAGTGTTGGGTCTGGTGTCTCTCAACTTTCTCTTCACAATATCCCACAGATTCTCTATGGGCTTCAGGTCAGGAGAGTTGGCAGGCCAATTGAGCACAGTAATACCATGGTCAGTAAACCATTTAGCAGTGGTTTTGGCACTGTGAGCAGGTGCCAGGTCGTGCTGAAAAATGAAATCTTCATCTCCATAAAGCTTTTCAGCAGATGGAAGCATGAAGTGCTCCAAAATCTCCTGATAGCTAGCTGCATTGACCCTGCCCTTGATAAAACACAGTGGACCAACACCAGCAGCTGACATGGCACCCCAGACCATCACTGACTGTGGGCACTTGACACTGGACTTCAGGCATTTTGGCATTTCCTTCTCCCCAGTCTTCCTCCAGACTCTGGCACCTTGATTTCTGAATGACATGCAAAATTTGCTTTCATCCGAAAAAATACTTTGGACCACTGAGCAACAGTGCTCTTCTGGTTGTGCAGCGTTTTCTGCCACACTTTTTCCTTCCCACAGACGTCCCACTGAGGTGGCTTGATACAGCACTCTGGGAACAGCCTATTCGCTCAGAGATTTCTTTCTGTGTCTTACCCTCTTGCTTGAGGGTGTCAATGATGGCCTTCTGGACAGCAGTCAGGTCGGCAGTCTTACCCATGATTGTGGTTTTGAGTAATGAACCAGGCTGGGAGTTTTTAAAAGCCTCAGGAATCTTTTGCAGGTGTTTAGAGTTAATTGGTTGATTCAGATGATTAGCTCGTTTAGACTACCTTTTCATGATATGCTAATTTTTTGAGATAGGAATTTTGGGTTTTCATGAGTTGTATGCCAAAATCATCAGTATTAAAACAATAAAAGACCTGAAATATTTCAGTTGGTGTGCAATGAATCTAAAATATATGAAAGTTTAATTTTATCAGTACATTACAGAAAATAATTAACTTCATCACAATATGCTAATTTTTTGAGAAGGACTACTACATGCCCCTAACAATATTAGCTTCAGATCATGAAGCGCACAGGTGAGCTAAAATCTTTTAGCTGCATTATGTAGTTTTTGTATCTGAAATGTTTTGCAGTTGAATCAGATCATTGAATTCCTTTATTCAAGCGTAAAAAAATACAAGCTCAAATGAGAAAAAGGCCTCACAGCAAGACGGTCCTGGGATCAAGAGCTGGGCTTATTCTCCCCATGCCTGCATGATTTTCTGGACACCGTCATTAATGCCTTTTCCAGTCACTGGACATGTACAAGAGGGACATTACCTGTTTCCCAAACCATGTTACTGCAGTGGATGATGATTAGTGTACAGCACCATGCATCAATTCATTCATTCACTTTATTTTTCTAGGGTCGCAGGGAACTTCGGTGGAGTATGTCCTGAACAGCACGCCAGTCCATTGCACGGCCAACACACACACACACACACACACACACACACCGACCTAGGGGCAATTTTGAACATCCAATTGGCCTAATATGCATGTCTTTGGATTGTGCGAGGAAACCAGAGTACATGGCTCCCTAAATTTTCACGGTTAATGGGGACTGAGGACCCCGCCCCAACCCCACCCTGACTGAAGTACACGTACATGTACATGTGTATATATATCAATAAATACATATTCAATGCTATAAATTCTTATAATAACAATTAAACATTCAAAAATAATGCATAAGATGTAAATAAAATATAAACACACATACAGACTCACGCGCACACACACAGATGCGTTCCTCACAAAAATGTAGTTTGGGGGGGGGGGGTGGGGTGTTTTCTGTTTTTGTATGTTTGGGTTTTTTTTTTTTTTTTTTGCATAATTGGCCTCGTTTTGCGGTATTTTCCTTAACTTTTCCCCTATTTTTAAATTTTTTGAAGAATATTTTTGAAAAACCCGCGATGCACTGCAGCCGCAGAAACTAAAGCACGAAGTAGCGAGGGATCACTGTATCCAGAAAATCACGCAAGTATATGGAGAATATGCCCAGCACTTGAGCCCAGGGCCACCTTGCTTTGAGACAGACATGTTAATCCCAAATCTCCCAGAAATGCTTATCTGAGATGAGGCCTAATCCCCAATGAAGGGGGGTGGAGTCATCATGAAAGAAACCACTCCCATCAGCAAAGAACCGTTTCTGTAAAAGGAGCTTTATATTTATTCACGGGGACAAACCAACCCAATCAGTGCCAGGCAAAAAATACTCCATGACAACCTAATCGGGGCCATCAGTGCTTCCCTTTAATTAGTCACTCATGTGTTAATAAACTAATGGTCACACCTGTTGCTGATCTGTGTGCATTATACTAATCACCCTCTGCCCCATGGTCCTTCAGGAGACACTCCTGCCAAAAGGACTTATCATAATATCCCAATATACAACAAGCATAACAAGTATGAAAGCCCCAGTATGAGTGTGCAATAAGTAAATGCCTCTGTGACCTTGAAAAGTATGTCAATGTCACTCACACACAAACTCATCCTTGCACTAACAGTAGTGAGCAAGCATACCAAGTCTGAAAGCCCGGGCTTCAGCGCGCGGCAAGTAAAATGTCCAGAAACTAAAGTGTGATGGACAGACTAATGGACCAAACAAAGTCACAATCAAGTTTACAGGATTTTGAGTACTAATTTGAACAAGACCTTATAGCAGTGCTTCTCAATTATTTTCTGTGGTGCCCCCTTTAGGAAGAAAAAATAATTTCAAGCCCCCTCCACCGCCCGGTGAGCTATTGAGCTTAACTATATTTATTTTTTGTTTTTAATGTTAATAAAGATAGCCCAACTTAAAGAAAAACTTCATTAACATTGTTTTTTAATCTGTAACAGAAAAGATTTGAAGTGCACCAATGTGCCTGAAATAAAAAAAAAAAATACAGCCTTATTTAAACTCAATCAACTTATTTATGTCCTAATCTCTCTCCACCTTTCTCTTTGTACCTGTTAGAAAATTTTCCGTGTTGTTTCTTGAGGGGTTGTTTACTGCACTTCATATCGTTTGCTCATTTGAAAAACCGCTACACCATAGCGTGACAATTAGAACGCTACTGCCAACTACTGGAGCGGAGGTGCAATTACACTTAATTATTGTATATTATTCCAGAAAAGCATGTTCTTCAGGGTCATACGCGCTCCCCCCGGCATCACACCGCGCCCCTCCGGCATCAAACCAATTTCTATAGCCCACGAGCTACTTTGTGGGCAGGGGTAAAAAAAATTAAAGCCAATCACAACAACAGATTTCGAAGGACTTTAGCAATGAGTCTGTTTAATCTCTTTTCCATAAAAATATTGTGAACTGACCTAGGGCAGAAGAAATGCTGATATAAAGATGGACTTCATATTGTAATATTCAGATAGAACTGGGACATGTGAACATCTGTAGACGCATTTGAAATATTACCTGCAATCTGAATGACAAAAGAAAAAAATATCCTGGGGAGTGTGCTGCTTTCTGGCATGGGGGGAGAAGAAAGAAGAAAAAAAACCCCTTCAAACTCCAGCAACAGCACGGGCGAGAACCAGTATGAAGGCGGGTCAGGGAAGAAACTGACAGTCTGCATACACAGAGCACATGTACACACTCGTTCTCTTCACGCGGTGGAATTTCTTTGTACACATTGTGCAATAACAAAGTCTATCCTATACCATATATCTGTCCTTCTATCTACCTGTGTCTGTAAATATTTGTTTGAGAATTGAAAGTCCTTGTGCAGGAGAAGACTTCACAGTGTGGATAGACTCTCGCAACATCAATACAAGATCTCGATGAAAAATTAATGCAACTCTGGATGGAAATAAATGTGACTTTGCAAAAGGTCATTAAAACAATACTATGGCATTCAAACAAACGTAACTGAATGCATTCTATTGCGTGTAATCAAAAGCTAAAAGATAGTTCCGTGAAATATTATAGTGTGCACGTTTGTTCCGACATCAGAAACAGTTTCAACAGTTTGTGCTACAGTAGCTCTTCTGTGGGATCAGACGAGCCTTTGTTCCCAACATGAGCCTTGGGGATCTCCAGGACACTCTTGCCAGTTCACTAGTTGTCCTTTTTTAAACCACCTTTGGTAGGTGCGTCCCTATGTATACCAGGAACACCTCCCGAGACCTGCCGTTTTGGAGATCAATAGACCGTCACATTCTGTCATTCAGATCCTTACACTTGCTTATTTTTTCTTGCTTTCAACACATCAGCTTTGAGAACTGACTGCCCCCCCCCAATACATCCCAGTCCTTGGGTGTGAGGAGATTAATAACCCTGGGTTTACACAACAGGCCCAATGTGCATGATTTGAAGAATCGTTGTGAGTGTGTGTGTGAAGGTGGGTGTCATGGGATCGTATCGAGATGATCTTGAAGGAACTTGGTGGATACGTGATCGTGCCGTCCGTTGCAAAATTGATTGTCAAAACGTTTCCTCGTAATTATTACGATTTGACACCGATCGTGATAGAATATGGGGGTGTGACAGAGCGTAGTTGGACGTAACGGACCTTGACGCGCCGTCCTAGTTGATCTTGATGAAGTTGGAGAAATAATTCTTTCAAGTTTCATTTCCTGGGTGTCGCCTCTTTTTTATACCCAGATTGTGCTGCAAAGCGTGCTCCTAAATCTCCGTGTGGAGATCGCGAACATTGTAACCCGGTGCACACTCAGGATAAGCCAGGTTTGCATAAACAGTTATTATGCTAATATAGCTTGCTAATAAAAAAAAAAAAAAAAACAAAGACAAAAAAAAACAAAAAAAAACCTGATTTTAAGTGTCCATAAATCTATCCATGACACCTCAAAAACAAACAAACGCTCCATACTAACGTGTTTTTTTGGGTTTTTTTAAAAAAAGACGATAGTATGGAGTGTGTGTGTTTTTTTTTTTTAAGCACGACACTAGCCTGGACTTCAACACATCTTCAATTGATGTGTTTATTCAAGTTGTTTGTATTCCCCTAGATATGACACAATGGACAAGCCCACACCATTGTTTATGCAAAACACATCATGTACTGTACGGACTCTGTACATATAAACAGAACGTGCAGGTTGTGTTTGATTTTTTGGCATCAACCCCCTGAAGACAGATGACCCAGAGAGAGTGAATTAACACACTCAGACTGCACTGATTGAGTTGGATATGCCGCTGTGCAACGTGTGTATATGCTTGTGCTTCCCTTAATTACCCATACAATGCAGTCCTGTTTACAGACTGCTATTCTGCTGGTAAAAATACACAAATGATTAGGAATTTGTTATCCAGGGATTTGATTTCGGAGGCGTAAATGCTACTGTATGACATCATAAATTTGTCCCCTCAATTAATTCCACGAGTTTTCTTTACAAGGACCCAAATCACCACAGAATCTCTTGTACCTCAAGATGGGTAAAGGGTGTTGAAAAGAACTAGTAAACGCTTGCGAAGCCGAACACAATGGAGAGGCAAAGCTTGCTGGGCTTCAAATAATACTTTTTCAGTTATGCAACACAGAAGCTGTGAATAAACCATTTGGCCAACGATTGTGTGCTGGGTATATTCATCTAAACAGACATTAGCGCAGTTGAAAACAACATGCAGCAGATGGATACTAATTTTACATTCCACTCTTTGGTCTTGCAATAGAAGCAGCAGAGTTGTTTCGACGTGATAAAATAACACGCTAATTGGGACCCTCAGTACAATGCTATAAATTACACCAAAATCCAAAGAGAGAATTGTGTCTCAAAATCAAAGCTGAAGCATACATTAATAGAAGAGAAAGCTCCATTTAGTACCCTACAGCATTCTAGATCTCTCTCTCTTCATATCTCTGTTTAGAAAGCTACGACTAATGGTCTTTCCTTATAGAAAAGGGTCACGTTAGGGGCTCCTTATTACCCAGATGGAAAATACCTTGTGTTTTAAACACTGTTTACCTCAGCTATGTTTTTAAGGATTACAATGGTATTTAACCTTAGCCGTACGGTACTGTGGAAAAGAGGTGAAGAAGCGTGTGCAGGCAGGTTGGAATGGTTGGAGAAAAGTATCCGGTGTGATGTGTGATAGGAAGGTATCGGCAAGAATGAAGGGAAAAGTGTACAAGGCAGTGATGAGGCCAGCGATGTTGTATGGTTTAGAAACAGTGGCCCTGGGGAAAAGGCAGGAGGCAGAGTTGGAGGTATCAGAGATGAAAATGTTGAGGTTCTCTTTGGGAGTAACGAGGATGGATAGGATCAGGAATGAGTACATCAGAGGGACAGCACATGCAAGAGGTTTTGGAGACAAAGTCAGAGAGGCTAGATTGAGATGGTTTGGACATGTACAGTGGAGGGATAGTAAGTATATTGATAGTAGGATGTTGAGGTTGGAACTACCAGGCAGAAGGCCTAGAGGAAGACCAAAGGGACGATTCATGGATGTGGTGAAGGAAGAAATGAAGGCAGTTGGTGTAAGAGAAAAAGATGCAGAGGATAGGGTGAGATGGAGGCAGATGATTCGCTGTGGGGACCCCTGAAGGGAAAAGCCGAAAGGACAAGAAGAAGAAGAAGAAGTGAAGCAGGACATTAAGGTAGTTGGAGTAAGAGAAGAAGATGCAGAGGACAAGGTGAGATGGAGGCGGATGATTCGCTGTGGCAACCCCTGAAGGGAACAGCCGAAAGGAAAAGAAGAAGACCCTGAGCCATACGATACACAATGTTTAAAACTTGGACAACATTTTATTTATTCATTTATTTTAAATGTCTGGTGGGGCAGCGGGTCCGGGGGGGGGGGATTAGCACGCATGTTAAAATTTTAATTTGGATTAAGGATTTGTGCTACATACGTGCTTTACAAAATAAATGCTCTCCGTTAAAAAATGTATGTATTTCATGTGTGTCTCAAAATGGCCTTTTCAGACCAACCCACATTTCGTTAATTTAAATAAACACTTTGCTTAATGGTACAGTTAATGATGCTTTGCAAGTTCACGACGTGTACGACTGGCTAAAGAAAGGATCTTGGACACGGGTCTTCCAGGCTTCCTTGTGTTACCTGCACTGCTTCTTTCCACAAGCATTGAAAACAAATAGCAGGCGCATGATGGAAGATTCTATGAAAAATTTGTACAAATTCACAGGTGGAGAAGAAACTGCGTAGCAACGATGGATTTACTAAGATTCCCTAAAGTAGTAACAATAAAGGCAAAATATAAAAATGTTTGGCTATGGTTATTGCACAATGATATACAATCTTAAAGATATGATTCTGGGGCATTACCCTTTGCCAAGTGGCAAAGAAAATTTAATTTTAGACTGTCTGGGTCAAAAGGTCAGACCAGGGACGCACAGTTTTGGCGATAGACATTTCCCAATGTTAAATTGAAATTACATTTCTGAGAACAAAGTAACAAATGAATAGATGCAATGAGGAACAGAGAGGAAACTATGAACTACTTTTCAAATGACAACACTACCTTTGACCTTGAGTGAGCCTGAAAGGTCACAATCAAGTTTACAGGATTTTGAGCACTAATTTGAACAAGACCTTATAGCAGTGCTTCTCAATTATTTTCTGTGGCACCCCCTCTAGGAAGGAGAAAAAAAAACTATTTCACGACCCCCCCCAACACCACCCTATGAGCTATTGTTTTTAATCTGTAACAGAAAAGACTTAAAGTGTACCAATGTACCTGAAATTTAAAAAAAAAAAATACATCCTTATTTAAACTCATTCAATTTATTTATTTCAATATCTATGTCTCTCTCCACCTTTCGCTTCATTCCTGTTTCCGTGTTGTTTCGTGAGGGGTTATTTACTGCACTTCATATCGTTTGCTTGTGCGAAAAACCGCTAAACTATAGAGCGACAATGAGAGCACCACTGCCAACTACTGGAGTGGAGGTGCCAATATACTTAATTCTCGTACATTATTCCAGAAAAGCATGTTCCCCAGGGTGATACGTGCTCTTCCGGCATCACACCACGCCCCTCCGGCATTGTACCATGCCCCCCCCCCCCCCCCCCTTGGGACTATTTGAGAAGCAATGTCTTATAGACAACACTGTACTGTGGAACGCAAAAAAAATATATATATATATATGGGCTTGTTGTATATTGTAAAATGAACACATGGGAAGTCAACGCCAGGAGCCATATAGTGCAGAATTTCTCCGTTATCCATGGTGTGCTGAGGAGGTAACTTTCGCTTGATGACTGCGCCTGTAGTATTTAATGTTGTGGAGACCTGATTTGCTACTAAAGAAAATTAATTACCACCAAACCAGTTGAGAATTCAACAGCACTGTAGTATAATGTGGTAAAGTCGAGTACAATGGCTTATATTTTATAGTAGTTCATTGTGAATCACAGTAAAAGTACTAGAGGCGTGAAATTTTTTTTAGGATGCAGCTCCAGTGTGTTTGCGTTCATCAGATGTGTTCAACTCTTGCATATAAGAAAACCGTGTTTGGACTGAGCTTCGCCTCCTGCATTAATAATCCAAACCCTCATTATACATTCTACAGACAGTTTCTCACCATCGTGGCGTTTTTTTTTCCTTTCCATATTATCCATCGAGTGTGTTTAAATGGAAACTCGAGTGTTAACTTTTTTTTAATTAACCTTTGACAGTGCTGAATTGGTCAGTGGGTGGCTGTCATGCTTGCTGCCTGACAGGCATGCAAAAGTATGTGCTGAAAAGGTGCTTTAATTTATGATTGACGAGGAGTGTGAAGTGCGGCAATTACCACAATTAAAGCCGTGCCATTCCACATGAAACGTCAAGGAGGAGGGAAAGAAGAGAGAAAACACTTCACTACAACAAGGGGAACTGAAAAACAACAGAGCCTGCTGGAATTCTCAGTGCTGGTTTGCTTAATCAGATGCAACGTGATTTGTCTGGGGTTGTTTTTAAATAATTCCCTTTACAATGTGCTTGGGTTGGGGTGTGCAACCCCCCATAAAAAAAGCAGGCAAGCAGGGGGAAAAAATGGTTTTAATGAGTAGAGGAAGAGGCAGCATGAGGGGCAAATTTGGATATGTACCTTCATCTTAGAATCAGGCGCTGTTTTAATTTGTAAGCAAAAGCAGCACGGAACCAATGAGATTTTAATTGATACACATAAATAATTCTGTGTGTACACTGGCGCTTAAGTCTGATTTGCTGTTTATTTGACGATAGAAATTAGTCATTATCGGAGCTTCTGTTGACTGAGGAGATTTTATTTATTTATATTTTACATGGTTGATATCCTCTGATCTGGTCCCAATTAATTTTGTCAAAATCCACACCGGGAATTTAGACTTACGTTAAGCTTCGCCGTACTTTCATCCTCTGCGAGTGCTACAGCAGCAGCGCCTGTGACAATAATAACAAATGAACGATGAAAGGAAAGCCCAAAGTTACTCTGTTTGTCACCCTAACAAAGACAAGAGAGGCTCTTTTTCACTGCCAGCTCCAAACTTCACAGGCGGATTTGTTTTGCCACCATATGCAGCACTTTCTGCACCTTCTTTTCCCTCCAAAGGGACCAAGGTATCATTGCTAAGTGGAGCAAAAGCAAAGCGAGATCACACGAGTGCTGAATGATCTTTAGAGGTTTGTCGGAAAGTGACAAACTAGAATGGAAGGCAAATGCATAATAAGCTTGGCTTTGCGCGTCTTATTCGGCGTTTTTGATACGGATCTTGACGATAAATAGATAATAAAGATAATCCGGGAAGATGAACTCTCCAATATTTTTGTCGCGGGGATGAGAAAGCGTTTGTTGAGCTATGTGATAAAGTCAGAAACTCTTACTTGAAAGCTGCTGGAACTCCGGGTTGTCTGGACTGGTGTTCTCTGCCAAGTCCCTCAAGAAGTTATTGTACCTGTGGAGGAAATCCACAAATAAACACAGCGACACAACAGGCTTGTTGGAAGATGAATAAAACCCCACCTTTAAAGGGAGAAAAATGATGCACGGGTGCAAAGGTTAGACAGGCAGCAACACAACATGAGACTCTTCCCACTAAGAACCATCAGGTTATCCAAAACAAGCGATTTTTTTTTTGTATATGAAGAATAAAGAGTGATTGAATTTTACTCATCCTCAATGAGCTCAAACATACAAACCTGCTCATAGTGAGAAATGAAGGGAAAAGCAAATGAGAAAAACCAACAGGATGTGAATATATTTCCTGTCATACTCTCCACATAAACAACTGAATGAAGTTGACAGGGTTAAGCTCCACACATTAAGGAGAAATTAAATATTGATTATTGTGCTATTGCCAGCCTGTCCGAAGATAAAAGGTTATTAATGGCGGACCAAATGAAGGGCCCTATTAAGGAAATGACCCCCATCACAAGGTGACAGTGAATTGAGAGGGAGCGAAATTTGGGGGTAATTCATTTCGCCGTTTCAGAGGCTGAGATAAAGACAGAGCGAGCCTTAATACCGGAGATTACAGCTCACTTAAATCGAGTCCAACGCCTGCTGACATCAAAAGACCTCTCGCGATTCAGACGGCACTCGAAACTTGCGGACTTTTCAATCCTCTGTGGACTTTACCACTTACTGCAGATCTTTCGACAGATTTTTGAGGTGAAGCTGGTATTCAGTATAGACTCCTCAAAACATGATTTAAGCATTAAAACACTTCACAGTAAATACTAAAGTGAATACGAAATAAAACAAAGCCAGGGAAAAAAAAAAAAAAAAAATCACATCTAGCTGTGGAAAAGTACTCATCTTTGATGATATACACTTACTCATCAGCCAATCACGTTGCTGCAGTTCAATCCAGGGCAAAAGCTTCAGTTAATATTATCATCAAACAACAGTGGGGGGATCTCAAAAAACTCTGACTGTGGAAGAGATGGTGGTGCCAGCCTGGTTGATTTGAGTGGTTCAGAAAATGCCAATCATCTTGGATTTTCACATATGAAAAGATGTTAAAAAAAAAAAAAAATCCTGTAAGCAACAGAGTGGTCTTAGGAGAGTGGCTCAAACTCTTAAGTTGACACGAAGGCAAGAGTAAACCAAATAAGCACTCTTTATAACCATGCTAAACAGAAAAGCATCTCAGAATGCACGTGGCAATCTTTGAGGTGGTTGGCTCAACAGCAGACTTCATTCCTTTTTGTTAAAAAAAAAAAAAAAAATTGGATGGTGCAGGAGCACAGCTCACAGAATATGCACAATACCAGACGTAAAAAACAAACAAAGTCAATATTCTGCTGTTACAGCCCAACCCCTATGTTGTCTGTCTCCTCCCCATCCTTATTCAAAAGCCTGGTCTTTCAATTTTAAAGCAATATATATATATATATATATATAATTCTTCTATAATCACCTGAAGAGAGAGGATGGTTTCACCACCCCTCGAAACAGATCTGTAGTGATAAATGGAGTTTCAATAGAAAGTCTTTGTCCTGTCCTTTTGTTTATATATATATATATATATATATATATATATATATATTGCTATATATCAATATATATATGGCTATAAATATATATAGCAATATATATATATATATATATATATATATATATATATAGTTTAACATTTGGATTTTGTAACCTGGTTTCCAGCAAATTTGCACTGCATCAGCTCAAATTACTACTGTTCAGTTAAAATCCATCTCCTTTCATCCAGACTGTTTTTGTATGTTCAGCAATCTTCTGCTCCTAGATTTCTGCACATACACTCAGATTTGAGAGGGGAAATTGTAAATTCTCCAACCAATCGAATGCAAGATACACTGCTGTCCAATGAAAACGTCCCTGCACGCCTTAAGTGAAATGAATATATACTGCAGCACAACTTAAAGTCCACATACTTTATTAAATACAAGAAAAAACCTCGATAAAGCATCTAACTTGAACGTGTTAATGGATTCTGAGATGCTCTTCTTTTTGCAAAGATTCTAATATATATATAAGCTTTGCTGCCCAACAGATTTTTTTAGAGGTCTAAACTCCAGCTATTGCTTTTATACGCCATTTGTAAAATTCCTGCGCCACTTTTTCTTTGGGCCATAAAACAAAAACTATGCAGTAAAAAGTCATCAAATTTGGCAGCATGGTACAAGGTACAGGCTCTGATCAACATTCTACAATTTTACATTCAAAGGTCACATGACCTGCCAGCTATCAGTGATTAAAATCCGCCACCTTAAATCGTTTGAAACTACAGGTTGCACTTCTCACGATTAATTTTGCCTACTTTCAAAGAATGCCATGTTGGATTTGTATGCTATTTTACATAATTACAAATTTAACAAAAATGACATCATCTTGTGAATGGCTGGGCTGATCAATATGAGATTCCAAACATGCAGTCTTGGGCCTATTCCCGAACTTAAATTGAGAAGGAAAGAAACATGGCTTCCAACAATCCCTATTTATTATGCAGTTGAGTCGGGTAACTGGCTGTTCCAAATCAGCCCTAGTTGTGAGTGCGAGTATGAATGGTTTGAGTGTTGGATCAACGATAGCCTGGCGAGCTGTCCAGGGTGTACCCCACCCTCGCCCAGAGTCGGGTTGAATGAATCTTCTACTTTCGGCTGCTCCCTTCAGGGGTCGCCACAGCAAATCATCCGCCTCCATCTCACCCTGTCCTCGGCATCTTCTTTTCTGACTCCAACGACCTTCATGTCTTCCTTCACCACATCCATAAATCTCTTCTTTGGTCTTCCTCGAGGCCTTCTGCCTGGTAGTTCCAACCTCAGCATCCTACTGCCAATATACTCACTATCCCTCCTCTGTACATGTCCAAACCATCTCAATCTAGCCTCTCTGACTTTGTCTCCAAAACATCTTACGTGGGCTGTCCCTCTGATATACTCAGTCGGGTTGAATGACTATATATAAAAAATGAATGAATGAATATATAGATCTCACAAAATATCACTTAATTGATGCACAATCCTAATATTGCTGTTGGAGAACGCGCTAACCAAATTTCCAAGTCTCCATGTCAAAGAATACGTGCTATATGATCAATTGTCTTTTTTCCATACACCACATTTTCCGGGTCACAAGGCGCACCGAATCATAAGGCGCAACAGCAACAAACGTCCACTGAATGCATCTGACCATACACAAAATGCACTGGAGTATAAGACGCACGAAGCGGAACAAAAGTCAGATAAGTCAAACTCGATTCAACTCTCATAATAATGCTCAACATTGTTCAGCTGTAGCACAAAATAATACACTACACAATAACTGTCAACATTGTTCAATTGTAACAAAATAAAACAAAAAACTCACTTTTCAGTTCATTCCTCTTCCACAAATCTATCAAATTCTCCATCTTCAGCGTTTGACTTTAACAGATGCATGAGTTGGACATAAAGCTCGGATCCCTCTATTACTAGTCCTTCTCAAAAAATTAGCATATTGTGATAAAGTTCATTATTTTCTGTAATGTACTGATAAAAATTAAACTTTCATATATTTTACATTCATTGCAAACCAACTGAAATATTTCAGGTCTTTTATTGTTTTAATACTGATGATTTTGGCATACAGCTCATGAAAACCCAAATTTTCTATCTCAAAAAATTTGCATATTTCACCCGACCAATAAAAAAAGTGCTTTTAATACAATAAAGGTCAACCTTCAAATAATTATGTTCAGTTATGCACTCAATACTTGGTCGGGAATCCTTTTGCAGAAATGACTGCTTCAATGCGGCGTGGCATGGAGCCAATCAGCCTGTGGCACTGCTGAGGTGTTATGGAGGCCCAGGTTGCTTCGATAGCGGCCTTAAGCTCATCCACAGTGTTGGGTCTGGTGTCTCTCAACTTTCTCTTCACAATATCCCACAGATTCTCTATGGGCTTCAGGTCAGGAGAGTTGGCAGGCCAAATGAGTACAGTAATACCATGGTCAGTAAACCATTTAGCAGTGGTTTTGGCACTGTGAGCAGGTGCCAGGTCGTGCTGAAAAATGAAATCTTCATCTCCATAAAGCTTTTCCGCAGATGGAAGCATCAAGTGCTCCAAAATCTCCTGATAGCGAGCTGCATTGACCCTGCCCTTGATAAAACACAGTGGACCAACAGCGGCAGCTGACATGGCACCCCAGACCATCACTGACTGTGGGTACTTGACACTGGACTTCAGGCATTTTGGCATTTCCTTCTCCCCAGTCTTCCTCCAGACTCTGGCACCTTGATTTCTCAATGACATGCAAAATTTGCTTTCAGCTGAAAAAAGTACTTTGGACCACTGAGCAACAGTCCAGTGCTGCTTCTCTGTAGCCCAGGTCAGGAGTTTCTGCCGCTGTTTTTGGGTCAAAAGTGGTTTGACCTGGGGAAGCCCATTTCCTGCGCCTGTGCACGGTGGCTCTGGACGTTTCTACTCAAGACTCAGTCCACTGCTTCCAGGTCACCTAAGGTCTGGAATCGGCCCTTCTTTCACCTTTTCCTTCTCACCACAGACGTCCCACTGAGGTGGCTTGATACAGCACTCTGGGAACAGCCTATTCGCTCAGAGATTTCTTTCTGTGTCTTACCCTCTTGCTTGAGGGTGTCAGTGATGGCCTTCTGGACAGCAGTCAGGTTGGCAGTCTTACCCATGATTGCGGTTTTGAGTAATGAACCAGGCTGGGAGTTTTTAAAAGCCTCAGGAATCTTTTGCAGGTGTTTAGAGTTAATTGGTTGATTCAGATGATTAGGTTAATAGCTCGTTTAGACTACCTTTTCATGATATGCTAATTTTTTGAGATAGGAATTTTGGGTTTTCATGAGCTGTATGCCAAAATCATCAGTATTAAAACAATAAAAGACCTGAAATATTTCAGCTGGTGTGCAATGAATCTAAAAATATGAAAGTTTAATTTTTATCAGTACATTACAGAAAATAATGAACTTTATCACAACATGCTAATTTTTTGAGAAGGACCAGTATATTTTATTATTATATTATCTATTATTCCCTCACGCATGGAGTCAAATCAAAAGAGATAGAAATCAGAAGTCTTCCGGGTGGTGGCAAACTTCTCTCAACAATGACCCCTTAAAGCGATACAGCGAAACAGATAAATAAATCTCACGCATTTTAATCTATAAATCTATTTTCAATGCCACTTTTCACTGTGGTGCGCAGCGGAGAGCCAATCCTTTCTGTACTTCAGTGTGTAGGCATGTCTGATACCTTGAAACTCCAATTTTATTGGATTATATGTAACAGCTCGCGTGAGACCAGCTGATTGCCAAAACTTGGGACGCACTTCCTGTCACATAAACTGCAGTGTGTGAGTTGTGCTGTATTGACCATGTTTGGCTCCACATGCGCACGTGAGCGGTCCTTCTCACACGTGAAAAACATCAACACCAATCTGCAGTCACGTTTAACAGATGGAAGCCTAAACGCCTGCATGAAGCTGAACCTCAGCACATGTCAACCAGACTACAAAGCCATCAGCAAAACCATGCAGCACCAGAAGTCGCATTAATAGTAAAAAGTACTTATCTTATTAATAAATAACTTCGTTATGACAATGTCGTTTAAAATAAATTCAGTCTTATTGTCCTCTAAAATTGTTTGTCTTCTTTTTCCATTTAGTTGTATTCAGTATTATATATAAATAATGTATGTATGCGTGTATATGTGTGTGTGTGTGTATAGCTCCCAGAGGATTAGATTTTGAAATGTGTTTATTTTTGGCTCTCTTAGTCAAAAAGGTTCCCGACCCCTGCTCTAAAAGCTGCTTTGTGATCATATTCATTATTAAAATGCCTGTACAAATAAGACTGAGGAAAATTATAAAACGTCACAAAATGAAAAACACCATTGAAACAAATTGGAATAATATAAAGAATCACAAATCCGAACCCACCTTTTAATATTTAACTACTCTGCAATCAATCCAAGCTTTGCTGCATTGATAAACGACCTAATGATAACAAAACTACCCGAGACTTATTCCAGTTCACCATAGACAGGTGCTATACGGTTGTCACGTTTCTAATTGTTTATGAGCTGAAGAGTTAGGGGTTAATACGTGAGAGCTGCGGCAGCACAAGGCTTTATTTTTAATTGAAGGAAAGCGATGCAGGAGGGGGGAAAAAAAAAGTTGCAACAATAACCATCTAACCCTGCGGCCATGATTGGAGAGGGGGGGGAGAAAACAAACAAGCAACAACAACAAAAAAAAAAAACAAATAGCAGCAGCCGCTGTGCCTCCATGCCAGACGTCAACCTGCATGTAGCATCTTTTAAACTTTACTTCTTAAGAGCAGTTTTAGGAGGTTGACACTTCAAGGCGTTAAGGAGAGAACTTCGGCAATAAGCTCTTCAAATTTGCACTCTTCCTTCTCTAACAAGAAGCTCAGCGTATACAGTGTGCATATAATTTCCTGTTAAAGTAGTGCAGGAATGACGGGTATTTACACACACACACACACACACACCCTTTACCTTATTTATAAAAAGAAAAAGAAGGATCTGTAAAGTTCCAGTACGTGCACACTCATTTACAAAGGCATTAAATTGTGATTATGTACATCCAGGACAGTTTAAACAGGGAATTTTCTGCACCGTATTTGAATTATCAGGTATCGTGCTTTGCATTTGAAAAACAGGTTCCTCTCAAATAAATAAATAAATAAGGAAAGAAGGAAAAACAGATGCAAATAGCATCTGTTGAGAGGCAGCAAAACATCTCACAACTCACATGAACCAGAGCGACTACTTACAGAGACACCTCCACTTCTCCATTACTACACATTCTGGCTCTTCTGGTGATTTGAACAGTCACCAAAAACTGACAAAAAGAAACAAATTGTGGAGAGTGGAGCGTGAGGAATCCAGGTTTCAGGGTTCCAGTCGAAACATACTGGAAAGCAATGAATTGTAACTGGAAACTGAAGGAGCTAGGCGTTATAATATCAACAGTGGTGAGACACAGCTATATTTTTCTCTGAAATATAAAAGTTCCTTTAAAACTTAAAAACTCTGAGAAGGAGATAAAGAAGCCATTTTTCAATTTATTTTTACTCTGTTAACAGAATTTTATCGCCCTCATTCTTTTTAGCATCAAGGTTTCATATATATCAATAAACCAGCGATATTTACTTCAATCTTTAATTAAACTACATTTATCTTGTGTATTTATACATTTTCTATTTTAAAACTTGGGCAGCAGTGTGGCATAGTGGTTAGCGCTTTTCTCCCACAGCAAGAATGTCCTGGGTTAAGGTTGCATGCTCCCCTTGCACTTGCGTGGGGTTCCTCTGGGTACTCTGGTTTCCTTCCATAATCCAAAAGACATGAACGTTGAGCTAAATACAATCATGTCTCGGTTTTACGGACTTCTCTTTAACGGATTTCGGATGCAACGAACAAAATCTGTAGCTTTCGACTAGTCCGGATTGTTCGGATGTGGGCCATTGTTTCCCAAAGTGACCACCTGATGACCAGACTGGCTTGAAGAAATCTCGTGCATTAAAATCTATTCATCTATTTTCAATGCCACGTCACTGTGGCGCGAAGCGGAGAACCAGTCCTTTCTGTATGTGGGCGGGTCCAATACCTTGAAACTCTAATTTTATTGGACTCACATGCTGCAGTGTTTATGTGACAGGAAGCGCGTTCCAAGGTTTGGCAATCAGTTGCGGGTTGAAGTTTTTCCTTGTCTGTCCATTTGTGCTTGCTTGCCAGCTGTGCTTGGCTTCGTAGAAATGAGCTGATCAAAACAAGGGAAATTTACCTCTTTATTCAAAACCAACATGTAGGGGCAGTGGTGATCTAGTGGTATAGGGCGCTGGATCGCTGATCCAAAAGTTGGGGGTTCGAGTCCCACTCTCCACAAGGTTATCACTGTCCCCCCCCCCCCCAGTGCAGCTAACTGGGTTATCAAAGGTGGGCCACGTCTCTCACTATCTATGGTGAGAGGCATGTAAAAGAACCATTGCTGACTTTCGTAAAGAGTAGCTGCAAAGTCGTCAGCATGTTTCTGTCCCTTGCTAAAAAGGGTTGTGACAGGAAGGGCCTCCAATGTAAAAACCTCTGCCAAATCAAACGTGCAAATCAGATGATTCGCTGTGGCGACTCCCGAGTAAAAGGGGAAAAGCCGAAAGGAAGACAGACAGACATTCAAAACCAACACGCACAGTCTGTGGCTGTTACAAGCCTATAAAATTAGAGTTTGAAGGCATTTGACCCGCCCACACTGGCGTACAGAAAGGATTGGCTCTCCGTTGCGCGCCACAGTGACGCGGCATTGAAAATCGATGAATATATTTAAATGCGTGAGATTTATTCATCTGTTTTTGTTTTATTTGATGGCTTTTTTGTATTTGTATTTAAATGACAGTGAAATTATGTATTCGGTATTCTGTTAAGAAAGGCCACCTGAATTATCTGAGAGCCAGACAGTCATCAAAACAGCCACATCTGGCTTGCAAGCCGTTCTCGACCCCTGGTATATATATATATATATATATATATATATATATATATATATATATATATATATATATATATGTGTGTGTGTATGTATGTGTAGCTCTCAGAGGATTATATTTTAAAATATGTCTTTTGTTTTTTGGCTCTCCAAGTCAAAAAGGTTCCCGACCCCTGATCTTGTGGTGTACATTTACAGAGAATGCAGTATTTACATTTGCAGATTACATAGTGTGCTTAAGTAACCCCAGGTGTGATTGTGAATAGTTGTGCGTGTATATGTGTTGACCTGGTCATATTATTGAGCTGTTCACCGGGTACCCTGCTTCATGTTATTGTTGGTTCTTCGCGCACGTTCTCAACGTGATTGTTTGAATTGTGAATTCAAGTTTTTAGTGTTTTTAATGATTATTTAAGCCCTATGATGTCACTCAAATGCCCTGCATCTTCTCTAGCTTCTGGTAAGGAGCCTAAGTGCTTTATTTATTAATAAATGTAACAGTACAAAATGAAAAAGTTTTTACTTAATCATTACTGCATTTTACTCCATTATTGAGTAAGACTGTCTATAGAATATGTTTAAGAAGCATACTTTAACGTATGTAATATCATACAAAGGGTTTTAAAACCGCACCAATAAGTCACGAATTTTCGGCATTCGCGGGTAGGGGAGGAATGTAACCCCCGTGAATAATAAGGGCTTACTGTATATGTGAACATTTTAAATATTTGTAGCCTTTCAGGTTATCTAAAACACATTAAAGTTTAAAAAGTGCCTCCCAATCACAGCAAACTGGGTATTAATTTGGAAATTATTCATTCGGAGTTATTGGTACCATGCTAAGCTTTAAAATAATTACTTCAACATAATGGGATAGTTTTGAAGTAACTGATCAATATCCGCCAGGAATGTTCAGCCTTTAAAGTGTTTTTAATGTTCAACAAAGTATTTAATTTCCAACTTCACACCAACTCTGCTGTGATGGGCCACATCTCTAACAATTATTCTGTGAACATGAGGTGGACGTCGTTGAATGGTCCCGCGAGAATGGATATCAACAGGGCCATTCAATCACGCAGCATCCACTGCACCCAAAAGAGGCAATTTTAAATGTATGCTAAATGGGAACATAAGCTCACTAACAATAAGATGCACTGTAATTTCTTAAATTGAAAACACTACAGACGCAACTTTGCCCAAACGTAAACAGTTGCCTGAGAGCTTTGTAATGGCGCATCTTTAAATCCCTTTCTAAAAGTTATTAAAGACGAAATGGAAACACAAAAATCAAAAACAGTTTACGTCTGCGTTTTTTTTTTTAACCATAACTGGGGTGAGTTCTATAAGCTCTGAGTGTTCTTGGAAGAACTCAGCACTATGTAGTTAAGGACCGACTGTGCTCTATAAAGGTGTTTTAATATATTTTTCACATAAACACGCACACCCACTTCAAGCGACTGTGACAAACCATGAGTGAGCCTTATTTAGATTCTTCTCTCAGAAAAATGTTTTAAATTCCTCCGATAGCAGCCCAAACAGATCAGGCTGTCCCTAAGTAGCATGTAATCATTGTTGTTTTAAATGCTTTTTGTTCCCAATATTACGCTAAATCCTGTCATTACACAGAACTTCTGAAATTAAATCTGTCTGCTCTGATTATTGGTGGGTGGTTCTTGATAAACTGGTTATACGCTAACATCTTCCTATAATTTTTAATACATGTTATTTCTTAACTTTTTGCATGATCTACTCATACTTTATAAATTTAATCTAGTATTCACAAATTACATATTTTTTATTTTATTTGTTTTTTCTATACAGGAACCCCCGCTAATTCGCGCTTCCATTCATGCGGCTTCAGTGCATCGCGTTTTTTTTTTTTTTTTTTTAATATTTATCGAATTAAAAAAAAAAAAAAGGAAATAAAGGAAGAATAGGGGAAAAAGTTAATGAAAATGCAGCAAAAACAAGGCCAATTATGAAAAAAACCCAAAAACTAAAAAAACCCTAAACAAGCACAAAACAAAAAACCCAAAACCTCCCATCAAAACTATTTACATTTTTGTGAGGTTTGCATCTGTGTTCTCGCGAGTGTCTGTATTTGCATTTTTTTTTTACATCATGTGCATTATTTTAAAATGTTTAATTATTATGAGCATTTATAGCATTGAATATGTATTTATTCATATTATATACACATATACGTATGCGTAGAGTCGGGGGGGGGGGGGGGGGTGATCCTACTTCGGGGAATTAAGTGGTCGCAGGGGGGATCTCTCTCACACACACACACACAGAGCAGTGGGCCGACACACACATTGAGGCACCCAGAGAGCAGTTGGGGTATAGGTGACTTGCTCAAGGGCACTCCAGCCATGAAACTGGAGGAGGGAAAGGTGAAGCTCATCGCACCTTCTTCACATATTTTTCCTGCCGGTTTTGGGAATCAATTGATCCATAACAATGGTTATAGAAGAATATTTCTGTCTGAAATTCTGAGGAAAATGGGTTGTTCTAGGCACTATTCAGAAAAACAGTGTACCGGTACCTTAATTAAAAAGTTGATTGGAGAAGGGAAAGCAAAGAAGTGGAGAAAATGAAAAGATGCTCACAAATACTTTAAAATGGCAACCAGAACCTGAAACACATGGAAGAAAAGGAAAAAACTACAGTTCGAATGGATGTACGAACCACCAAAATGGCAGGGACTCCGCCACCAATCAGCGCCAGAACATCAGAGAAGGTCTAAAGCACAGGTGTTAAACTCGTACCACGAAGGGCCGTGTGGCTGCAGGTTTGTTTCAATCAAGCAGCAGCCCACCTGAATTTGTTCATTTAAACAACTGATCTGAGTCTTCAGGCAGCTGATTGCTCAGTCTCTAAAGAGCACACAGATTGACCAATCAACTGCCTGAAGACTCAAACGTTTGTTTAAATGAGCAAAGTCAGGTGGGCTGCTGCTTGGTTGGAACAAAAACCTGCAGCCACGTGACCCTTCGTGGCCGACACCCCTGGTCTAAAGTGACTTGTGAGTCCTGTTACAATTAGAAGACACCTATGTGAAACCGAGCTATCGGCAAGAAGTCCCAGTGTTGGGGGGGGGGGGGTGTGTACTGAAGAGGTTACAATTTACCAAAGAGCACATTGACTGGCCTGAAGAAGAACGGAGTAACATTTTATGGACCGATGAAGGCAAGATTGTTCTTTGTGGTTCTAGTGGCCGGAGATAGTTTGTCAGACGAGCCCCAAACATTGACTGCAAACCACAGTACACTGTGGAGACAGTGAAGCATGGGAACACAAGCATCATGATATAGGGATGTTTCTCATACTACGGTGTTGGGTCTATTTATCACATCCCAGAGATCATGGATCAGTTTGAATCCATCAGAACACTTGAGGTCGTGCTGCCTTATGCAGAAGAGGAAATGCCCTTGAAATGGGTTCCAACAAGACAACACGACCACAAACACCAGTAAACGGGCAACATCTCAGTTTCAGACCAGTAAGATTCACGTTATGGAGCGGCGGCCTGGTATCTGGACCTTAATCCAATAGAAAACTTGTATGGTGACCTCAAAAATGTAGTTTTATGAGGCAAACCCAAGAAATACAGAAGACATGTGGAATGTGGTCCAATCGTCCTGGGCTGGAAAACCTGCTCACAGGTAACAGAAGCTGGTCGACTCCACAACACAGATGTGCAACAGTTCTCAGAAACAGTGTTTATACAAATAAATATTAGTTCTGTGATTCAAAGGAAAACAAAATCTTACATTTATTTGAATGTTTGGGTTTGTAAGGAAGAAACCAGATAATGCTGTTATTTTAACAGTGTAATACTCACTTTTCCTCAGTTTGTTTAAAAGAATAACACAAATTTGGTATATTTGTCTTCATGTTTTGATTTGGAATAGAATGTGTCGAGTTCCCGATGCATTTGAGTGTTTGGAAATAAAAGCGTATAAGGATTTTGAGCTTTATTCACTTCAATTACAGCAGTGTTTTTTTTTATTTATTTATTTTTAAACACACACGCACCTCACAAAAATGTAACTAGTTTTGATGGGAGGTTTTGGGTTGGTTTTTTTTTTTTTTGCATAATTGGCCTTGTTTTAACTTTTCCACTATTCTTCCTGGGCAGTGGTGGTCTAGTGGTATAAGGCGCCGGATCGTTGATCCAAAGGTTGGGGGTTCAAGTCCCACTCTCCACAAGGTTGTCACTGTCCTCCCAGTGCAGCTAACTGGGTAATTAAAGGCCGGCCATGTCTCTCACTGTCTCTGGTGTGAGGCACGTAAAAGAACCATTGCTGACTTTCGACAGGAGTGGGCTGCAAAGCCGTCGGCATGTTTCCGCCCTGCGATGGCCTGGCAAGCTGTCCAGGGTGTACTCTGCCCTCACCCCGAGTTGGCTGGGATGGGCACCAGCCTCCCCTCAACCCTAATTTGGATGAAGCGGTTACAGAAAATGAAAATGAACTATTCTTCCTTAAATTTCCTTATTTTTTAATTTGATGAATATTAAAAAAAAAAAAAAATCAAACGCGATGCACTAAAGCCACATGAATTGAAGTGCAAAGTAGCAATGGATCCCTGTATAATTATTTTATACACTGCTATCACACACACACACGCACAAGTGAGAGAGAGAGAGAGAGAGAAATTTGGAAAAAGAAAACCCTGTGTTGTGACCTGACCCATGCCCTCTACATAGTGTACTTTGCACTGCTTTTCTCAGCCTATAAGACCAACAGGAATTTGTGGTGCAAGTCGACTGCACCTTTATCTTTATTGCTGGAAAGTCAATATGGGATCACTCTGCAATATGACGCAGGCCGACAGTGAGCTGTGCTAAACTGGAGAAGACGACGAGAGGTCACTCTTGAAGTGAAGATCAGGAAAAGTAGTTTTGCTAAGCGATCACTCTCTTAATCTATCCATTCAGGGGGTGCTGTGACCTTGAAGTGCATTGACAACTGACATTGATTTCTGCTCTGAGTGCTTCTCTTGGACTCTTTTTCTTCTCTTTCTCGACCTCCATCAGATGGAGACAGGAGCAGTCCTCTTTCAATTGCAGTCTACCGATGGCTGGGACAGACAAACGGGTGCCAAAGTGGCTTTTAAGGGGACAATCATGACAGTACACATGGGAAGGAGAGACTAATGTGGTCTGGTATGCAAGAGTTCGAGGGAAATGGTTATCACCATAATCCTTTTTGTGTTTGTTTTTTGCTCTCCTGTCTGTATTGTACACTATTAAAGTGACAAAAAAAAAATGCTTTGTATACGGCGACTAATCTACAGAAGTGGGTTTTATTATCTACGTTTTTTGCCACCAGAATTCCTTTTAATATTAAAATTAATTGCATATTTCTTTTGTTTTATAAACGGCTTAATCCTAATTTGGGTCACAAGGAGGCTGGCGCCCATCTTAGACTCTGGGTGAAGGCAAGATACACCCTGAACAGCTCTCGAGACCAACGTAGGGGCAAACACAACCATTCTCTTCCTCTCGCGCGCCCACACACAGAATGATTGTGTGTTGGCCCTGCATTGGTCTAGAGAGCTGTTCAGGGTGTATCTTGCCGTCACCCATCTTAGACTCTGGGCGAAGGCAAGATACACCCTGAACAGCTGACAACCATTCTCTCCCCCTCACACACACACACACACACACGCACACACCTAGGGGCGATTAACCTACTGTGCATGCTTTTAAACTGTGGGAGGAATATGAAGTACCCGGAGGAGAAAAAAAAACCTCAACAATGGGAAAAGCATGCAAACTTCACACAAAAACGCCCCAAGTCCAGGAATCAGAACTGGGACCTTCTTGCTGAGACGAGAACATGCGAATAGCTCCATCACTGTCTCTCCCTCAATTCTGTAATATTTAATATTAGTAATAATAATAATATTATTATTAAGTATTATGCACATTATTAAAACATGTTGAATAAAAGAAAGTAGAGTGCACATCTGCTAGCTGAAAAAAAAAAAAAAAATCAATTTCACACTTCCAAATATAAAAAATAAAATTGTCCCATCTAATAGAGTTCTGTGTACTTCTGATATATACAGGGATCCCTCACTTTCCGCGGTTAATGGGACCGCCAATTTCCGTGAAGTAGAATCCACACCCCTGACTGACGTATACGTACATGTATATTAGAGCCCTGCGCGGGCCAAGATCACAAGCTCGTGCCCGCCCCGCAAATTAGACTTGTGGCCCACAGCCCGCCCCACACATTTACCCTTGTAGGTCAGCCTGCCCCGCCCCGCAGGTGAAATTCTAACCTGGGCCGCAGCCCGCCCCACACAAAATACTTCAACCAGTAGCCAGCCCCGTCCCACAGTGAGTTTCTGAGCCCGCACCCGCCCTGCTGCCCGCTCAACACTTAACACAGCCAATCAACGCTTACAATATGTGAAGCGCTCAAAACCAGAAGTAGTGTACTTGCTGTGGGTTATACGGACTTCCGGTCTTTCAAGTGAGCAAGGGTGCTGTTGAACTCGTTTATAACTCAGCCTGCACTGATGTGAATCACCAGCAGAGCGGAGAGTTCTCTTTCTTTTCTGGATTCAAGTTTTCATTCATTTTCCAACCCTCTTTGCTTAAGTGAGTATGCATGGTAGATTGCGCTGATCTGAGCAGATAGTTAATTCATCTCTGTGTATGAGACTTGCACCCATGCTAGTAGGCTTACGCTTCGGACCAACCATATCTGCTTAGGGTTACAAAAGTCCGCAAAACAGTGTAAACACAAAGATCACAGAGACACAATGTCTTAACACAAGGGTAACATGCTATATAACCGATTTTTATATATATATATATATATATATATATATATATATATATACACACACACACAAAACGATGTGTGTACATTACACATACATATACACTGAACTGGGAAGAAGGAGGGGCACGTTCAGTCTGTTGTTTGTAAACAATAGACGCAGCGTCATTACGTCAGCATACTACTTAGGTACGTCTAAACTCAAAATTTGACTTTTTTTTTTTTTTTTTTTGAAAAGTGGTCTTTAGCCCCGCAACAGCCCGCATGAATCCGTGACATAGCCCGCAGCCCGCCCCGCAAAACTTGTATCATTCTCAACCCACCCCGCCCCAGAAAAGTTTCAAATTGACCCACCCTGCCAACTAAAAAGTCTGACTTTAAATTTGTGCCAGCGGGGGCCTGCGGGCGGAAACCCGCTCCGCGCAAGGCTCTAATGTATGTGTGTATATAGTATCAATAAATACATATTCAACACTATAAATGCTTATAATAACTATTAAACATTCAAAAATGATGCAAACGCACGCGCACACAGATGCGCACCTCACATAAAAATAGAAATAGTTTTGTTGGGGGGGGAGGGGTTTGTTTTTTTGGTTTGTTTGTGTAGCGTTTTTATTTTTGCATAATTGACCTTGTTTTGAGACATTTTGCTTAACCTTTTCCCTTAATTTCCTTATTTATTTTTCGATTAATATTTTTGAAAAATCCATGATGCACTGAAGCCACAGAAATGGAAGCACGAAGTCAAGAGGGATCAGTGTAAATAGAAACAAACTGAAGGTAAAACGTAACCTCCATGACGGAGGCCACAATTCTACTCATTGCAGCCCATGCTAGTTATGGGACAGTGTTATGTGTGTTGGTTGTGTTTATGGTAGGTGGGTTAGGCGACTATTTTAGATATAACTTGAGACCACTGTAATCTTATTTAGAAGTAAATAATCAGAGTAGTTCATGCCAGATATGTTCAGTAGGGTCGAGGTCAGAACACATGAGATCTTTCACTCATGCTTTGGTAAATCAGGTTTTCATGGTGCTTGCTTTGTACACACGGGGTATGGCCACGCAGGAACCAGTCTTCAAGTGAAGGGAAATTGTAATTGTGCAGTATACAAAAGGGCAGGAGTGTTTTCAACATTGTGGCAACAATTTGCACAAGTTGGGGGGTTATTTTCCTTTCGGCTTTTTCCATTTCTCAGGGGTCGCCACAGTGAATCATCTGATTTGCATGTTTGATTTGGGATAGGTTTTCACGTCAGATGCCCTTCCTGAAACAACCCTTTAGCAAAAAGCAGAAACGCGCTGATGGCTTTGCAGCTACTCTTTATGAAATTCAGCAATGGTTCTTTTACATGAACCTCTCACCATAGACAGTGAGAGACATGGCCGGTCTTTGATAGCCCAATTAGCTGCACTTGGGTGGGGACAGTGAAAACCTTGTGGAGAGTGGAACTCAAATCCCCAACCTTAGGACGGCAATCCAGCTCCTTTTACCACCAGGCCAACACTGTCCTCTTGAAGTGCCTTTGAACAAGACACCTAACCCCCAACTGCTCTCCAGTCTCCTGTGTGGCAGCCCACTACTCCAAGTGTGTGTGTGTATGTGTGTGTGTGCGCTCACATGGGACGGGTTATATACAGAGGTAATAATTTGTATTGCATGATTAACACAGTACAGTCAGCCCTCTACTTACAAAATTAATCCATTCCAGAGCCTTTTTCGGAACCTGGAGTTTTCGTAAGTAGAGGTGCATTTAAAATGTAAAACGTGTGATTCGTTCCAAGGCTCCCAAGACTACCCCATAAACCCTTTAAAAATGATAAAAGTACACCAATTTTCTATGAACTATGTGTTCAAAGTAAAAGAAAATTATTTATTAAACCATTTAAACATTTTATTAACATATTAAACCATTTTATAAACATTTATTAATTAAACCATTATTAAACTTTTTTTATTAACGCACATACACACACACACACACACACACACTCAACACACTTGTGGCGCGCGCCACCGAATGCGGGCTCCGTCCACACACAGCGCGCAGCCGACACTGGAGCTTTTGAGACGGGGTATTCAAAGCGCAGTTCCCTGCTTGACAGATCGGAGGTCCGGATTCAACATTAACTTGTTTCCTTGAGAGATCGGCGGTCCAGATTAGCCGCGTTTTGCTCACATTCACTACAGTGGAGCGCACTACATTTAATAAACATTTAGTGAATTAAACAACTTAAACATGAACAATAAGCTGCAATGAGCACTCTCGAAAGAGAATTAAATAACACCTGCCTCCTTTCATCTCTGACTGACTCTGAACGCTGTCCTGTGTCTGTCAGGGCAAGTGCGCCACATCTCTGCTCAAATCGGTCATAAAAACTGTCTTCATTCCTCATTGTTTCACTTGGTTGTCTAGTCATGTAAACCTATAAACACGGCTCATTGGTAATGATTATAAGATTATAAGTTGCGCACTCTCAAATAAACTCACAAACCAACAGTACAACTCTCCTTTACGTGTGTGAAAAACAGGCATGGGTACACTACTATGGAGATTCAGAACATTTTTTTACGAACCAATTTTTTATTAACCAAACAATATTAAACATTTCTGACATTACTCGCCAAGTGTGGGAGGCACCGCGGCCGACACCGGAGCTTTTGGGGCGGAACGCGGCTTGTCCGGACTTCCGATCTGTCAAGCAGGCAAGTGCCTTTTGAACACTTGTTTAGTACTTAACATACACTTGTTTGCTTGAGGGATCGGAGGTCCGGATGAGCCGCGCCCCGTCTCGGGGACTCCGGTGTCGGTCGAGACACTGCCCACACTCGGCGCACTCCATGGCGCACTCCGCCACAGCCGATGCCGGAGCTTTTGAGGTGGGGCCCGGCTTGTCCGGACCTCCGATCTGTCAAGTAGGCAAGTGCGCTTTGAACACTTGTTTATTACGCAACATTCACCCGTTTGCTTGAGAGATCGGAGGTTTGGATGGGCCGCGTTTTGGCCACATTCGGCGGAGCGCACCACATTTATTAAACAACTTAAAAAACAAAAAATAAGCTGCAATGAGTACTCTCGAAACTCACAGTGCAGTACTATGGAGATTCAGCTCCCTCCTGGCCAATGGGAGGCCAGCGGGGTGGGATGTTGGGAGACAGCTGAGCAACTTGTGCTTTGTTTGAATTTTTGAATGGCGCGTTTGGCGCTTTTTGTAAGTTATGGTTTCGTATACAGAGGACGAAAATTTAGGAAAATGTTTTTTGTAACTTGGATTTTTCATATTCAGAGGTTTTTGTAAGTAGAGGGCCGATTGTATAGTAAAATAATAATGAAAAAAAGATCTAAGTTACTGTGAAGGCCACATTGCCCCAAATATTAGGCCAGAAAGTGCAAATGGAAGAGAAAAATGGGCAAAATTGGCGATTGTAAAGTCAATAATTGCAGTACCAGGTGATAAAGAGGTGCACTGCAGGTACTGCAAATTGGGAATGTGTCTGCACCAAAGTGAAACTGTGTCTCAGCCAAAAGACGGAGAAAAAGAAATTTTCTTTTCAATAGTGTTTACTCTGAAAACTTTGAGTCCTTTCAACATTGTCTACCCAGCATCGTCTGAACTTCGCCTTGAGAAATACTAGTTTAAATAAACCTAATCAGAACATACAGGCGTCCTCTAAAATACTGTATAACTGTATTAACAATCAAAAGAAATAATACAAGCAAAGCTTCTGCCTATTAAGAAGCACTTAAAAAGAGAAATAATCTCTCCTCTTTTTCTTCGTGTATCATGTTGTAGTAACAAACACATTACAGACATTATCAGCCACGAACGCCCTTATTAGGGCTGAAAGGGGGCGCATGCAGGGAGCAGCAGAAATCTAATTAAAGAAGCGGCTTTAAATAAAGGGAATGGCCTAATGAGCATTATTAAAGCACATTCCAAATAATATCGGAGAAACTTGCTCATTTAGCCACCCTGTCCCACTCATTAACACCAAAGCAAAGAGAAGAGAACAAGACAATAACATAATCTATGCCATATTTATAACAGTTCAGATATTCTAATGAAGAGACACGGCATGTTTGAAAGCTCGGCTGGCCTAGTTACCGCTGCGCACACCCCGCCACACTAACGTCTTTGTAGTATGAAGATAAAATAACCCCCCCACACACACACACATTAACCCCCCCTGAACAGACATGGGTCATTCCATACTTATACACATGTCAGTGTAGAAGAAAAGAGAGGAAATATCTGTCTAATTATTTCCCTTTAAATACGTACATTAAGGATTAAAATTCCTAATTAAGAGACAACAGAAACTGTCAGGCTCCTACACGGGTTATTGAGCACTGCACAGGCACTTGCATAATTAGGCTGTTTTAATAGCTTGCTGAGCAAGACACTTTGAGGTGGCAAAAGACTGCGAGCCTCACAACTACACTTGCCAAAACTCGGCAATTAAACGGGAATCGGGAAGAAAAACAGAATACGCATCGCCCGAGTTAAAATCAAGAGTTTTACATACTTTGTGATGGAAAAGCTCGGTCACCTTCATGTTAGCAGGTAAGTGAATGGAACATTAAACTTCCAAAAATAAAAAATAAAAAATAATTAAAATAATTTAAAAAAAAAATCCTCTTAAAATGATTAACATCGGTGTATAAATAAATAGAACACTGAGCAAAAACCAAAATCTATTTATTTCTCATTCTACTTTTAATGTCTACATTTCAAAAGTTGTTTTAAACCTCAAGGGAAAAAAATAATGTAAAAGAGGGAAGAAAAAAAAGAAAAGGTGGGAGGGAAAGCCAAGAAAAGAAGAGAAGGAAGAAAAAGCAAAAGAATAAGGAAGCGGCGATAAAGGAAATACCAACAAAGAAGGAAAAGAAAAGAAAAACAAGGATGCGAAGAAGAAAGGAAAGATGAAGGGAAGGAAATAAAGACGACAAATTTAGGAAGGGAAAAGACTAAAAAGAAGAAAGGAAATAACGACGAAAAATGATGTGAATGAAAAAGTGAAAACGGAACAAGGAAGAAAGATGAAATTATAAAAGGAGAAAAGGTGGGAAATTAAATAAAGAAGCAACAAAATATAATAAAAGAAAGAAAGAAAACAAGGAAAGAAAAAAGGCAGAACAAATGCCGTGTGACAAACAGATTTAAACAATTTTCCTTCGGGATCAATGAGGCATTTTAGCAATACCTGGCCGAGAAGTACATAATTCGTTTTTAATTTTATGATGAAAACAAAATCAAGAAATAAACACATTTGACTGCTTCATTGCTTTCCAAGAACCCCCGCCAAAAAAAACCCCCAAAAAACAAAAACAAAAAAACCCTTTCCTTTCATGAAGCAGTAATCAAAAGCATTCACTAGTCAAGGTCTACATGTAAAAGTCGATACGATGAAGGTAATGTTATATTTACACGATCAATAGCAGCGCTGAGTGGAAATGCATGAAATATAAAGAAAGCGCTAATGAGATGGTGCAGTGCATCACCGCCACTTAAGTAGAGTCTTAAATCTCTTTGTATGGAGGCATAAAAATAATAAAACTAAAGGACAGCACGGATTCGATCAGGTACACAGATTCAGATTAAGCGTCAATAACAAGGTGTTTCATTCCTCCGCATTTTTGCAATTAGTAAACATTATAACTTTCTATTAAAATACATCAAATTGTATAAAAAACATCGGCAGTAAAACACACACCTTCACAACTTGCGTTCTTCCCTGACCCCCCCTCTACAACTTTTCCTTACTTTTAAGTTGGTAAATCACTCACAATTGGAGACTCCTTTTCTAAATGTAAAGCAAACCTTCCCTTGAAAAATATTGTACGACTGTATTTCTGTTGATTAAATAACCGCAAAACCTCGATTTTGTTTAGCATCTGCTGGTTACTATGAGCAGCCATCATCATCATCATCATCACAATACTTTAAAATGAAAAAATTACACTTTTATTTCCTACGTTTCGGCATAGTCTATACAGAGTGCACTTTATTTTCATTTGCATGTAGTAAGAACTTACAGCATCTGTTTTACTTCGTCATTGTGTTCAGTTCTCACCGCTTATGCTGCTGAAGTCCACAGAGCTTACCGGACCTGCCACTGTAATGGTGAGAATACAAGGATCCCTTGCTACTTCATGCGGCTTCAATGCATCGCGTTTTTTTTTTTTTTTTTTTTTTTTTTTTTAATATTCATTGAATTAAAAAAATAAGGAAATTAAGGAAGAATAGGGGAAAGTTAAAGAAAATGCCGTAAAAACAAGGCCAATTATGTAAATAAACCCTAAACCAACACAAAACAAAAAACAACCCAAAACCTCCCATCAAAACTACTTACATTTTTGTGAGGTGCGCATCTGAGTGCGTGCACGCGTCTGTATGCGTGTGTATTTATATTTTATTTACATCTTATGCATTATTTTTTAACGTTTAATTGTTATTATAAGCATTTATATCATTGAATATGTATTTATTGATATTATATACATGTACGTATACATCAGTCAGGTGCGATCTTACGTCGCGAAATTCTGTGGTCACGGGGGATGAGGGGGGGTCTTGGTCCCAATTAACTGTGGAAAGTGAATGATCCCTGTATATGAAAAGTAAAAACCATAAATAAAAGTAAATGTTTTAGTTTGCTTTTCTTTATGTATACACAAGCCTCGAAAATTCAGACGACCAATCGTTCGGTCGGCAGACCGGTCGGCACTTTATTAAAACACCCGAATGACAATACGGTCGCATAGGAAGTTAATATCAGAGTTCACAACAAACAAACTTCGACAACTCGGGACACTCATTTTCTAGTAAGATAGAAATAAAAAAAAAAAACGTGTGGACGTTCGAAGTCGGCAAAAATTGTAGACTGCTCCAGGAAAGGTAAAAACTATAATAAAACTTCAATAGTTTGCACATATAAAGCATACGGTCCTAGCATGTTGTAAACTGGTAATGCCGCAAATGGCCGGATTGCTGTAAATCGTCTCCGATTCTACTAACCTAGTAAGTTTGCCTAGTAACTAATGATGATGGTGATGTCACCATGGAGGACTCTTGAATGTTCATACAAGCAGAACAGATAGTCATTAGTTTAGTTACTTTTAATGTCTCTCCATAGTAGTATTTTTATAATACTCCATCCATGATGACAGTGTCCAAAAATGCCTAAATTTTAAATTGTTTACACAGTCATCACAGATTGGTGCTATAGATGTTAAAATGTTATGTTTTTATTGTATTAGATTAAAGTGCTATTTCTATTTTTGTTATACTTGAGTTTTTTCTCAGATCTATTTGATCTGCATTGTTTGCAATAGCAAGTTGAATTAGACATTGCGATATTATATTTTGTATTAGCAGTATTATATTTTATATCTAGTGAGTAGTCGATATGCAGAATGCTATCAGGAATAGACTGACTTGGATTTTATTAATATTTGTGTTTTTTGCTTTCAATATTATTAAATTTAAAGTTCAGTAAAATTGTTTTATTTTGTTGAATTTTACATTGAATTTGTAATTTTTAACTTCATTAAAGATTTTTCATAGTTGCTAACTTATCACTATTTTGTTCCTCATTTCCAGTTACATGTAATAGTGGTCTTTCTCTGTGAAAAATCCAA
>CM045733.1:16920000-17057500 GCA_024760905.1 Plotosus lineatus
GTTTCTCAAGAGTTTCTCACCAGAACAGAGACATGCATGTAAAACTGGGATGAAAAACGAAAAAAAAGAAAGCTCGAATTTCCAAAGGCATTTTGACTTTTGACTGTATTTCAGATTATTAACAGCCTGAAACCCATACTGGTAGTTGAACTGAAGCAAGTTAAGCCTACAAATTAGGTCAAATAATTACATTTACACCATTTAGCAGAGAGACTTGCAGAAGTGCTTTCAAGTCACGATCAGTGAACAAGTTCTCATGCAGGTTTGTTAGAACACACACCAAATATACCGTCAAGTCAAACTCAGTCAGGAGGTGTTGTGTGCACAGGTTTTTCTCTTATTCTGCTCACACAGTATAGTGCTAATCTCAGTACTACCAAAAAAGGCAAGTTTTCAGCTGTCGTTTGAAGATACCCAGTGACTCAGCTGTCCGGACGTCCAAAAGTAGTTCATTCCACCACCTTGGAGCCAGAACAGACAAGAGTTTAGATTTTTTTTTTTTTTTTTTTTCACCCTTGTCGCTTGGCAGAGGGAGGGACCAGTCTCGCAGTGCAAGAGGATCTGAGAGAACATAGTGCAGTGCGAAGTGTGGTAAGTGCTTTGAGGTAGGAACTGCGGGTCCATTTTGGCTTTGTAGGGAAGCATTAATGTTTTAAATCTAATGCAAGCAGCTACAGGAAGACGGTGGAGACACCGTAACCATGGTGTGAGAAAATTTGGGAAGGTTGAAAATAAGCTGTGCGACAGCATTCTTGATCATTGCAGAGGTCAAATAGTGCTAAAAAGGTAGACCTGTCAGGAGTGAGTTGCAGTAATCTAGTCTTGAGCTTACAAGGGATTTAACAAATATCTGAGTGGCCTTCTTGGAAAGAAAGGGACGAATCCTTGGGATGATAAACAGAAGAAATCGACATGATCGAGAAAGATTAGTGGTATGACAAGAGAAGGACAGGAATTTGTCCATGGTTATGCCAAGGCTTCACGCAGTGCCTGAAGGAGAGATCACAACATCGTCTAAGGAGATTGTAAGTCCTTAATGTGGGGATAAGTCATCTAGGATGAACAGAAATTCAGTCTTGCTGGGATTAAAGCTTCAGCTGGTGAGCTTCCATTCATTCTGGGCAGAATCATCAATGTCTGAGGGAGGAAAAGAGAGAACAAGTTGAGGGTCATCTGCAGAGCGGTTGTATGAGAACCCATGTGAGGACATCACCAAGGGACTTGATATAAAGAAGGAACATAAGCGGACCAAGAACTAAGCCCTGAGAAACACCCGTGGAAAGTCCGCGTGGAGATGATGTGGATCACCTCTATGTAACCTCATATGAGCAACATTCCAAATAGGAAGAAAACCACTGCCATGCTTCACCATAAATTCGTAGATTCCTGAGGATGGACAAGAGAGTCTTGTTGTTGACCGTGCCAAATGCTGCTGAAAGATCAAGGAGGAAGAGGACTGATGACATCTTGGCTGTTACAGAGAAGCTATATGCTGCAAGATCATTCAAGAGTGCAGTCACTGTGGAAGGCACGCTTTGAAGCCAGGTTGATTAGGGAATACAATTAAATAATGATGTGATTTGAAACAGGAAGTGAAACTTCTAAGCAGAGACCCATAAGTATAGAACCTAAGGTAGATGCTTGTAACACAGAGACAGTAACGATCTATAGATGGATGGATGGATGAATAGATAGATAAGAACACAACTGAAACTCAAAAGAATCAGGCATACATAAGCGATTGGACTCTCACAATGGGGGGTGGGGGGCATAAAATATAACTCAGGTAGGCAGACTATTTTGCTGGGCAGCACAGAACATGAACTCGTTTCATGGATAATTAAACTAACAAGACAGAGGGAAATATAAACGAACTCAGAAATCAGCCAGTGAAAAGAAAACTGTGTCAACCTTTCCTGCTTCAATAAAGACCATAATTGGAAAACACAGGAGATTTATTTATTTATTTCTTCTCGGGTTGAAGTTGATTTGGCCCTTAAAGGAACCTCCTTGCTCCTATAACACCAGTCTCAGACACCTATCTGTAGAGATGATTTAAGTACTGTATTTAAGCAGTGCATAAATATACATATTAAATCATGATTTGATAAACAAGACAAAATAGCACCTGAAACCTTTCAGTATTTGGTGTCTTCAGTCCATAAACAATGTGGGAAAGAACGGCATCCTAAGTGGGAAATGTCTCATTTTCTTCATTTTGTATTGTTATGGGCATGTAAATAAATGGAAATATAAAATGTGACTGTATTATTCAGTTAGTGTGCTGTTAATAGTGACACATGACTCAGCGGTTTTTGGGTCTGGGACCTTCCAGCAGAGACCTGGTGGCAGGTCAGGTGATGTGGAACTTTCCTGAATGGAACTTTAGGGAATCTATATTAAGAGACTTGTTGCTGACTGGTTCCAGTCTCTTCGGGTCTCTTCAACTGACACAGATCACCTAAGGAGTCTCTTCGGCGCATGGATGATCTAAGAAAACTCGCTGCGGCGGATCATCTCATCCAAGGCGGATCATGGAACGCGCTTCATCGCCAAAGTCCATCATCCACGTTCAACCACAGCCCACGCAAAGATGTTCATCATTTGTTTCTTTCGACACGCAAGATTCCAAGCCTTTCCTCGCCAGCACACACGCCGTGCACTTACAGCATTATTTTGCGTTACTTTGTTCATATTATTAAACTGTATATAGTTTATGTTGTGATCTGTTGTGCTTTGCTGGTTTCACGGGGCAATTTCCATCTTCTAAATTCCATACGCAACAGTATTGTGTCATATTAACTAAAAACTGAGTGAGATAAATGTTAGCAGTTCCAGCTGTAGGTGTGTCGTTCCAGCCATTAGTCCATCTATGGGTGTGTGTGTGTGTGTGTGTGTGTATGTGTGTGTGTACATACTGCTGAATGCGCTCGAGAGGAAGAGGAAGCAGATCTTCAAGCTTCAACTTGTGGAATTCAGGTCTGGCCTCCTGAAGCTTCTTAAATCGTCTGAATGCTTTGTTTTTCTTCAGGTGCACCTGAGAGAAATAAATGTTAAAAAATAATAAATAAATAAATACCACTACTACTACTACCAATAATAATAATAATAATAATAATAATAATAATAATAAAGGGATTATTATTTGATTATTATTTGAACCCAAAACAAATCAGAATTATTGAATCAAAAAACTCAACATCAAAACAGCCGAAAATCTTACCCCGGTACTTACTCCGTCACGCAAAATTACACAAAATAAATAAATAAAATAAGAATTAATATAAAATATTAGCAATGTGAGAAATTACCATTAAGCTAAGCCTCCAATTTTGGCATTTTCTCCATGAATATTTATTTACAGAAGTCAATTGAGGTGGCATGGTCACCTGAATGCCCTCCTGGAGTAGAGTTTCGAGTATGTCCAACTGGGAAGAGACCCAGAACACCAGACCACTGAGAGGGACATCTGGGCTTCACTGCTTGCAAAATTTACTGAACTGAAATTTGGACTGCCTACCTCAGCTACATCAGGTGTTTATTTATTTTTATTCTGTGGACATGTCACACAAGTCAGTGATAGGTAACAGCCAGTCAGTGTCAATTCATCTCAAGCAGCAGCCTAGTTGGGTTTACACAGATGGAATTATGACAACCATCCAAGCCATATCCCACGACTGTAATGCTCTGCTATCAAGTAATAATACTAGTTATCTAGTCTTCTAGCTGATCCACAGTATATGTAACTATAAACCAATTTTTTTTTCATGTTTCCTCATCACACCCCACTTCTCTGATCAGTTTCCTTCACCATTGCAGACCACAGTGATTTAAAGTTGCGTATATGTGCTGTGATTTCACCATTACTTGCCATCCCATGCAAAGCATGTGCTGATCATTAATCAGCCATCTATAAAGAGGTTGACATCAGTAGGACAGACCACCAACCACTGCTTCTCTCAGAGTTTGATTGTTTTTTTCCCTGAACTGCACTAAAATGGACACGACGTACAGAATTGGTCCTCATTCTTACTGACACACGTCTACAGTGTGGTGTGATCAGCACCGAGTTGACCATGCACACCTGCTGCTCGACTGGATTTTATGCCAGAGGCAGCTGGGCTCTTTGTATGTGAGCCTGAGAGACAATAAATTCCAGGTATGTAGACAGGCAATGTAGAAATAGAAATCTTTTCTTATGGTTGGTGGAAAAGGTTCATGAATCTGAAAGTCTGGAAAAACCCACTCAGATTTTGAAGTTTTCTACTACACATTGGAGTCCTTTGCCCGAAATAAGCTGGGATTTGCTTCAGGTTTCCCTGATGGATAAACAGTACAGATGATGCATGGATTGATGAATGAAAGGAAATCTTGGTCCATATGTCTGAAGGAACTCATTTTTTTTAACATTCCTTTCTAATACAAGTTTGCAATATAATAGATATCGCTGACAACAACTTCAGTGAAACCTATAATCATTGAAATATTGGCAAATTTCAGAATTTGTTTTTGTTTTTTTTTGTTTTTTTTGCTGTTTCCTATTTTGCTTTAATGACAGCATGTAGTTGGGCTGGCAGGGATTTTTTCACAAAACCTTATGATTCATTTTAGGTTAAATCCATTAGTATGTCATCTGAACACGTGCATCAATCCAAAAACCTAGCATACGAAAATGTCTTTTACAAAAATTAATTAATTAAATAAAAGTTGTTAACATGCTCAATAACACATACAATTGGCCCTCTACTTACGAAATTAAACCGTTCCAGAGCCTTTTTTGTAGCCTGGAGTTTTCGTAAGTAGAGGCGTATTTTAGAGGTAAACCACGCGATTCGTTCCAAGGCTCACAAGACTACCCCATAAACCCTTTAAAAAGTATAAAAGTACACCAATTTTGTGTGAAATATGTATGAAATATGTGTAAAAAGTAAAATTTATTTATTAATCCATTTAAACATTTTATTAACATTAAACCATTTCATGAACATATTTCTTAATTAAACCATTATTAAACATTTTTTTATTAAAGCACACACACACAACACTGTATCTCTCTCTCTCACACACACACACACTTGTGGCGCGCTCCACTGAATGCGGGCTCTGCCCACACGCAGGACTCCGGAGCATTTTAAGACGGGGGAACTCAAAGCGCATTCCCTGCTTGACAGATCAGAGGTCCAAACTCAACTTTAACTTGTTTCCTTGAGGGATCAGAGGTCCAGATGAGCCGCGTTTTGCTTACATTCGGCGGAGCGCGCCACATTTATTATTAACATTTACTGAATTAAACAACTTAAAAAATGAAAAATAAGCTGCAATGTGCTCTCTCGAAAGAGAGTTAAGCTTGCTTTCATCTGATTGACTCTGCAGGCAGTCTCTCTCTATCTCCCTCTCTCTCTCTTTCTCACACACACACAGTCTCTCTCTATTGCTGTCTCTCTCTCTCTCTCTCTCTCTCTCTCTCACACACACACACACACACACACACACACACACACACCTGTCTCTCTGGTGTGTTTTGCCGAATGTGGGCTCTGCCCACATGCAACGCGCAGCCAATGGAGCAATTCTATTTAAATGTTTAAATGGACAAGATGTTGTATTTAAAGCGGAATTACAGTACCTGTTTGAAAGATCAGAGGTCCTGATTCAATATTAACTTGCTTCCTTGCGAGATTGGAGGTCTTGTCCCACAGAGCACTCTGTTTTCATGCTCCTTCTGCTTCAATATCGTGCCGAAATAATTGCCTCCATCACTGTATTTCCACTTTACGGTCTCCTTCTGCTTCAATATTGTCCCGATTGGAGAGGAGTTTTGGCGATAACGAAATATAACGCTGCATGACCAAATCTCAAAATAAGCCAACAGTCCTGTTCAACTCTCCTTCACACGTGTGACAAACAGGAAGTATGGGTACAGATCAGCTCCCTCCTGGCCAATGGGAGGCCAGCGGGGCGGGATGTTGGGAGACAGCCAATGAGAGAGCAACTCACGTATTGTTTGAATTTTGAATGGCACGTTTGAATTTTTGAATGGCGCGTTTGGTGCTTTTAGTAAAAAGAGGTTGTTTTTGTAAGTAGAGGGCCGACTGTAATTAGATTGGAAGGAGCCCAGAAATAGTGTGTCATCTTAAATATTGCATATTCAAAAATATTGATATGTTACTTTCTATATTTTTAATATTTAAAAATTCTAAAATTCTTCATTTACAGTCATCCCTTGCCACTTCGCGATTTGAGCATCGCGGTATTCCAATAAAAAATAAAATTCATAAATTCAAAATTCGTGCTGAAACTCACATGTAAGCAAGTGGAAGGCAGGGACCCAAGGCAGGCTGCGTCCATTGTTTCCAAACGACAGACTGAAGTGCCCCTCCTCCCCAGTTCAGGTAGGGACTGCCCACTCAACTCAATCTCGCAAGCTGATTGGCTTAGATGCGTGATGCTGTTGCCTTGCACATTCCCACGGGATTTTTGTGATCTTACTGTATAGTGTTTGTGAACGTCCGGCATCGCGGAGAAGAGCTATTGTCAGAGGTGAGAAGAGTACTTAAAGTATTTACATATAAATTCTAATTAAATATTAATACATTACAGTATTTACATATGCACATAACTGTGTCAGTCTTCCTTTCGGCTTTTTCCCTTTTACTCGGGAGTCGCCACAACGAATCATCTGATTCGCACGTTTGATTTGGCAGAGGTTTTTACAACCCTTTTTAGCAAGGGCCAGAAACACACTGACGACTTTGCAGCCTACTCTTTACGAAAGTCAGCAATGGTTCTTTTACATGCCTCTCACCATAGACAGTGAGAGACATGGCCCGCCTTTGATAACCCAGTTAGCTGCACTGGGGGGAACAGTGACAACCTTGTGGAGAGTGGGACTCAAACCCCCAACCTTTGGATCAGCGATCCAGCACCCGAAACCACCACTGTCCCTTATATGCATATAACTGTGTAACGTTTAATATACACTTCTTGATATTGTATAGACGCGAAAACATATAGAAATGAGACAACATGGTAGAAATGGGGGCGGGGCGTTCCTACTTCACGGTTTTTCGAATATCGCGGCCAGGTCTGGTCTACATTATCCGCAATATTGACTGAAGACAGAAGTGTGCTGGGAAGATGGAAAGAGTACTTTGAAGAGCTGATGAATGAGGAAAATGAGAGAGGAAAAAAAAGAGTAGAAGAGGTGACCATTGAGGAGCAGGATGTAGCAAAGATCAGTAAGGGTGAAGTGAGAAGGGCATTGAAGAGGATGAAGAATGGAAAGGCAGTTGGTCCTGATGATATACCTGTGGAGGTATGGAAGTGTCTAGGAGAGGTAGCAGTAGATTTTCTGACAAGAACATTCAACAAGGTACTAGAGAGTGAACAGATGCCGGAGGAGTGGAGAAGAAGTGTGCTGGTGCCAATTTTTAAGAACAAGGGAGACGTGCAGAGTTGCAGCAACTACAGAGGGATAAAGTTGATGAGCCATACAATGAAGTTATGGGAAAGAATAGTGGAAGCTAGACTAAGGGCAGAGGTCAGCATTTGTGAACAACAGTTTGGTTTCATGCCAAGAAAGAGCACCACAGATGCAATGTTTGCTTTGAGGATGTTAATAGAGAAGTACAGAGAAGGTCAGAGAGAGCTACATTGTGCCTTTGTGGATCTGGAAAAAGCATATGACAGGGTGCCAAGAGAAGAACTGTGGTATTGCATGAGGAAGTCTGGAGTGGCAGAGAAGTATGTTAGAGTGGTGCAGGACATGTATGAGAGATGTAAGACAGTGGTGAGGTGTGCTGTCGGTGTGACCAACGAATTCAAGGTGGAGGTGGGACTGCATCAAGGGTCAGCTCTGAGCCACTTCTTGTTTGCTATGGTGATGGACAGGCTGACAGACGAGGTGAGACAAGAATCTCCATGGACTATGATGTTTGCAGATGACATCGTGATCTGTAGTGAGAGCAGAGAACAAGTGCAGGAAAATCTAGAGAGGTGGAGGTATGCCCTGGAAAGGAGATTCAAAAATTTTTGATTCAAAAATTCAAAAATGAAGGTTAGCCTCAGAAAATCAGAATACATGTGTGTGAATGAGAAGGACCCAGGAGGAACGGTGATGTTACAGGGAGCAGAGATAACGAAGGTGGAGGATTTTAAGTACTTAGGCAGGCTGGAATGGTTGGAGAAAAGTGTCCGGTGTGATGTGCGATAGGAGAGTGTCAGCAAGAATGAAGGGAAAAGTGTACAAGACGGTGGTGAGGCCAGCGATGTTGTATGGCTTAGAAACAGTGGCGCTGAGGAAAAGGCAGGAGGCAGAGCTGGAGGTAGCAGAGATGAAAATGTTGAGGTTCTCCCTGGGAGTAACGAGGATGGATAGGATCAGAAATGAGTATATCAGAGGGACAGCCCACGTAAGATGTTTTGGAGACAAAGTCAGAGAGGCTAGATTGAGATGGTTTGGACATGTACAGAGGAGGGATAGTGAGTATATTGGCAGTAGGATGCTGAGGTTGGAACTACCAGGCAGAAGGCCTCGAGGAAGACCGAAGAAGAGATTTATGGATGTGGTGAAGGAAGACATGAAGGTCGTTGGAGTCAGAAAAGAAGATGCGGAGGACAGGGTGAGGTGGAGGCGGATGATTAGCTGTGGCAACCCCTGAAGGGAGCAGCCGAAAGTAAAAGAAGAAGATTCAAGGGATGACTGTATTTACAATTTAAAATAGCGCGCGCGCGTGTGTGTGTGTGTGTGGGGGGGGGGGTTGAATTCCACTGTATATAGTTCTGAAAATGCCAAACATTCCTAAACCGACTCATTTCCAGAACCTTTTAATCCTCAGACCATTATAGGGGCAACAGAGACGCAACTATTCCCACTCGCACACCTATGGGCAATTTGAAACAATTAATCGTGTGCATGTCTTAGAACTGCGAGAGGAAACCGGAACATTCAGAAGAAAACCAACACAATCACAAGGAGAACATACAGACTCCTCACAGAAACACTGGAAACTGGACCTGCCTGTTCCTCTGCAGCAAATACTGTATTCAACAACTTAAATCAATGTAGGATATTCACTGTATGAGGAATTACACTCAGATTTTAAAACGGTTTCACTCCTGTGTTAAACTGCATCCTTACCCAGTGTGATCTTTCTAGAAATACACCTTGGGCAATATTTAAAAAAGTATGCATGTGATGTAGACTGACCAGCCCAGGGGAGGAGGGGAAAAATAAATAAAAAATCCGCACACACCCCAAACATAAATATGCTGTTGTACTGCCTTCACCCTTGCTGTTGCTTCTTCGTCTTTTCCTTTCGGCTATTCCCTTTTTCAGGGGTCGCCACAGTGAATCATCGCAGGTTTGATTTGGCATATGTTTTTAAGTCGGATGCCCTTCCTGACACAACCCTTTAGCAGGGGGTAGAAACATGCTGACGGCTATGCAACTACTCTTTACGAAAGTCAGCAATGTTTTTTTTACTTGAACCTCCCACTATAGACAGTGAGAGACATGGCCGGCCTTTGATAACCCAGTTGGCTGCACTGGGGGGGGGGGGGGGGGGGGGGACAACCTTGTGGAGAGTGGGACTCAAACCCCCCAACTTTAAGATCAGCAATCCAGCGCCCTTGACCACCAGGCCACCACTACTCGCCTTCACCCTTGCTTACAGCATGTAATTGCCATGCCATTGTTTCAACAAACTTCAGCAACATTACATTTATTTCCATTGATGTGATAACCTGCTCATTCAGTACATTCAGCTCAGCTGCATCATTCTATTGCCACAATAATGTTGCTGAGCCTCAACCCAACCAAATGGCACAACAACGCCATGGAGTCTACATGCTGTGATCAAGGCTATGTGCACTAGGAAAACATAGTGCGAGCGATGTTTTCTGGTCGGACAATGCGTATGAAATATGGTTTTATAAAGCCATGGTTAGGAGATGAAGGAAGCAGAAAAGGGGAACAGTTGCATTTGTACACGTTAACCAGTACTCATAAGACTTATTTTCTAATTATTTGAAACATGTGTGTGTATATTTCAACTGTAAAAGTGTTCGTGTGGAAATTTGAAATTGAGTATATTTATATCAGGATTTCAAATAGTGCTTTTTATACCCGAGCCATAGCGGCTCATCAGGCCGGTGCTCATCCCCGGTTTCCATAGCGTGAAGCGACAAGGAGTACAACTCCTCCTGGATGGGACGCTAGTCCATCGCAGGTTACCTTCCCAGTATATTTTTTACTGGTACCCATTTATATTGCTGGGTGAACAGAAGCACACTTATGGTTAAGACCTTGCCCAGGAGTCTTAGCACAGTGGGGGTCTAACTGGGATTCAAACACACAACCTCCTGACCATGAGCCCAGAACCTTAACGACTACACCACCGGCCCCACAGTGGCTCATCAGGCCAGTGCTTATCCCCAGTTTCCATACTGTGAATTTACCAGGAGTACAACTCCTCCTGGATGGGATGCTAGTCCATCACAGGTTACCTTCCCAGTATATTTTTACTGGTACCCATTTATACTGCTGGGTGATCAGAGGCACACTTGTGGTTAAGACCTTGCTCAGGGGACACAGAACACACAACCTCCTGATCCTGAGCCCAGCACCCTAACCACTACACCACTGGCCCCACCAGGATTTCAATTACTAGGGAACAAATCTGGTTACTGATTTAAAAAAAAAAAAAAAAAAAAAAAAGACACCAGTCTCATCAGCACTTAATTACTTTCACTCTGGACTAATTCGAATGCTTTTCTGCTGAAAGAAAAAGAATGTGTGGAAAACATTTTTTTTCCTTTATCAGGCGGAAAATGCTGAACAGGAAAATGCTGCTGTGTAAACAACCTAACGACTAAACAAATATATACTATAATATAATGAGGTAATCACAAGCTCTTGCATTTAAAACACAAATGAATTTTACCAAGTATATTGGTAAGAGATCCTTTATTAGCTCAACCCACGTCAATGACACAGTGGTGATCTGGTGGGACAGATTCCCGGTGTGTGAGTCACGCATCAGGGCAAACATGCTGCTCTGTGTTCCTGCAATTACTGCCATGTCGGCCTGGTGGGGGGAGGAAAAAAAAAAAAAAAAAAAAAAAAAAAAAAAATCGATGCTAACTCACACAGCTCGGTCCTAAATCGATGGGAATCAGTCAATTTGGTGCAGACATATCCCTCCGCCTAATTAAGACATTAATATCTGCAAGGCTTCAGGCTTCCAACAAATAAATAAGAACATATGTTCGTAATGCCTCAGCTCCGAGCTGATCGGTGCCGAAAACATTCGGAAGGTTTCTCTTCCTAAGACGTGTTCAAGAATCACACTTTAATTTGATTCTGTCCAGTTTGGAAAGGCCGCCTGTCTGGTAGTTATCGCTTGCATTGGCATAGTGTGGTGATAATTCTTTAACTGCTACCTGATTTGGCTTAACAGGGAAGCAGTCAACTGTAGACGGGGGTACAGGTGCCATACTGAAGGAGGAGCTAATTAGCAGAGAAAGAGCGAGAGAAAGAAATTCCCTATTGCACTTCTTTTTTTTGGGGGGGGGGGGGCAATTGATGGAGGCTACCCACTTAAGTCAAGCCTAATGAGACGGGAGTGTTGGACTTAATGGTACCACTGGGCTTTGCCTGAGAAAGATCTGTTTGCACAGGGTGTCATCCACTAGCCTTAATCAGGTAGGTGGTGACGTGATTATTATTTTTTTTTTAATCGCTCCAAAACGTCAATCATTTTGAGTGGCGATCTTTGAATTACTGACCCAACAGTCATTTCTCTTTTCTTTTGCACAATGGGAGAAAAGAAAGAAACTGTCATTGATGAGCTACAATCCGAAGGTTTAATAAGTTCAGACTAATTAGGGTTGAAGAATGATATACTGTCAATCTCACGTATTAGCATAAATCTATAACAAATACATATTTATGACTATGTAGACAGGTATGACCACAGGGTTAGACAATAGATGACCTCCTTTCAAAGTCAAAATTAAACTGTATCGAGGTTGAAAATATAATGGATAGAATTCAGATTTGGAAGATGGTGTGCAGCTTATTTAAAAATAACAATTCTTGTTGAACTTACTGCAAGGGTCTTCTTTGCTTTTTGGAAGTTTTCGACATAGGTGGTGTAGAAATGCAGGTGAGGGCAGAACTGGTCAAACCCCATACCGAAGTTGCCATTCTCCAGATGACCAAGCAGAGTCCTGGTTTGAACACAACACATTTTTACAGCATTTAGGAGAATTGCGTTATAGACCCGAACCGCAAACCAATCCTATTCTACTATAAATGGTGTAATTAGAACTTCAGAAGATACATATTTTTGTATTATACATAGTTCCAAAAAGTAAACATTTTCTGAACCGAAATATGGGGTTCACAATTGTATTAAAAAACAAAAAAAAAAAACAAAACAAAAAAAAAAAAAAAACAAATACAGACGCTCCCCAATTTACGAACATTCGTTTTACGAACATCTGGAGAAAAGAACAGGGCTGTCCGAGATCAAAAGTGAAACAAAGTAAAATGAAATCGAAGAACAAGTAGAAATAGAAAGGGAATAAAATCTATAGAAAGATACATCATAAACATAAGTATGAAATATGATTAAACATTATCCTGAGGTACACTTAATACTAGGCTCCGGCAGAGGGGCGTGGCTGATACATGTTTTGTCAAGCAGAACGATACATTTCTGAACTCCTGCCAAAACTTTCAAAGAAGAAACAAATTGACTCCAGTATTATAATTGAACTGGATAAGAGTGAAACTCTGTAAATCTGATCAGATCCTCTGTGCTGTGCTTGAGAGGAACCAGGAGTTTAAACACGGGACATAATGATATTAATCATGTACAGATGATTATGTAGAGAGAGAGAGAGATTGTATACAGTACAAACTCGTATTGGTTACTTATACAAGGTTTAAACATACGTTCCCCTCTAAAGAATGCCCTGCAACAACTTACGAACAAATTCATCTAACGAACGGGCCATCTGGAACCTAACTCATTTGTAAGCAGTGGAGAGTCTGCATACATTTGTAAATTCAACCCTAAATGCATTTCTTCATTCACTACAGTCTTGGTGTGGTCTGGCCTTGTGTGCTGATCCTGGCTGGAATTCATCTGCAGGAAGGAGGGGTTTCCAAGATGAGAAGATCTAAATGGACCCAGATGTTCACTAACAGACTGTGAAGATGACTTTTCACTGCTGGTGATAAACTCTTTTCCCCACAATTATTTAGGACTTACAGTTGTATAACCAACCAGACTACTTTTTGGACTGTAATGAATTTCTCATATATACAGTAGTTTGTATTTTTATGGTTTCACCCACATGAAGATGGGTTTCCCCTTTTGGGCCTGGTTCCTCTCAAGGTTTCTTCCTCGCATCTACTGAGGGAGTTTTTCCTTGTCACCGTCACTACGGGCGACGCTCATTAGGGGTTGTAGAAAATGTTTAAATCATTAAACTATGTAAAGCTGCTTTGCAACAATGTCAATTGTAAAAAGCTCTATACAAACAAAAATCAACTGAATTGATTATAATCAATATCAACAACAATAATACTAATAGGTCATATCAAAGTGTTATACTGTGAAGATATAGAGCAAATAAATGTGTCATGGAATATTTCCAATTTGCATATCACAAAGATTACAGTTGATTTTCTTGAAATTTGATTTACTTTTATGATTATGATACCTAAATCATTTTTGTCAAGTTCTCTAGATTGGCTCCACCAAATTTGACATGTTTTATTTTAAATACATTACCAAGACAAAATAAATAAGTTGCATCATCACTAATATTTTACTGGACTGTCTTTACCCGTTGATTACAGCATGAAATTGCAATGCCATTGTTTCAACAGACTCGAGCAACATCACATTTACTACCAAACAGAGAGGGTTCATTTTTCCACACTACCTTGAATTCACGAAGAGTAAAATAAACCATTCCATTAAGTCTTCGCCAGCACATTTGTGTTGCCAGTTCATGTGTTAAAATAATTCCTCATGCTGCCTGAACCACTCGTTATTTGAGTCGCCATTTTATATCCGTGCCATCAGGGAAGAAAAAGTCCACTGATGTGTTAACCTGCTCAGTCAGTACATTCAGCTCATCAACTGACTTCGTTTTATTGCCATGTAAATGTTAATAAGCCTTGCCATGACCGTCTGAAGCAACAATGCCTTGTAATCACCATCTTGTAATTAAGGTGGAAGGTGGTCCAACAAAATTTTGAAAGAGCACGACTTTTTTTTTTTTTTTTTGGCTGAGGACTGAATAATTAACTGTAAAATTACAACTCAAATAAAAAAACCTTTGCTCCACTGGGTTCATTTGGTGCTGACGCTCCCCAAAACTTCCTATTCTACTTTCCTTTATATAGTACGTATTGTTCGCTTCAAGTGAAAAAGGGTAAAACCGCAAGTTCTGATTCTGACTGCAGCACAGGAACATGGCCCCTTACAAAAGTACATGCCGAACATGTTTTTTTTTTTTTTTTTAATTGAGTAGCTTGAAGTCTTGCTTGTTTACATGTAGAAGACTTTAGAAAAGAGCTAGGTTTTTATTTTATGAAAGTCCCTCACTTAGAATCTCATATAGCTTCGAATCCCCCCCCGTGTGTGCTCTGAGATACACATGCTACTTCTCAGGCAGTGAACCTGATCCTTCTGATCACTCCTGTTGTGCGACTACCCACAAGCCTCTCACTTCTTCCGCTGCTGTTGCCGATTCATATGGACTTAAATAATATACGCAAACTCTGAAGATGGCTTTTCACTGCTGGTGATATAAACTCTAACTGAAATAATGGACAAATGATTACTATTATTGCGACAAGATAATCAACTAGACTTCAAGGTAAACTATAAACCAAAAGAAAGGTTTGATACATGGTTTGTGACTTGATCTAGTTTCACCAAAGTGAGAATAGGTTTCCCCTTTGAGTCTGGTTCCTCTCAAGGATTCTTCCTTGTGCTGTCTGTGTGAATTGTTTATTGTCACCATCGTCACAGGCTTTGGTTATTAGGAACATGTAGGTGTTCTACAGAAATTTGAATACTTAAACCAAATTTATTTAGTGTATAAAGCTGCTTTTCAAAAATGTCAATTGTAACATCTGCTATATAAATAAGATCGAATTAAATTGAATGCATCAATAGATAGTTCAGTGCAGAGACAAGACTTAATGCATGTCTTCCTTGTGTCCTTAGGGATGAATAATTTGTACATGAAGTGTCGAACAGAGTAGTCGGATTTGTTGGTTGGCTGCAGTTGTTGCTGGTTCATCTTTTTTTTTTTTTTTGGCTAAGCATCAGTGTTTGGCGGGGGTGCAGAAGGACATGAAAAAACATGTCCTTAATAAAATCCATATTATTGACTTGATAAACTTCATTTCTTCGAGTCTGACTATAAGATCTAAATGTGAAAACATATGCTAGATGGAGGACAAATATTTGCACCATTCAACACACGGGTGCATTGATGCTGTTTGTTGAATAAACAGCGACTCACCTGGCAGCTTCTCCTGAGCCCGAGCTTGCATTTAAGCATTGTGCATGCACAGCCACGGTGAGAGAGAGAGAGAGAGAGAGAGAGAGAGAGAGAGGAAAATACAGCTCTGTTTTGAAAATTGAGGCGTTTGTAAGTGGAAAAATAACGAGGGGGGTGGGTTATAAAAAGTTCACAGGTAGGGCTGTTTGCAAATTGAAGTGTTTGTGCGGCATCAACTAAGGCCTGACAGTTGGCTGTGACAGTGGTTCAAGACCAACGCAGTAGGGTTAGGGCCTAAGGGCATCATTGTGGCATTTTCTACAGCGTAAATCCAAGAACAAAACACACCCAAGTAGAGCACGCGCACAGACGCCTCGACTGCCACACACATTATAGCGATGCAGACGGAATTCAAGGATATGAGGAAGAGGGTGCTGACGCTTGTGAGGGAGCTTATTATCCAAGCTTACAGAAAGGTAGTGCTTTAACACACACACACACACACACTCGCTCTCTCTAATGATGTTCCCTGAGACTTTACATCCTTACGTACAGGAAGAAGGAACACTTTTTGCAGTTGAAGTTGATTTAAATAGATTTTAATGAAGTTGCAAGCCAAAAGGTAGCCGCTGTTCGTAATCAGTAGATGTTGGAGCAGCCGGGAGAGTTCTAACGAGGGCAAAGGCCGGGGAAAAGCTGTGCTTCCCATTTCCCTTCTCTCACAGCCAGAGGCTATTGTAATAAATATAATATTACGAATTATATTTTTATGTATTTTTTTTAGGGCAATTAAATTTTTTGGCCACCAAGAAGATGCCAAAGATAACATTAGCATTCTTGCTGCACTGCTTTAATCCATATTAATTCGTAGCAGTTGTGACATCTGGGGTGGGCGCAAAATTCATCTAAACAATGGCATCATTTAGAGCGAACTGGGACGGATGAATATTAATTATTATCGCTGAGTACTTAACCCACAAGTAAACACAAACAAACAAAAATAAAACACTTTAAAGCTGTTATCCATACACACGGTAGTCAGTCAGTCTGAACAACGCCTTCCTTTCTTCACAACCAATGACGGCAGCATTGTCCTATATAGGAACTATTATTAGATGTTTGTGCACCATAATTAGTCATTGCATCTGCTTTAAATATTTACTATTCATGAGTGTTTTTCCCCGGTTCAATCCCAACACTTGCGAGCAGGTTAATGTGAATTTATGAGCAGGCTGGGATCACTTGACTGGAGACGCCATGATTGAATGGCCTTGATTAAGAGGTCTAGCCATCAAGAAAGTTTCCTATTTATACCAACATTCTTTTCACATTTGTTTTTATTAAATCCTGATGGGAAAGTTGTATAATTGCCAATTATATAAAAATAAACAATTATTTGTACATATAAGGCCAACCATGTTTTCTATATCTTTCATCTTTCAAATAAGGTCAACATTCAAAGTCACAGTGATCGAATATTGGTAAATAACACCCCGCCACCAAGATGTACGATTACAGGGATCCCTCTCTTTCCGTGCTTAATTAGGACCGAGATCCTCCCGCGACTGTCAAACTCCGCGAAGTAGGATCGACCCCCTGACTCACGTATACGTACATGTGTGTATAATATCAATGAATACAACATCGCTATAAATGCATATAGTAACAATTAAACATTCAAAAATAATGCATAAGATGTAAATAAAATATAAATACATACACATACACTTATGTGAGGTGCACATCTGAGTGCGTGCATGCACAGATGCGCGTGCACGCACAAAAATGCAGGTTTTGATGGGAGGGGTTTGGGTTGTTTTTTGTTTTAGTTTATTTGGGGTTTTTTGCATAATTGGCATTGTTTGTGGTATTTTCCTTAACTTTTCTCTATTCTTCATGAATTTCCTTATTTTTTAATTCGATGAATATTTAAAAAAAACGCAATGCACTGAAGCCGCATGGATTGAAGCTTGAAATAGTGAGGGATCCCTGTATACCTAGTTTGGTATCTGTGAGGGTAAGCATAAAAGAAATATTCTTAAGTGAGATTTGAAGATCAAGAACACAATGGCCTAATGTTGGTATGTGGCGTTTCGTCTCAAGACCCGACACACAACCATCAAGTTTAAGGCAAGTGCCTCGGATATTTCAGAAGCTACAGACCAGGTGAGAACGGGGACGCAGAGACGCATCACTACAGGGTGTCGTAATTACAGAGCCATTTTAACTTTTTTATTAAATATGAGATGCTGCAAAGTACCAACATTGGCTTGACCTGTGTACTACTTTCCCTTAAATGCTCCAGCTAAACCACAGATGGTGTTAGATTCACTGACTGTTGCGCTTAAAGATACTTTTCCCGAAAACTGGTGTAGTGAAGGTTAGACATCCAATCAGATTACAGCCTTCAGATTCTGTCATAGCAGCCACTCTGAGTGCCAAGAGCTAGTGACATAATTTATTTTAACATTTATTACAAAAAGAGATCTTCACTGACAGGCCAGTGTTTAGAATGGCAAGCAGACATCGTTTCTGTGAACAATTCATTATATTAAAATAGACTCCATGCCTTGACTTAATTTTTTTGCCTCAGCTCTTTCCCTCATAACGTGTTGTGACATCCTGTATTCCGCGATGTTTTACACAATCTACAATATACTGTGTATACATTTATTTAAAGTTACGCGAAACGTACATTATGTGGGTTGAAGAGTAACTCGATTACTCTAACATGGTTTTGCTAATATCTTTTCCTATTGGATTGTGTAACACGTCGTGCTTCCTCCTTGACTATGAGGGGAAAGCGTTAATTCTCATTACGAGGCTGATTTTAATCCAACTCCAGCAGACCTAATAGAACTCTTACAATGGTCACCTCGGTCAGTAGTCCCCTACCACCGGTCCATTGTTATCAGTCCGCAGAAAAAATAATACATTATTTCCGTTTTATTTATTATCTGGGTCTGAACGATCTTTAATTTTGAAAAAGTCTTATTTTCTTGGTTATATATCGGTTATTTGAGTGCTAAAATGTAACCCACAAGGGGATGGCACATGAACAGAGGCGTGCTGGACATGTTTCAAACAATAGTGGGGATTTTGGGTGAGACTGAGCCTGAGCCTTCATTCTCCCCACTGGTGCACCATCACCTGTTTTGTTTTTAAGAAAAATTCAAACTCCATTTCCCAGCCAACTTTATTTCAGCTGTTGAAAAGCAACATTCATGGAGTGATTATTATTATTATTAATAATAACAACAATAATTTGTATAAATGTTATACTTACAATACAAACAATCTATGACACCCCCCCCCCCACACACACACACACACACACACACACACACTCCCCCGGTCCGCGGAAAATTTGCCAAGTGTTGACCAGTCCGTGGTGATAAAAAGGATGGGGACCACGGTCCTAGTGGATATGGTCTAAGTGGTTAAGCTGAAGGGTCTTAAATTATAGATGATTTAAATTATTACTACATTCACAAAGAAAATCAGTACCATGTATGTTTCTTAGGACTTCTGTACCAATAAATGTAAAAAAAAGTTTATTTCAATTTATCTTGAAACGATATACAGGGATCACGCGCTACTTCGCGCTTCAATTCATGCAGCTTCAGAACATCGCGGTTTTTTCAAAAATATTCACCGAATTAAAAAATAAGGAAATGAAAAATAGGGGGAAGGGGCAGTGGTGGTCTAGTGGATTGGGCACAGGATCGCTGATCCTAAGGTTGGGGGTTCAAGTCCCCACAGGGTTGTCATTGCCCCCCCCAGTGCAGCTAACTGGGTTATCAAAGGCGGGCCATGTCTCTCACTGTCTATGGTGAGAGGTATGTAAAAGAACCATTGCTGACTTTCGTAAAGAGTAGCTGCAAAGCCGCCAGCATGTTTCTGTCCCTTGCTAAAGGGTTGTGACAGGAAGGGCAGCCGACCTAAAGAAAACCTATGCCAAATGAAATGTGTGAATCAGATGATCCGCTGTGGCGAGTCCCGAGAAAAGGGAAAAATCCGAAAAGAAAGAAAGAAGACTAGGGGGAAAAAGTTAAGGAAATGTCAACAAAACAAGGCCAATCATGCAAAAAAACCCAAACAAACAAAAAAACAACCCAAAACCTCCCAACAAAACAACTTACATCTTTATGTGAGGTGCACAATCTGAGTGTGTGCACGTGCATCTGTGTCCACATGCATGTCTGTATGTGTGTGTGTGTATTTATATTTTATTTATATATTACGCATTATTTTTTAATGTTTAATTGTTATTATATGCATTTATAGCATTAAATATGTATTTATTGATATTATATACACATATACATGTACGTATACATCCGTCAAGGAGGGTCGATCCCACTTCGTGGAATTTGGTGATTTGGGGGGGGGGGGATCTCGGTCCCGATTAACCGCTAAAGGTGAGGGATCCCTGCATCTTCTTCTGTTTACCACTTGAGCTCAGACTTCACCACTTTCCATGAATCTCTCATGTACAAGAGCTTTCCTTGGGTCATATTGTCATGTTATTGTAAGCAGACAGAACCAAAACAAGATGTAAACCACCTGAACGGGAGACACTAAAGCTCATGGCGTGAGCTGGTTCCTCAAGGTGGCGTGGCGTCTGGAATCCTTTGCATTCAGCCGAAAGGAACTGAAAACGGAAGATAAACCACACCGGCGGTTCAGTAGTGAAAGAGCACCTTTAATGCTCATCTAAAAAACATGACCTGATAAGTGCAGATTAGTCAACCCCTACGGTCTGCTCAGAGATGTAAATTGAGAGGCTGGCATTACAGCTCGCGCAGACATTCAATAACTGATTCTAATGATGATATATGGTAACTGAGTACCAATTTATCAAATACATCAGTCTCTGTAACTCAGTCCTCCATCTTCATTCAGCATCCGCAGCCCGTCAGTCTGGCAATGATGGGAGCCTCGGGGACTCATAGTGATTCATTATTCACACCGCAAATATGATTCTCAATCAACACGGCAGAGGATGAGTCCCTTTCACTGCTGTCACTGTTTTGTCTTGCAGGTTGTCTGAAAGACTAAATGTGTGCACGGTTGGTGTGGAGCCCAACACCACCCAATCACGTTAGAACCATACAGATCCTATCAGACATGCGTCTGTATTGATCATGTCTTTAAATACAGAAAATAAGAGACCAGGTTTTGGGTGTGGGGTGTGGGGGTGTTGTTCAGCCCTAAAGATAGAAAAAAAATAAACACATACCAATTTGGATGCTTTCTTTCTGTTGTTACCGGATGTTAAAAGAGGGATACGGCCACTCATGTGTTACTTTGATGTGCGCTAAACCTGCACCACATCAAAAAATTCACAGTTCTTCACAAGAGCTCCTTAGTCCATACAGAGAAATCCAGCGTTCACCAGAGTGACTTCTTGACACTTGTTTAGTTAATTTGGTAGTTTGTTCTACCCACCCTGGAAGATCAATGCTCAGACTGGACTTCAAGCTCGCTTTTTTCCCCCTTCCTCCCGTTGTGCTATTTCATCTTCGTCCTTTCATTTCTCCCTGGTCTGGCTTTTCATTTGGGCTGGCTGTCATGAAGCGAGGTTCCCTCAAGCAGAGAATCCGAAAGGCCTGCGTGTAAGTCACAACTAGACTTCATAAATGAGTACTGAGAGCTTCGGCCCCCATTAAAAACAGCAGGCCTCGTAGCAAACAAGCTGCTTTCTGAAGCTCAAGCTGATACAAGAGGGTTTTTTAAAAAAATAAAAAATAATAATAATAAAAATAAAGGAGGCTGGGAAAGAGAGTTGGAGTGCCCCTGAAAAATGCATGCGCTCATATTCAAAACATCAGCATTTATTAAAACATGCTGTAATCAATGCGTGCTGCTTGGAGGACATAACTGCCAGTGATTATGAGGAAGGATGAGTGTGATAGTGAGTGTTTGAGCTGAGGACTGCAGTTAGCAGAAAGTGCCGCTGTAAGCCTAAACGCAGGAGCTTCATTGATTCCTGATCCCAGTTTACACAATACCGAGATAAGACTCGGAGTTTTCAAACCTCATTTCACCGTCAGACCTCAATTAATACCCCCCCACCCCCACCCTTCTGGTTCTCTTTAAATCACTTTCCCGACATCTGTCTCTCTCTCTCTCTCTCTCTCTCTCCCCATCTTACACGCTCACTATCTGTATTTTGTTGCCTGTCTATCACACGGTCTCTCTTTCTTTCTCTCTCACTCTCTTGCATGTCCGAGTTCGCTTGCATGTCCTAGTTCGCTTGCATGTCCTAGTTCGCTTGCATGTCCTAGTTCGCTTGCATGTCCTAGTTCGCTTGCATGTCCTAGTTCGCTTGCATGCCCTAGTTCGCTTGCTCTCCTTCTTTCTTCTTCTCAGTCTGCCATTCATTCAATGTCTCTACATCTAGTTTTTTTTTGCTGTCTCACTCTCAATGTGCTCTCTAGCTCCTCATCTGTCTTTGTTTCTTTCAAAATCTCTCATTCTCCACCCCCCAACATCTGCCTCTCTCTTCCTCCATTCCCTCTCCATTCATTTGCCTTTCTACATCTCTTTCCATGTTTGTCTATTCCTGTGCTTTTCTCTCCAACACACTCATCTTTTGCTTTCATGATTCTAGGGGCAGCAGTGGCTCAGTGGTTAAGGACCTGGATAACTGATCTGAAGGTCAGGGGTTCAAGCACCAGAACCACCTGCTGGGCCATTGAGCAAGGCCCTTAACACCCAAGTACTCAGTTGTATTTAAAAAAAAAAAAAAAAAAAAAAAAAAGTACAAAATGTAAGTAACTCTATATAAAGTTTTCTCCATCTCCAATAGTCTTCTTATTTTATTTTTATATACTTTATATTTTATTCGGTTTTCTATACAGTACTTGAGTACTTCATTTTATATCAGTAATGCAAATAATTTATCAGTTTATTTTATTATTAGTAATACCGTATTTGACATAAGCGCCCAGGGAACTTAAAAAATTGGAGTGGGTGGGCGCTTATTAAAATGTTACCAGCGGAGTGGAACTGAAAGTGCTCATTACCATAGCGGTGGAAAACATGAATAATAACAGAACAATAAAAGAGGTGAAAACTGGTATTTGTATTATTCATTTTATGGTATCAACCAAACTACTTACATGAAAGCTAAACAGAAAAAAGCATAATTTAAAAATAAAAACCTTTAATTTTCCCTCCCGGTGCTGTTCCTTTAAAGATTTTACCCCGATGTAAAATCGAGCCAATCAACATGAAAGTCAACTTTAGCACATGGCACGTTGAAAATCACATGGCCATGAACGTCCTTAAATTTATGAAGTTAGTGAGCAAGAGAATCGAAAATACTCATCATCACTTTCTGATAGGTCCATATCTGGTTCATCGCTCCATTAATTGAGAGCATCCCCTAGTTTTGCTGTAGCCATTTCTAATGGGTCATCTTGTTGGACATTTACCAAGAGAACACAGCAAAATATTTTCCTGTTTTTTAAAGCAAGGCGGAACAATCAAATGTGTTGTTACTGATGAACATTACAGACATTCCATAGTGGCAGGGGGTCTTGAAATACAGTGTAAACTCACTTTTACAGGCAGTGAACGCCTCATTTTACCATTACAGAGACTGATAGAATAAAATTGGTTAGTTTGATCTACCATTTTGCTCCCAGTACACGTGGGCAGTTATTAGACAAGATAAAAAAAAAAAAAACACTGGGGGGACATTTATTGGAGCGGGGCGCTCATTACGTCCATACGGTATATTGGTGTGTGCATTGTACAAATAATTTTTGCTTTTTATGCCATCTAAGAAACCCAAAATTATAATCAATTGAATGGGGTAAATTACTATTGACCGATATATTGCACTATATGTATGAGTATTATTTGTGAATGTTGAAATCAAATAAAATCAATCAATCTGTCCATGTTTCTCACTCTGCATGTCCCTCTTTCGGACTTTCTCTCCACCCATACTTTCTCTCTCTCTCTCTCTCTCTCTCTCTCACACACACACACACACACACACACACACACACACACACACACACACACGTGCATATAAGCAATATGCAGTTAATTATTGAAAGGATACTTACTGGTTTACTAAATGAATTGATTTAATTGAACTGAAGATGTTCCCTCTAATGTCCTGCCTCAGGGTTCCTTTGGCCTTCAGAATCTCCACAAAGTACTAGAGAAGAAACAGGGAGACAAGGAGGAGAAGAAAATTAAATCGTTCCGGCGCCACTCGTTCATAATGCTTCATCTTGTGTCACTTTACACCCAGTGCACCCTTGAGACACAGAAGAAAGCAGTTTGCATCAATGAGATCTCAATGATTTTTAAAAGGTTAGGTGCATAACTAATTCAACAAAGACCCAAGGGCAGGGGGGACCTGAAGGAGAATATAGGGTTTAGATTCCCATAAATGTGTGTGTGGGGGGGTTTAATAATCAGCCACTTACTTAATATAACATGCTGAAATACAAGACGAACAATGCAATACACCGTGTTCAAGCTCCAGGTTCAAATATTAATCGTCATGACGCATACAGAAACAACGACAAAAAGAGAAAAACAGCTGCAGTGCTCACAGGTCATTTGGGAATAAAATGAGCTGTGCAAATTGAATGTGCTCAAGGCCTTCAGTGTGTTCGAAAAATCACAGAAGGAAAACTCTGTGTGTGTGTGTGTGTGTGTGTGTGTGTGTGTGTGTGTTAGTGTTGAGAATTAGTCAAGAGTATAATAGAAACTTTAGGAGTACTATTTTCAGGGAAAGAGGAGTGTAACCTTCATTCGGTTTTTCCAGTTCAGCACCAAAATCAATTTCAGAGCAAATTTCTTTTGTTCGTTTGATAAAGAGGTACAGAAACACTCAGGGCCTCACTGTAGTGATTAATTCCAGCTTCTCGCAGTATCTTTGTTCACTCTGGACCAGTTCTCGGCCTGTCCTCTTCCTCTTCCTGTCCCAACGATCCCGCTGTTCCTGAACACTGTGTGCACCCACAGGAGCCCTGGGCCTTGGAGAAAAACTCATGACTGTCCAACTGAGGGAGTCGTCACCAGAGTGCGAGATGGGCGTTTCCTTTATTCTGAAATTAAATTGCAGACATATTAACATACAAAAAAAAAAAAAAAAGATATACAGTAGGCTGTTGACGATTTGCGGTTTTGCACTGTAAAGGGTCTTTTATTTAAAAAAATGTATGCAGTTTTTTGTTTATTTTAGGCTTTCATTTAAGTAGTTTGGTTGATACCACAAAATGAATAACACAAATACCAGTAAAACTCTTCTATTGTTCTGTTATTATTCATGTTTTCCACCTCGATGGTAATAAGCACTTACCGCTCCACTCTGCTGGTAACATTTTAATAAGTGCCCACCCATTCCAATTTTTTTAAGCGCTGGGCGCCTATCACGTCGAATATGGTATTTTAATGTAACATCATACGTAAGGTTTTACTTCCGGGTAAATAACTCGCGGAATTTCTTGATCCGCGGGAAGGGCCGGAACCGAACCCCCGCAAAAAACGGTGGCTTACTGTACAAACATGCACACCCTGAGGATATCAAATTACCTCTTCAGATTAATCTTTGTGGGTATTAATGTTCATTACTTACACCACCAGCATTCAGAATACAGGGTTCGAAATTCCTTCTTTAGCGTTTGCACAGTACAAGTGTAATTTGACAAACGTGAGTCAAAGTTGCTGTGAGGTTATGCCTGGCCCAAGTGCCAAATCAACATGGACAATGTTACCTTCCCATTAAGACATTCACTGACCGAAGCAAACCCATTTCTTTTCCTGCACAGCACAAAAAGTCAGCGTTTCAATGCTCTTTCAACACATGAATCGCAATAGGAAGTGAACGTTACAGTACACTCAAGTCATCGCATTTACCGCTAAACTTTAGCGAACCTTCTGTATTGCTGACCCTGTTGTCATGACACAGGTGGTTCTGTCACCGTCAATCGGTATGAAGTGGTGATCGGACCAACCGGTGAATTTATTTAAAAGAATTTTAAATATGAGCCGTCACCGCCATCTCCCCTGGCTGGTCCTGTTAAGGGTCACTACAGCAGATCATCTCCATCTTGCTCCGTCCTATACATCCTACAATCACCTGCATGTACTCCCTGACCCCATCCACAAACCCCGTTTTTATTTAGCCCTGCTCTTCTCCTCCTACCAGGTAGGCCCATCCTCACTATTCTTCTACCAATGTATCCTTCATCCCTCCTCGACACATGCCCAAACCATCTCAATCCAGTCTCTCACGCCTTCACCTCAAATACTCCAAACGGTGCCATTCATTTCTAATTCTGTCCATTCTCGTCACGCCCAAAGAAAATTGCATCTACCTTTCTGGCAGTTCCATTTCCTGTCTTTTTGTCAGCACTACCATCTCCAAAATGTACATCATAACTGTCCGCAGTAATGTCTTTGAGGCTTTTTCACTCATGACAAATCACTCCAGGCGCCCTTCTCCACCCATTTCACCCTGCCACCACACTCTTCACTTCTTTACCACACTCTCCATTACCCTGGATAACTGACCCCAAGATTTTAAATACCTTCATCACTTCTACTCCGTACAGCCGCACTCTTCAATCACCTTCCCTCTCATTCTCACACTCGCACTCACACACACACACAGTCTGTCTCTCTCCTGCTGACTTTTATTTCTCTTCTCTACGCAGCTCCGACTTTCTAAACAGAACAGGTACATATTGCTAGGAAGAAAAAAAAACAGTAAAAGTAAACGCACTGTGGTACAAGTAGAATAAACAACTGACTTTTGCTCTTACTGGGAAATAATCCATTCAAAATAAAAATGACACTATTTGCATGGGGATCCGTCAACTCATTTATACAAGGGGACAGATAGCACTTTCCCTCCAAGTGTGTGAGACCACCCCCAAATACACATGTGCCATAGTTCGAAATGAGGCAGGTCGCCAGCATGACAAGTCACAGAAGGGAGCATATGCATGCTTTCGTCTCTCCTGGTCAATAGTGGTCGAGTGACAGGAAGGCAATACTTGAGCGGGAATGGATATGACTAAATTAAAGAGAAAACTGGGGGAAATGAGTACAGATGGTGAATTGCACCCCTTCAAATTGAGTCAGCTGTAGGCTTATGGTTAGCGAAGTGGCTTTGGGTCCGAAAGGTCGCTAGTTTGATTCCTGAGTGTGGCAGTGGGACAGCACATAAAGGGCTGAAGTGCCCTGATAGGCCCAGGACACCGATCCCCTAACTGCTCTCTGCGCGCCCCAATGTGTGCGTGCTCACTTTGGATGGGTTAAATGCAGAGGAAATAATTTCCCATATTAATTAATTAATTAATTAATTAACTAATACAGTACAGTAATCCCTAACTACTTCGTGTTTCAGTCTCTGCCGGTTCAGTGCATCACAAGTTTTTTAAAAATATTCATCGAAAAATTAAAAAAAAAAAAAAAAAGGAAATTAAAGAAAAATACACTTGTATGTGTGCGCGCTTGTATGTGTGTGTACAGGGATCCCTCACTTTCTGCGGTTAATGGGGACCGAGACACCCCACCCCTGCGACCGCCATTTTCCACAAAGTAAGATTGACCCCTCTAACTGACTTATACGTACATGTGTAAAGGGAAGGTAAAAGGTCAAGTCTGTTGGGTTTTTACACCCAAGCCTAGTACATACATACATACATGCGCAGGTGTTCATAATATCAATAAATACATATTCAACACCATAAATACTTATAATAACAAACATTCAAAAATAATGCACAAGATGTAAATAAAATCTAAATACACACATACAGATGCACGTGCATCTCACATAAAAATGTAAGTAGTTTTGTTGGGGTTTTTTTTTTTTTTTGGTTTTTGTTTGTTTGGGTTTTTTTTTGGTTTTTGTTTGTTTGGGTTTTTTTTTTTTTTTTGCATAATTGGCCTTGTTTTGCAGCATTTTCCTTAACTTTTCCCTTAATTTCCTTATTTTATAATTTTTTGATGAATATTTTTGAAAAATCCACAATGCACTGAAGCGGCAGAAACTGAAGCACAAAGTAGCGAGCGATCACTGTATTTATATTTTATTTACATCTTATGCATTATTTTTAAATGTTTAAATGTTATTATAAGCATTTATAGCGTTGAATATGTATTTATTGATATTATATACACACATACTTATACGTCAGTCAGGGCTGTTGATTCTACTTCGCGGAAATCGGTGGTAGTGCGGGGGGGGGGGGGGGTGTCTCTCGGTCCCCATTAACCGCCCAAAGTGAGGGATCCCGTCTATCAAAAATCAAAATCACACCCCTTAAATTTATTAGAAGCTCAGCCTAGTTTATCGGACGTGTTAAACGAGCTTTTCTTGTCCGTTTACTGTGGTTACTGCAAATATTCTGCATTTCATGTTGTACATTTCTTTTTTCCTCTTATTAGTAATCAGGGGTCAGCGCTGCCGTGCCATAAGGTGTTTGTGAGGTACACATTCTGTGCGAGCAGCACTCAAGGTTGCAACCATACAACATAAAAGCTGATGGGATTAGAAAAGTAAGATCAACTAATTATAGTGTTCATTGTAATTGATAAAGCCGTGTCTGTCTGTGCGAAATTAGCTTCAATGATTGTCGGGAGTTTGCGGGCATAATGAGGAAAAACAACAACAATTTTTTTTTGCTCCCCTAAATCTAGTTTAGAGATTGATTTTTAAAAAATAAATACTAAAGAAATCTAGCTTTAATTTTCTGATATTCACATCGATATCTGTTGAAAACTTACAACATAGCACTTTTTGTTTAAACACACCCACTTTATGTGATCAAACGTTTTGGAACAGACAGCTGATAGGGGCAGTGGTGGTCTAGTGGTATAGGGCGCTGGATCGCTGATCCAAAGGTTGGGGATTCGAGTCCCACTCTCCACAAGGTTGTCACTGCCCCCCCCCCCGCGGCTAATTGGGTAACCAAAGGCGGGCCATGTCTCTCACGGTCTATGGTGAGACGCATGTAAAAGAACCATTGCTGACTTTCGTAAAGAGTAGCTGCAAAGCCGTCAGTGTGTTTCTGTCCCTTGTTAAAAGGGTTGTGACAGGAAGGGCATCCGACGTAAAAACCTCTGCCAAATCAAACGTGCGAATCAGATGATTCGCTGTGGCGACTCCCGAGTAAAAGGGAAAAAACCGAAAGGAAGACAGACAGACAGCTGATAGCCGCTTATTCTTTGCTCTGGTCTGCCCTGTTAGCTTGATTGCATAAACAACTAATAGCTCTGAATGTCTACTTGAGTTTGTGCTCCAGGTTTCACCTCCAGATGCATTTGTTGCCAAAACACAAAGTAATATGAAGACTGGCAAAATGTATATGGTACAAAACAGTTTTTGAGATTAAGAAGAAGAATCAATCAGAGCGAAAGCATAAGCATTGAACATAACCAGTACAGCAACTTGGAATCTGTTGGGCTTTTTACACCCGAGCCTACTGGCTCATCAGGCCGGTGCATGTCCCTGGTTTCTGTAGCATGAAGCGACCCGGAGTTCAACTCCTCCTGGATGGGACGCTAGTTCATTGCAGGTTACCTTCCCAGTATATATTTACTGGGACCCACTTGCACTGCTAGGTGAACAGAGACACACTTGTGGTGAAGATCTTGCCCAGAGATCTTAGCACAGTGACTGTCTAATTGGGATTTGAACACACAACCTCTCTATCATGAGCGCAGCACCCTAACCACTACACCACCGGCCCCACTGCAACTTGGAATCACCAAAATTTAAAAGAATCCACTGGAGAACTAAAACCAGAAACCAACGACATCAACCAAGGAAAGCAACAGCAATTAACAAACACCAAGATCTGTTTCTTAAACTTAATATTAAATAAAATTTAAAAAAAAAGATGACAATCAAAGAAAACCTTAAAACAAGTTGAAGTATGACATATATGCTCAGATAGGAATTCTCAAAGAAAGAATTTGATCCAAAAATATCAGAGCTCTGGAGAAACAGGTTGGAGTCAGCACCACAGTTTGGGCCTGCATGACTACTTCTTGGACGGGATCGCTAATCTTTACATTCTATATACCATATTTGATGTGATAAGCACCCAGGGTGCTTTAAAAATTGGAGTGGGTGGGCGCTTACTAAAATGTTACCAGCGGAGTGGAACGGTAAGTGCTGATTACAACTGAAGTGGAAAACATGAATAATAACAGAACGATAAAAGAGTTTTACTGGTATTTGTATTATTCATTTTGTGGTACCAACCAAACTACTGACATGAAAGCTGAAAATAAACAGAAAACAGCAAAATGGGGAAAAAAAAAAAAAAAAAAAAAAGACCCTTTACTTTCCCCTCCCAGTGCTGTTCCTTTAAACATTTTCCCAGAAGTAAAATCGAGCCAATAAACACAAATGTCAACTTTGGTTCTACATGCCATGTGCTAATCAACACTAACATTAACAAAAGCACATGGCCAGGAACATCCCTAAATTTATGAAGTTAGTGAGCAGGAGAATCGGGTGAAAAATACTCGTTATCACTTTCTGATAGGTCCATATCTGGCTCATCGCTCCATTCATTCAGAGCATCCCATAGTTTTGTTGTAGCAGTTCATCGGTTGTTGGACATTTGCCAAGAGAACACAGCACAATATTTTCCTGTTTTTGAAATCACAGCGGAACAATCAAATGTGTTGTTACTGATGAACATTACAGACATTCCCCAGTGGCAGAGGGTCTTCAGATACCATGTAAACTCACTTTTACAGACGGTGAACGTCTCATTTTACTGTTACAGAGACTGATCGAATAAATTTGGTAAGTTTGATCTCCGATTTTGCTCCCAGTACACATGGGCGGTTATTCGATGCAAGATAAAAAAAAAAAAAAAAAACATTGTGGGGGGGCTTATTATGTCGAATAAGGTAACACACAATGGCAGAATAAACTCCAAAATCTACAAAACATTCAGTCAGCCAATTTACAAAGAGATGCATTTTATATCATCAGGTGGAACATCACCATTCAACAAGATAGTGACCCCAAGCACACTGCCAACACAACAAAAAAAATGTCATCAGTGGCGTAAGGTGTCGGGTTTTTGATTGGTCAAATAAAATCACATCTTACTAAATAGGAGAACGAATGGATTCCAAAAACAAATAAGTGAAAGAAGCGGTCATGCCAGGCCTATAAAGCACCCTCCATCAACCAAAAAAATAAATAAAAAATAAAACCGGGTGGCAAGTCACCATTTTCTAAAACATTTCACACATCCTGATGTTAATGTCAAGCATCACATTTCCTCTTAGGATATCAGATCCAATTGTCTTTAGTGCACTACAAACACAAAAGTAGACCATAGAGGTCCAGATTCTCCCTGTCAAAAGGATTTCAGTCTTCCGGCATAGGACACGCTTAAAAAGTTTGAAAACTCCAGCTTCAGCACACGGCAAGTTGAGTTTTCCCTCTGTGACCTTGAAAACCAGGTCAAGGACACTCACAAACTTATCCTAGCACTCAGTACTGAGCCAGCTTCAGCACGTGGCAAGTAAATATCCAGAAACTAAAATGTAACGGACAGACGGCTGTGGGTGGGAGCTAATAATATGTTGGTGATGAATATGAACGGTGTTTCAGTACTTTTGGTGGGGGTTGTAGATCATTATAAATATATTCACTCATTCGGTTAAATCCTTAATCCTATTACTGTCACAAGGATTCTGGTGCCAGACCATTAGAGGGCCGACACACCCACACAAACATTCACTCACACACAGGTTCAATTTGGAAGAGCCAATCAGATTAAGGCACTTTGAGGAAACGCACACAAACATGTAGAGAGCACAGAAATGGCAGGACTTGAACCCAGAACCTTCTTATGAGGTTAATATGCTTACAATTACACCACTGTACCGCCCTGCAATACATATACTGTGTCCTGTAGCAACGTGATTACATATCTCAAACGCACCAGTCTGGTTAGATCACACACTGCTTCTCCTACACATGTGAAAAATGTCACCAAATAAACTTCCTGAATGAACTCAAAGTAAGCCATATGTAGGCCATCAGCCTTGTCTGAACCGCCAATTAATGGAAAGCCGTTACATACGTCCGACACACACTCCCCATCACTACGCCACTCCTTGATCTATGACCTAGACCGTCCTCTGCTAAACATGGATCCTCCCTCTCCCTCTCTCTCTATCTCTCCCCCTTCCTCCCTCTCTCTCCTGGTCCCCCAGCTCGACGGTGTCCTCCCCGTACTGCCTCATTAGTGTCAGCACTAATGGAGCATCAGGGTAGGAGAGAGGGACAACACCACCACTTTAACAGCAATTAACCCTTGTGCTGTCCCCGGGGAAGCTGGCGTCAGCCGCTTTCTAACATGGTAAACAAGCCACCTCCATCAGGGCAAACCAAAGCAAGGGGAGGCTCACTCACTTCCCATAAGAGCCGCGTACGCTGCCTGCCAGCACAGCACTGCACTCATTAACACCTCCAACCAGTGTCTTGACTGTTAGCAAAGGTGGATTATAAACGTATCATAACAATGTGCTGTGCTGTGTGTCCACTTTTGTGCCACCATGCTTGCATAAGCAGTGTCAGTCACCTAGCCTCAGCTCGGCGTGCGTCTGGCAGCCAAACAGCACAGATATGCGAGTTAAAAAGTCCGATATCATAAGTACACCGTGTAGCCCTGGTTCCATCTACAATAAGCAAAGCGAGGATGTTTTACTCTAAATTGCATCACTTCTCTTGCACAATCATCCAATTTTTAAGAGGATATAGCAGCATTTTTGGCCAAGTGAAGCCAATTAAAGGCCAACTGACGAGGGCTGGGAGGAAACAGTGCACAGTAAGCAAATCAAAAGCATTCAAAGGATAAACAGGCATACACTCGACTGGTTCAACTTCCAAATGATGACTTTCTGATTCCATAATTAGGATTTATGGGCTTTATATTACTGCTTGAACTAGCAAATAGCATGAGGAGAGAAAATAAGACGAGATTATTAAACTTACTTCGAGACTGTATTCTTCATTTTAAACCCAAAACCCTATTCTCTAGGTAGGTAATTCCACTTCATTCTATAAATAAAAATACTTTACACAAGGAAAAAAAACGATACCAATTAAAGCTGGATAATGGGATCAAATATCAGCAATGCATGAGATTGAGAGATTTCCTTTCGGCTTTTTCCTTTTTCAGGGGTCGCCACAGCCGACCTATAATAACCCAGTTTGCTGCACTGGGGGGACAGTGACAACCTTATGGAGCGTGAGACTCGAACCCCCAGCCATAGGATCAGTGATCCAGCACCCTATCCACTGCCCCCCCCCAAAAAAAAATCACAAGAGTGCGGGGAATAAAAAAAAGGTATAAGCTATAATAGGAGTAAAGAATAAAACAATGAGTGCTTCACTTTATCACAAATCCCACCTTCTCTGACAACTGACATCAAATTGGAATACAGCAGTGCTTCTCAAATAGTGGGGCGCGCCCCCCTGGGGGGGCGCTTGTGACCCAGGAGAACATGCTTTTTTTCCGCCGTACTACAAGAAAGTGTAATTGCACATCCACTCCAGTAGTTGGCAGTGGCGCCCTCATTGCACATTGAGCAGGAGCTGAGAGTTGCAGTGTCATGCTTCAAACCTCGCTTTGAGAAGCTGTGCGCTGCAAAACGTGCTCATTGTAGCCATTAATCTTGGCTTCCTCATTTTGAGAAAAAAAAATCAGCACAAATTGTTCTATTTGTTCTTGTTTTGTAGGTTAAAGTGTTTATATATTGTGCTCCTGAGTTAATGTTTCTGAAGTCAATTTGAATTAATTATTTATTGATTTTATTTTCAGCAGCAAATGGTGTGGTAAGTTTGTCAAAAATGTAACAAGGATATTATTATTTTTAAATTTAAGGCAAATTGATGCACTTTCTTTTACAGACTAATAAAAAATGTTAAAAAGTTATTCTTGTAAGTTGAACTATATCTCTTTCTTTTTGTTTTATTTATGTTAACAAGGATACGATATAATGAAGAGATATACCTGTAACTATATTATAGAAAAAGTTATAATTTATAGTTGCGGCGGAAAGTGGGTGGTGGGGGCGCGAATTGTTTTCTTCTTGCTGGGGGGGGCGTAACAGAAAATAATTGAGAAGCACTGGAATACAGTGATCCCTCGCTACTTCGTGCTTCAGTGCATCACAGGTTTTTTAAAAATATTAATCGAAAAAAAAAAAAAAAAAAAAAGGAAATTAAGGAAAAATGGGGAAAAAGTTGATGCAAATACCGCAAAACAAGGCGAATTATACAAAAAAACAAAACAAACAACAACAAAAAAAAACAACCCAACAAAACTACAGTAATTACATTTTTATGTGAGATGCGCATCTGTGTGCACGTGTGTCTGTATGTGTGTATTTATATTTTATTTACATCTTATGCGTTATTTTTGAATGTTTAATTGTTATTATAAGCATTTATAACATTGATATTATAGACACATATATAGTACATGTATGTATACATCAGTGGGGGGGTTTGATCCTACTTCGCGGAAATAGGCAGTTGTGGGGGGAGGGGGGTCTCGGTCCCCATTAACCATAGAAAGTGAGGGATCCCTGTACATCCAGATAATAACGAATCCAACAAGTTTATCATGACGTTTGAATCCCATTTCCACACACCCACACACCACGATACCCTCAAATGGTTGAAATTATGGACATCGTGTCCCAGTGTGAATCCAGGGTTACCAGGTTAAACAGAGCAATTGTGCTTCAGTGGTTAAGGCTCAAGAAGGTCAGGGGTTAAAATCCCAGCATCACCAAGCTGCCACAGTTTGCCCTTGAGCAAGGTCCTTAACCCTTAACTGCTCAGTTGCTTAAATGAGATAAAATACAGTAGACATAGAAGTTACTCTTACCAAATCTGAAGCTAATCAGGTCCCAATAAAAGCTGTCCTTTACAAAAGAGTTTAATTCTGTTTGACAACAAATTTTTCCAAAGGATGGTTAAACTCAATGTGAAACATTCATGAAACAAAGTACTGTACTTCCTGTTATCACGCAAACTATAGCAGCAGGAAAACAGGCATTCGCGTTCCAACCTCTTTTTCCCTCCGAGTGAAATTAATAAGACAAATAAAGCAGCATCTCCTGTTACCCAGAAACCACAAAGCCCTCTGTTCATTTATGTAAACAAATCGAGCAATTTAATTATGAGCAGATGGACCAAGCAGCAAAAGGATCCCCATGTTGCCACAAGTTCTCTTCATTTATTTTACATCAATAAAAAGTAATTAAAACTTGCAAATACTTAATACACAATATAATATTTCCAGAGACAGTGATGATAAACAGTCTCTGTACTGTAATCAGTAATAACTGAGTCTGTAAAGTGTAATTCACTATTTATTTACTCTTTAACTCCTTCATCCCCGCGACGGTCCTGGTGGATTTGGACCCTGTCGCAGTAACACACAGGAATATGGACATCGCACTGTATCAAAAGAACTACTGATAGGAAGTATACATACAGTATTATCCATTCACTCATTTGCCAAACTGATTTTATTCTTATTTGGGCAGCAGGAAGGCTCAGCCCATCTCAGCCGGCACTGGAAAAAGGCAGGGTGCACCCTGAATAGCTTTCCAAATCATTGCAGGACCAACACATACAGAACCATTCATACGCACACCAAGGGACAATTTTCTTTGGCCTGTGGGAGGAAATCCACACAAGCACTGGGAGAACATGCAGACTTCATGTGTTTTGTGGATTTAGAGAAGACTTTTGGCCATGTCCCTTGCACCATCCTGTTTGGTGTGCTCCAGCAGTGCAGTGTACCGGATCTGTTGATACAGGCCATTCAGTCTCTGCATCAACAAAACCCGAGATTGGTCTGCATTGGTAACAGCAGGTCCAATTTGTTTCCGGTGAGGGTTGGGGTCCTCCAGGGCTGTCCTTTGTCACCGATTTGGTTCAAAATTTTTACGTATACAATTTCTCAGTGCAGCAGTGGCATGGAGGGATTCTGGTTTGGTGGCCATTAGACCCCTCACAAGGGCAGTGGTGGTCTAGTGGTTAGGGCGCAGGATCGCTGATCCTAAGGTTGGGGGTTCGAGTCCCCACAAGGTTGTCACTGTCCACCCCAGTGCAGCTAACTGGATTATCAAAGGCAGGCCATGTCTCTCACTGTCTATGGTGAGAGGCATGTAAAAGAACCATTGCTGACTTTCGTAAAAAGAGTAGGCTGCAAAGCTGTCGGCGTGTTTCTACGACCTGGAGAGGGATGGGCTCCGCCAGGTCAAATCAGCCCAAGTCTCGCCATGAAGGCGCCCCAACGACATCCTCGGATGTTAAGTTAAGTGATAAGTGAAGTGAAGACCCCTGACCTCTCCCTCTTCATCTCAGTCTCCCCTCCCACTCTCTCTCACCCCCCCCCCCCAATTTACCAGTCGATCTACAGTCCAACCCTCACCTCTATGGTCACGCGCTTTGAGGAGTGACTGAAAAATATAGTGGACCCTAGGGGCTGAAATGGTGGCGGGCTCTCCCTTAAAGATAGGGTGAGAAGCTTAGCCATCCAGGAGCAGCCCAGAGTAGAACCACTGTCCTTCCGCGTTGAGAAGAGCCAGTTGAGGTGACTCGGGCATCTGGTGAGAACGCCTCTCGAACGCCTCTGTGGTGTTTCTTTTTGGCATGTCCAACCGGGAAGCGACCCCGGGATTGACTCGAACACCCTGGAGGGACGATGTCTCTCGGATGGTCTGGGAATGCCTCAGAGTCTACCCTGAAGAGCTGGGGGAAGCGGCTGGGTAGAGGGATATTTGGACGATGAGATATACACATATATATGTATGCGTGCACACATGCTACATGGGAAAAGTACGACGTGATAAGTCTGCTCTCTGAGGAAAAAAAAAACTAAAAATATTATATATAATAATACTACTACTACTACTACTAATAATAATAATAATAATGGGGGCTGCCTAAAAGCAGAGCTTCGAAAATGTTCGCATTCATTTTCAGTCAAGAAACGGTCATAATATAACTTACTAACTTTACAATGACATTCAAAAACCTTTCTCCTCAAAAAGAAAAACCACCGACTAAAGATTTTCTGAAAGGTGTAAGTGCACTCATCAGTGACAGCAGTGGCACATGCATGCGATGGGTGGTCTGTGGGTGAACCTGAGCACAGACCTGACAGTAAAACTGAGCTCATGACTTATATGGCATTTGTAGAAGTACTATTATCCTGAGTGGACTTTAATGGGCAGCGGTGGCTCACTGGTTCATTCATTCATTCATATTCTGAACCGGTCCCGGTTCCGACCAACCAGTTTTAAGTCGGATTGGTCCCAAGTCGCATACTTAACACAACGAAACCACCCAGCACTCACTATGAATTCATGCGAAGCGTATTCTTCACCTGCACGTTCTTTCAACATGCGAAATAAACCTGTATCCTTAGTTTGCACTGCTCGCAACATCACTTTCACATTTCTTTGCCTGTTATCTTCCAACCACGTGTATAGCAACTTTTCCATCTCTGCAATCGGTCCTTCATGCTGTTTTGTGATGAAAGTTGACCTAATTGGGGCTGCTGCTTTCACCGCTTCCTTAATGTGGTCCTTGTCCTTCAAAATTGTCGACACCGTGGAGTGGGAGAGACCGAGATCTCACTTTCACTTTTATCTTTGTCTCCAATGACCGTGCCTTCCTTGCTTTCTCGGTAGAATTGCCATCTGATGAATCGGACGTCCTCTTGGGGCCCATGGTAACTGTGTAGAGTAAATGAATGTAAAATTGTACTGGAAAAGAGATGTTACTCACTGAGTGGAGTGGTAGAATGCTGTGAGTGTGAGATGCTGGGATGCTGCGCTGCCGGATACACAGCAAACTCATAACAGGCATCTGCTAGACGTGGTCGTAAGTACGGGTGACCATAAGTACGGGTGATCGTAAGTACGGGTGATCGTAAGTACGGGTGATCGTAACTCGGACAGTCAATGTATAAACTATAATTGTCCTGATTAGCTTTATATGTTCCTGTGGAGTATATGCTTCATCATTTATGCACCGGAGACTCAATGAATGTTACCTGATTTGAACAGTCCCCCTGATGTTCAGTCTCAGTTACAGTTTAGAGATATCAACCTCACCTACAACAAATAATTTTTCATTATTTTCCATTCTGACTGAAATTAAAATCTGTAGAGCAACCATATCCTATGTTCAGCAGCTCACACTTATTTTTTGGCTTCATTGAATTCCTTTTGTGGGTAGCACTGTGGCGTTGCGCAAGTATTGGTGGTTCAGTGGTTGAATAGTAGGTCGTGTGCCTGCCATGCTGGAGGCCGGGTTCGATTCCCGGCCGATGCAGGGCATCCATTGTGGCAGCTGTAGCCTGTCTGTCTTCCTTTCGGCTTTTTCCCATTTACTCGGGAGTCGCCACAGCGAATCATCTGATTCGCACGTTTTGATTTGGCAGAGGTTTTTACGTCGGATGCCCTTCGTGTCACAACCCTTTTAGTAAGGGACAGAAACACGCTGACGACTTTGCAGCTACTCTTTACGAAAGTCAGCAATGGTTCTTTTACATGCCTCTCACCATAGACCGTGAGAGACATGGCCCACCTTTGATAACCCAGTTAGCTGCACTGGGGGCAGTGACAATCTTGTGGAGAGTGGGACTCGAACCCCCAACCTTTGGATCAGCAATCCAGCGCCCTATACCACTAGACCACCACTGCCCCTATGTGGCAGCTGTAGCCTAATGGTTAGAAAAGCAGCTTTGGGTCTGAAGGTTCGCTGGTTGTATTCCTGAACCAGCAGGAAATGTGAGCACCTTTCCTTCCTCCACATAAATGGCTGAAGTGCCCTTGAACAAGGCACCTAACCACCAACTGCTCTTTGGGAGCCTCAATGTGTGGGCTCAGTGTTTACAATTGTGTGTGTTCAATTTGGATGGGTTAAATGTAGAGGAAATAAATTCCCTTACAGGATTAATACAGTATATAAAAATCAAAAAAATGGTTAGAACATACAATTCACAGCTAGAAGGTCCGTGGCTTTAGTATCAGGCTCGGTGAAGACTTCCCCCAACAGCACAAAGATAGCGAACTGGCTCTTTCAAATTGACCCTGAATGTAACTGTGATGCATGTTAGTTCTGCAGTGGTCTAGCACGCGTGTGTGTCCCCACCTTTGCCCAGTGTCAGGCTAGGAATAAGCAGGTTGGTAGATGACAGTGATATTTCTGGATATACAAATAATAATGACAAATAGATAAGCAAATCAGGGGGCAGTAGTGGCCTAGTGGTATAGGGCGCTGGCTCGCTGATCCAAAGGTTGGGGGTTCGATTCCCACTCTCCACAAGGTTGTTACTGTCTTCCCCAGTGCAGCTAACTGGGTTATCAAAGGCAGGCCATGTCTCTCACTGTCTATGGTGTGAGGCATGTAAAAGAACCATTGCTGACTTTCGACAAGAGTAGGCTGCAAAGCCGTCGGCGTGTTTCCGCCCTGCGGTGGCCTGGCGAGCTGTCCAGGGTGTACTCTGCCCTCGCCCAAAGTTGGCTGGGATGGGCGCCAGCCTCCCCGCGACCCTAATTAGGATTAAGCGGTTACAGAAAATGATGATGAACTGAGATAAGCAAATCAGGGGCAGTGGTGGTCTAGTGGTACAGGGTGCTGGATCGCTGATCCAAAGGTTGGGGGTTCGAGTCCCACTCTCCACAAGGTTGTCACTGCCCCCCCCAGTGCGGCTAACTAGGTTATCAAAGGCAGGCCATGGCTCTCACTGTCTATGGTGAGAGACATGTAAAAGAACCATTGCTGACTTTCGTAAAGAGTAGCTGCAAAGTCGTCAGCGTGTTTCTGTCCCTTGCTAAAAGGGTTGTGACAGGAAGGGCATCCGACGTAAAAACCTCTGCCAAATCAAACGTGCGAATCAGATGATTCGCTGTGGCGACTCCCGAGTAAAAGGGAAAAAGCCGAAAGGAAGACAGACAGATAAGCAAATCAGTTTCTGACTGAGGCGCAGTGGTTAGCACATGCGTCTCACAGCAAGGTGGTCTTGGGTTCAAATACCTGGTTCAATGTGGGTGTTTCTGTGTGGGGTGTAGATGTTCTCCTGCTTGAGTAGGTTTCACCAGGGACTCTGGTTGTTTCCCACAAAAAGACATGTGCATCAAGTTAACTGGCTCTTCCAAATTGCCCCCCTGGTGTGCGTGTGAATGGTTGTCTGTTGCCCTGAAATGTTCTGAGAAGCTATTTGGGGAGTGTCCTTGGTTTCAACCAGGAGGAGGAGGAGGAGTCAGCAAATGAGTGACACCTGTTTCTATGCAATAAATATGCAAATCAGTTGTGTCGTCGGACAACTTTCAGGCAAGTATTATCGGTTTTCCTCTGAAAAGAGTTGTTATTGTTGTCTGTGATAACACCTACACAGAAATCCTTCACCATGATATAGAACGTATTTATCTAAAAACAGTCGCGTTCATTGTTTGTTTGTTTGTTTAGTAAAGCGAGGTAAATATGTGGTCTATAGTCAAAATGTCACGCTTTCAAATGAAATAAAACCCATAAAAACAAAGCATTATAACGTCACTGTTTTCATAATAAATTGTAATTCACTATATAATAAAATAAACATAAACTGACTTACGGACTGTGTAAGCTTTTCAAATTGAATCCAAGCGGTCTTTTCTCCCCGTTCAGAACTTCCGGGTTTGCGTCGATTTCTATTGGCTCTGACATGACGACGACCTGACGTCACGGGAGGCCTCTTGGGATTGGGCCGTCTCACATGCGATGATAATAATAATAATAATAATAATAATGATGATGATGATGATAATGATAATAATAATGATGATGATGATGATAATGATAATAATTGTTATAATAATAATAATAATAATTGTTAAAATAATAATAATAATAATAATATGGAATCGGCCCATTTACAGCCTGAGAAAGATTGAAGCCAATCAATCTGTTTAACAAAAAAAATTATTAATATTATTGAATTTTCTGTCCCTTTTGACAGCAATGTGACTGGCAATATTCAGAAAAACATGCAAAATATGCAGACTAGCCTATGAAATATCTCACTTGTATCCAAATTACACTGTCCTCCAACTGCCCCATTATCCTCGGTACCACTGGTTTGGTACCTCCTGATCTACAGACACGGCTCAAGAGAGTGCCCGGGTTTGCTACTGTGAACACAGCTCTTCTGACAGTCTGGGCAATGCAGAAGGCTGCAGTGGTGGGGAGTCTCCATATTCTCCAGAAAGTTCTTGGTGAGTTCGACTAGACAGTGCTTCCTGGGAGAAGTCCCATTCACTGTCTGGACTGCTTGTAGAGAGGGTGCGGGACATGAGCTGATGATGAGCCTCACAAGCCTGACGTGCCAGGATCACCTGATTCCTCTCTACTGCATATCATTTTTTTTTCTAACTATAATAATAATAATAATAATAATAATAATAATAACAAAAATGTTTTAGAGAGAAATATGATCCTTATCAGCCATAACATTAAAACATAATGACCACTGTAGCCTCTACTTATCATATTCATCTACAAAATGGAAGGTCTTGCGATGCGTTCCCACTATACAATGGTATCTATCAAATGCTGTCGAAAATAAGGCAACCAGTGAACTGCCACAAGTGTTAAAGGTGCCCCAGGCTCATTGATTTGGGTGGGGAGCGAATGTCTGGTCTTATCCCACTGTACTTATCGAGGTCAGTTGGAATTGTAGGAGGTATTCTGGAGTGGATTAAGAACTGGTTACAGGACAGAACACAGAGAGTTGTGGTTGGAGGGATTTCATCTGAGCAAGGAATTGTGGGAAGTGGAGTCCCTCAGGGATCTGTGTTGGGACCCTTGCTCTTCCTCATCTACATTAATGACCTTGATAGGGACATTGAGAGCACATTGGTGAAATTTGCTGACGATACTAAACTGGGCGGTTTGGCAAATAGTCTGGAGTCTACTAAGGTTATTCAGGACGATTTGGATAGACTTCGAATTTGGGCAGATACATGGCAAATGAAATTCAATGTCGCTAAATGTAAAGTTCTACATGTAGGGAATAAAAACATTAGACAGGAGTATTTCATGGGAGGTTTAAAATTAGAATGTTCCTCTCAGGAAAAGGATCTGGGTGTGATGGTTGACCAGTCCCTCACTGGTACTAGCCACTGTGCGTTAGCAGTAAAAAAGGCAAATAGGATGGTGGGTTACATAGCCAGGAGTATTGAGTATAGATCTAAAGATGTTGTCCTTCTCTTGTATAACACATTGGTTAGACCACATTTAGAGTATTGTGTACAGTTCTGGGGTCCATACTTGAAAAAGACATCGAGACTCTCAAAAGTTCAGAGAAGAGCAACAAAGCTAATTCCGGGTATAAAAAAGGAATCCTATGAGGAGAGGCTGAGGATCCTAAACCTTTTCAGTCTTCAAAAAAGGAGAATTAGAGGTGATCTGATTGAGGTCTTTAAGTATCTTAAGGGGATTAATAAAGTCAACTATGCCCCATTACTTAGGCCAAGTTCTGTAAGTAGAACTAGGGGTCATAAATGGAAGTTATTTAAGGGTAAATTTAGCACAAATATTAGGAAATATTTTTTCTCGCAGAGGGTAATTTCAGTGTGGAATAGATTGCCTAACCACGTTGTCGAAGCAGAAACCTTACAAGTCTTCAAAAGCAGACTTGATCTAGTGCTGGATACCATCTAGTCATGAAAAAAAAAAAAAAAGTGCGTCTTTAAGGTTAGAGTGTGCGTCTTTAAGGTTGGAGTCACTTTAGAATAGGACAATGGTGAGCTTAGTTGGGCTGAATGGCCTGTTCTCACCACTCATGTTATGTTATGTTATGTTACTGTACCCCAATGAAATTCTTTGGGTTGTGCTGGGGAAAATGGAGTGATACATTACTGTTACCTTGCTTGCAGTGCATAAACATCATGGCATTCTTTCAACAAACTAAAGCAACATAATATTAATTTCCATCCTGAGTTGGGTTAATTTCTCTCTGACCTCTTGAATTTATGATGGAGAAATTGAACCGCTCCATAAGGTGTTCTCCATCACATCCCGGAAACTTTCAAGAGGATTAAGGTCAGGACTCTGAGGTGCCAATACATGTGTGAATATGATTTCTCACGCTGCCTGAACTATTCATTCACGCATTCATTTTCTGAACCTCTTGATACTAATTATGGACTCTGGGAGGCTAGCCCATTGCAGCCAACTCTGTGCGAAGGCAGAGTACACCCTCGACAGATCACCAGGCCATTGCAGTCTTTTATTATTAAACCCAATATTATATCTATCTGTGCCATCAATTGGAACAAAGTGCACTGATGTGATAACCTGGTCATTCAGTACATTCAGATCAACTGACTTCAGTTTCAAGGCAAAATGCACTATATATATATATATATATATATATATATATATATATATATATATATATATATATATATAGTGACAACCTTGTGGGGACTCAAACCCCCAACCTTAAGATCAGCAACTCAGCTATATATATATATATATATATATATATATATATATATATATATATATATATATATATATATATATATATATATATATATAGCTGAGTTGCTGATCTTAAGGTTGGGGGTTTGAGTCCCCACAAGGTTGTCACTGTGCCCCACAGTGCAGCTAACTGGGTTATCAAAGGCGGGCCATGTCTCTCATTGTCTATGGTGAGAGGTTCATGTAAAAGAACCATTGCTGACTTTTGTAAAGAGTAGCAGCAAAGCCGTCAGCGCGTTTCTGCCCCTTGCTAAAAGCGTTGTGTCAGGAAGGGCGTCTGACGTAAAAAAAAAAAAAACTATGCCAAATCAAACGTGTGAATCATTCGCTGTGGCGACCCCTGAAAAAGAAGGGAAAAAGCGAAAAGGAAATCTCATCATATAGATATAGCTAGATGTGTGTGTGTGTGTGTGTGTGTGTGTGTGTGTGTGTGTGTGTGTGTGTGTATATATATATATATATACATACACACACTGAGAGAGAGAGAGAGAGTGAGAGAGAGAGATTCTGTTTCAAATGCTTTTCCAGTGCTTCCCCAATTGTTTGGATGGGGTAAAAACATTGTTTTATCCTGTTGGTCAAAGATTTCACCTCTAACAAGCTGAGACACTAAAATACACCCTTTTGGAAGCAGTGAAATTAAATATGAAGATAGTTTTTTTTCTTTTGTTTTGCTCTTTCATTTTAGAGCCTCAAATAATTGACAATCCTGTGGTATGGATCATTGAGGTTATATGTTTCAAATAATATGGCATCAATTCCACATTTAAAAAAGGTAAAGTCCTTCGGGCTTTTTAAACCCGAGCCCAGTGGCTCATCAGGCCGGTGCTTATCCCCGGTTTCCACAGCGTGACGCGACCAGGAGTTCAACTCCTCCTGGATGGGACGCTAGTCCATCGCGGGTTACCTTCCCAGTATATTTTACTGGTACCCATTTATACTGCTGGGTGAACAGAGGCACACTTGTGGTTGAGACCTTGCCCAGGGGTCTTAGCACAGTGGGGATCTAACAGGGATTTGAACCCACAACCTCCTGATCATGAGCCAAGCACCCTAACCACTACACCACCGATCCCACTTTATAGTTCCACATTGACCTCGATTTATTCCAAAATATATATGATTATACTATAAAATTAAATTCATCAGAAAGTGCTTATCTTAAAATTAACATGTGACTCATTTATTTTATAAAGATTTTCAATGTTGATCTTTTTTTGTTTGTTTGTTGAAACATCTTTCATTATAACATGTTGATTTATACATTTATACTTTAATTTATGGTTTTCTACATCTGAATTTGCATAGAATGCTGCTGGAATTACTACATTTCTCCATAAAGCATGTGATGCAGCAGTGTTTTATTCTGTCCTGCTCTTTTCAAAGCTTCAAAACTTACAGGTAAGTGTGTGTGTGTGTGTGTGTGTGTGTAAGTTTGCCAGAGTCAGACTCCTCCTATAAACCTTATAATTTCACATCATAACATTCCAGACCCAGACACCCCATAATATAAAACAAACCCTAGTAACCCACATTAGCAGGAACACTGACATCTAGTGTTGCCTCTATGAAGGTAAAGAGCCTACACACCATATTTCTGAGCAATAGTCTTATGTTATATTTGACCAAAACATTTGTTCTTGTACCTGCACTGAAGCATCACCAGATTCACGCCCTGTGTTGTGATTATAAGTGACCAGGTCATACACACAGCCTTAGTAATCATCTCACACAGTGACACACAAGGTTTTCCTGGTTTAATTTTCATACATGTACCTAATGATGGCACTGTGCCCTTGAATAATGGTAAATCTAAAATCAGCAAGTGGTTAGCGCGTCCACCTCAGAGCAAGAAGGTCCTGGGTGCTAGTATTGAGTTTCACTTCACTTCACTTATCCCTTAACATCCGAGGATGTCGTTGGGGCGCCTTCATGGCGAAACTTGGGCTGATTTGGCCTGGCGGAGCCCATCCCTCTCCAGGTCGTAGAAACACCCTGACGGCTTTGCAGCCTACTCTTTATGAAAGTCAGCAATGGTTCTTTTACATGAACCTCTCACCATAGACAGTCAAAGACTTGGCCTGCCTTTGATAATCCAGTTAGGTGCACTGGGGGGGGTGACAACCTTGTGGGGACTCGAACCCCCAACCTTAGGATCAGCGATCCTGCGCCCTAACCACTAGACCACCACTGCCTGAGTATTGAGTTTGGCAAAGATATTTCTCTCCAGAGGTGTCCATGTTCTTTCTTAGGTTTTCTCAGGATTTTGTGGTTACTTTCTACAGTCCAAAGAAAATCACATTAGGGCAGCTATCTATTCCACATTGCCCCTAGACATGGGTTCTTATTCTTATTTCTTATTCTTAATCATAATAATTAGGGTCATGAGGAGGCTGGCGCTCATCTCACCCGACACTGGGCGAGGGCAGAGTTCACCTTGGACACCTCTCCAGGCCATCACAGAATAATAACATTGTGGCAATATAAAAAAATATATATTTCTAAATCATACAAAAGACAATTGTTCTTATAGTTGCAGCAGTAAATAGAGATATTCACAAAGCTTATGACCTATAAGTTCCCTTAAAGCAAAGATGTACGTATTTAATATTTGTTCTAATATTAAAGTGCTCAAAGTTTCCAGGCTGCCAATAAAATCATGTGCGATGGTCAATGTGTGATGATCTTGTTAAGATCCCTTTATTTATTTATTTATTTATTTAGTTGTTTATGTATTTATTTAATCATGTTTACAGAACATTTGGTTTTTATAATAATTGGCCCCAGAACAGACCTGTGCAAATTAGGCCCATTTTGCCTGCAGGCTACACAGTGAGAGATACACCACAGACAAAGGGTCCTTTTTTCACCTGAGGAGAGAGGAGAGGAGGGGAAAAAACTGGTACTGGAGTCGATAATCTACACAAGTAAAGCAACTCTCCAAGGTTTTTCAGACCTGTGGTGCATTATTCATCCTCACCATTGCCAGAGGACTCTTAATTGACCCTTGCTCCACGCAAAAACTTCACCAGATGAAAGAATGCAGTGTTTTGTAGTGCAACTTTCTGAGTCCTCTCACTCCAGTCCAATAATATTGAATTTCAGCTTATGAATCATTCAAAGGAATAAGTGAAGGTAACCCTGTGCTTGAAGATGTCATGAACAGCGATGCTGAAACTCCAAAACACATTTAATTACTTGAAACCAAAAACAAATCCAGACCCTTTTTTTTTAATCATCACTTTAGTTTTATTCTTGCCGTGTCGGACTTGTTTTCGGATTGTGGATGTTTGATTTTTTTTTTTTTTTTTTTGATTGAGCTAATGAATAAATAAGCAAAATACAGCCTTTTGTAGGAGGCTTATAATGAAAAGGAAGCGAACACTGGGGGAAGAATTACACCAAAGAAATTTGCGAGAATACACCAATGTCTATATTTAGTGGCTCTGATTAAAACTGTCTCTAAACGAAGTCTCTAATTGTACCAGTATTCAGAAATACATGTATACAACATACTGTGCTCATTAACTCACAGACCCCAAAGTGCTGTGTTTAAAAAAACAAACAAACAAATAAAGCAGTGACCTTTTTATATTATAGGAGAGGAGTGCAGAAAGTCTGTAAGACTGGTTACATTGAGAAACGAAGAGCACTACACAGTGACAACAACAAACTGCAATGGTAGAAAAGCATTCATTCATTTTATGAACTGTCATCATCATCATCATCATCATCATCATCACCATCTTCCGCTTAGTCCAGGGTTGGGTCGCGGGGGCAGCAACCTAAGCAAACAGGTCCAGACGTCCCTCTCCCGAGCCACTTCCTCCAACTCTCCCGGGAGGACACCGAGGCGGTCCCAGACAAGCCGAGAGACATAGTCCCTCCAGCGTGTTCTAGGTCGACCCCGGAGTCTCTTCCCGGTTGGACATGCCCGAAACACCACATCAGGGAGGCGTCCGGGGGCATTCTGACCAGATGCCCGAGCCACCTCAACTGGCCCCTCTCAATGCGGAGGAGCAGCGGATCTACTCCGAGCTCTCCCCGGATTGTGGAGCTTCTCACCTTATATCTAAGGGAGAACCCCGCCACCCGGCGAAGGAAGCTCATTTCAGCCACTTGTATCCGTGATCTTGTTCTTTCGGTCATTACCCAAAGCTCGTGACCATAGGTGAGGGTTGGAACGTAGATCGACTGGTAAATTGAGAGCTTCGCCATTGCGGCTCAGCTCCTTCTTCACCACGACGGACCGGTACAGGCACCGCTTCACAGCAGAGGCTGCAGTGATCCGTCTGTCGATCTCTCGCTCCATCCTTCCCTCACTCGTAAACAAGACCCCAAGATACTTAAACTCCTCCACTTGGGGCAGGACCTCATTCCCGAACCGGAGGGTGCATTCCACCATTGTCCGACTGAGAACCATGGCCTCAGACTTGGTGGTACTGATCTTCATCCCGGCTGCTTCGCACTCAGCTGTGAATCGCTCCAATGAGAGCTGGAGGTCCTGACTTGATGAAGCCAAAAGGACAACATCATCCGCAAAAAACAGAGACGAGATCCGATGGCCACCAAACCAGAACCCCTCAACGCCTCGACTGCACCTAGAAATTCTGTCCATAAAAATTATGAACAGAATCGGTGACAAAGGACAGCCTTGGCGGACTCCAACTCCCACCGGAACCTGTTGTTGCCAATACGGACCAAACTCTGGCTCCGGTGATACAGTGACTGAATAGCTCGTAGCAACGGGTCCGGAACGCCGTACTCTCGGAGCATGAACTTGTTTTATGAACTGTGTAATCCTAATTAGGGTGACGGGGTGGCTAGTGCCCATCTCAGCCTGCTCCAGGAAAGGGCAGAGTACACCCTGGACAGCTCACCGAGTCACCGCAGGGCAGAAACATGCTGACGACTATGCAGCTACTCTTGTCGAAAGTCAGCAATGGTTCCTTTACATGCCTCACACCATAGACAGTGAGATTGATTGATTGAAACATATTTTATTCATTGAAGAAAGGGATTGGGCACAAGTTATCCAACTTAGTGAAGCCCTCTCCACAGATTATTTAGCCAATTAACAGTGAGAGACATGGCCGGTATTTGATAACCCAGTTAGCTGCACTGGAGGACAGTGATGATCTGTTGATTGTGGGGCTTGAACCCTCACCCTTGGGATCAGTGATCCAACACCTTACCACCAGGCTACCACTGCCCATGGTAGAAAAGCACTCATTTTTAAAATGAATAGTAAAGAGTAGCTGCAAAGCCGTCAGCGTGTTTCTGTCCTTTGCTAAAAGGGTTGTGACAGGAAGGGCATCCGACGTAAAAACCTCTGCCAAATCAAATGTACGAATCAGATGATTCGCTGTGGCGAATCCCGAGAAAAGGGAAAAAGCCGAAAAGGAAGAAAGAAAAGTAACAGAAATGAGAGGTTTCACGAATCAAATATATGAATAATAAGTTCAAAGATCCCATGGAGAAGTGTAAAAGGACACAGTTTTCTTTGCCTGGATGTGGGTTACTGAAGTCCTCCCGTGGAGCCAGGAGTGTGGGAGGAGCTCAAAGGCGAGTGCCTGGTGGTCGGGCTTCTGCCATGGAGCCCGGCCGGGCCCAGCCCTAATCTGGAGTTGCTCATGGGAGAGGTGGCAAGCCGCCTTGGGCATCCTTGTTGTCCCCCGTCTCGGTGCCCACATGTTGGGGTTCTGCCCGGTTGATGAAAGGGTAGCTTCCCTCCACCTTCAACTGAGGGGATGGGTCCTGACTGTTATTTGTGCTTATGCACCAAATGACAGTTCGGAATACCTACTCTTCTTGGGGTCTTTAAGGGGTGTGTTGGAGACTGCTCCCCCCTTCCCCCCAGGTGACTCACTCGTTGTCCTCGGATAGTTCAACGCCCATGTGGGCAATGATAGTGTGACCTGGAAGAGTGTGTTTGGTAGGCACGGCATCTCCCAAATGGTGTTTTGTTGTTGGACTTCTGTGCTCATCATGAATATCATCACGTTTGTCCATTGTGAACACTAGGTTCAATCATAAGGATGTCCATAAGTGCATTTGGCACCAGGACACCTTAGGCCGCAGTTCGATGATCAACTTTGTAGGCGTGTCACCAGACTTACGGCCGCATGTTTTGAATACTCGGGTAAAGAGGGGGCAGAGCTGTCAACCGTTCACCACCTGGTGGTGGGCTGGCTTTAACGGCAAACAAGGCCGCCATCCAGATCTGCCAGGCCCAAGCATGTAGTTAGGGTCTCCTGGGAACATTTAGTGGAGTCTCCTGTCAGAGGGGCCTTTAATTCCCTCCTCCGGCATAGCTACAACCACATCTTGTAGGAGGCGGGTGACATGGAATCTGAAGGGTCCATTTTTCATCCCTCCAGTGGTTGGAAGGTCATCGGTGCCTGTTGTGGCAGTAACCCACAAACCCAGTGGTGGACACCTATGGTGAAGGGGGGCTGTCCAGCTGAAAAAGGAGGCCTATCGGATCTAATTGGCCTGTGGGACCACTGAGAAAGCAGACAGGTACCGATCGGCCAAATATGCTGCAGTCAAGCTTTCACCATTGCCAAATCCCAGGCATGGGAGGAGTTTGGTGAGGGCCTGAAAAATGACAATTGCCCTCAAAAAGGGTTTTGGGCCGCCATTTTCTGTAGGGGGAAGCTGCTCTACACAAACACTATTTAGATGAGTGGAGCTGCTTACTTTAACTGGGCATGCTGTTGTGAGGTGGAAGGAATACTTTGAGGACCTCCTCAATCCCATCCACATGCCCTCCACTGAGGCAGCGTTTGGTCCGCATCGGTAGCAACAGATCGAATTCTTTTCCAGTAAGGGTTGGAGTCTGCTAAGGCTCTCCTTTGAAACTCATTTAGTTCATATTTTTTATGGACAGAATTTTTAGGCACAGCCGTGGCCTTGAGTTTCTGTTTTGATGGCCATTTGATCTCGTCTCTGCTTTTTGCAGATGACATTGTACTTTTGGCTTCATCAATCCGAGATCGCCAGCTGTCATTGGAGCAGTTTGCAGCTGAGTGCGATGCTGCCGGAATGAGAATTAGCACCTCCAAGTCTAAGGCCATGGTTTTCATCCGGAAAGGGGTGGAATGCACCGTCCAGGTCTGAAATGAGGTCCTGTCCCAACTGGAGGAGTTCAAGTATCTCGGGGTCTTGTTCACAAGTGACTGAAGGATGGAGTGGGAGATCGACAAGCAGATCACTGCAGCCTCTGCTGTAATGTGAAGCTTGTACTGGTCAATTGTGGTGAAGAGGGAGTGGAGCCGGAAAGTAAAGCTCTCAATTTACCAGTTGATCTACGTTCCAACCCTCACCTATGGTCACGAACTTTTGGTAGTGACAGAAAGAACAAGATCGCGGAGACTAGCAGCTCAAATGAGCTTATTTTGTAGGATGGTGGGGCTCTTCCTTAGAGACAGGGTGAAAAGCTAAGTCATCTGAGAGGAGCTCAGAAGAGAACTCCTTCTCCTACGTGTTGAGAGACGTCAGTTGAGGTGACTCAGGCATCTGGTTAGAATGCCTCCCGAACACCTCCCTGGTGTGTATCGGGCATGTCCAACTGGGGAGAGACCCTTGGGTTAACCTAGAACACGCTGGAGGGATTATGTCTCTCTGCTGGTCTGGTGGTCTAGCCTTGGTTTCCCTCTGGAAGAGCTGGAGGAAGTGGCTGATAAGAGGGACATCTGGAGCTCAGTGCTTAGGCTGCTGCTCCTGCAACCTGACCCCAGATAATAAGATCTTGCTTCTTGTCAGCCATTTTCTGAACCAGTTAATCCTACCAGGATTGCGTGGAGACTGGCATTTATCTCAGCCAACACTGGGCGAGGGTGGGGACAGGTCACCTGACCATTGCAGGGCAGCACACACACACACACACACACACACACACACACACACACACACACACACAAAACCATTCACAGGCACATTCAGACCTACGGACAATTTTGAACCACCAATTAGCATAATGTGCATATGTCTTTAGACTGTGGGAGGAAACCAGAGTATACAGAGGAGACCCACGCAGGCAAAAGGAAAACTACGAATTCTACACAGAAATGTCTGGGTCCAGGACTCAAATGTAGGACCTTCTTCTTGTGAGACAAAGGAGCTGACCACTATGCCACCATGCTAACCTCAATTCTGAATAATGTGGCCATACGTGGTAGCGTTCTTAATCTATAATGTCGGTCAACATTTCTGTGATGGATGCAGCTGTAGGTTAGGACTGTTCTCTTTTTTTAAGAGCTGACAGACAAACCTGAATCAAATCTCATAATTAGGTACCTTCGGCAAAAAGGTCAGACGATCAGCAAACATCAAAAACAAGACACAATCCAAAATGCAAATACTGGGGAGAAGAATCGAGACAAAACAAGCAAATATCAACACTAGGAAAAGTTCAGCTAATCACATACTAAGTGGTATCTCTCTCTCTCTCTCTCTCTCTCTCTCTCTCTCTCTCTCTCTCTCTCTCTCTCTCGCTCTCTCTTGCTCTTTCTGTCAATTTTGTGTGTGTGTGTGTGTGTGTGTGTGTGTGTGTGTGTGTGTGTGTGAGAATGAGAGGGAGAGAGAGACTGGAGTCCTTTTATGCCTTTTATGCTGTGTTCTGGTGATTATGTAAAATGTAATCCTCGTGATTAGCTCACTCCATCAGTGGATTTCTTTCTTGGGCAGCCTCTAGGGCAGGGACATGGGTGCTTGGCATGGAAATGCTGGTGTACTGGGAGAACTAGAAAGTCACATGCAAAGAATCTTGCAGTGCTCACTATTCCTTAGGGCAAGTCTCCCCACTTGATCAGGTACTCCCAACTCCAGTCCCAGCAATGGGAGTTGGGGATAGATTTGACCAGATATGCAGGTTTTCCCCACTGTGTTAAGGGATGCTGGGGGCATGAGGCTCATAAAAAGCAGATTTTGCTAATGTGGCATGGGTAATGATATTCACGTAAACATGTAGCGTATAGGGTATCTTAGACCGAGCACAAGATTTACAGGAGGATAAGAAATTATGGATGTCAGTGATCATTTCAGACCACAGTTGTATTTGATCCTCAGCAGGTTATGTGCTCACTGCATGCTGGGATACTGGGGGGCGTGGGGTACAAACTGTATATAATGTCTCACATATTTTACAAACCACTTAATTCTTTCCAGAGTTCCGTTTTTTTTTTTTTTTTTTTTTTTTTTTTTTTTTTTTTTTTTAATTTGCTGGACATTGGACAAACCGCTCGTCAGACCATCACATGGCCAACACACAGATGCGCCATGCAAGTATGGGAGAACATGCAGATCCCACACAGAAACGCCTAAGCCTGGAACTCAAACCCAGGACCTTTTTAGTGTGAAGCAGACATGCAAGCCACTATGCCACCTTTCCCCCTGCAAACTGTAGTTATACATTTATTTAGGCGTTGTACTGCCACAAAGGTGTGGTTTAGTGTATATGGAGAAGGGACATGGTGTGCTGATGAGCTAGTTATATCTTGACAGATGTTCAAGGTTATGACCCTGAAAAAGCAAAGGATTATCTGTCAGGGTATTTGATCAACATTAGTGTTTTTGTACCCAGATCAATAGAGGAGCATGAAGTTGAAATGGGCAAAAAATTGTTCCCTCCAGGCTTGATGCAGTTTCTGGGGTTTTGAATGAAACTTTGAGACAATTTATTTTCCAGTCCTATATCGAAGACCACCTCTATTATGGAACTATTAGATGCAGAAGGCTGCGTGGGGATATCGGCTGAGCTACAGGCGATGTGGGTTTGTAAAACGGTTCTATAACAACCTTGTTCGGGCTGTTTTGACGAGGGAGGTGAGGTGCAAAGACACCGGTGAAGAGATCTCAGATGAAGCGTCAGTCAAAATTTGCAAATCTGAGAAGATGCTAAAAATCTTGAACCCTCTGGGGTTTCCCTTTGGCTTCAACTATGGCAGGGACAGACAATTTTTTTTTTTTTGCATTTTTCTGCTTTTATGTTCAGCTGATTGCTTGGGAACCTTCTGTATACATGAGGGACAGGATTTGTTTTAATTGGCCAACATGACTTTTAATTGAAAAGCCATATATCAGGATATCACTGTTGCATGAGAATACAGATTTCTACAACATATCGTATAGCACAGTACTATTTAATGGAGTGGCACAGTGGCGTGGTAGGGGTTAGCAAGAAGGTCCTGGGTTCAAATCTCCGTTTCAGCAAAAACATTTCTTTGTGGAGTTTGTACGTTCTCCCTTTGCTTTTGTAGGCTTCCTCTGAGTAAAAGGTGAAAGATAAAGTCTGTTGGGCTTTTAACACCGAGCCTAGTGGCTCATCGGACTGGTGCTTATCCCCGGATTCTGTAGCGTGAAGCGACCAGGAGTACAACTGTTTCTGGATGGGACGCTAGTCCATCGCAGGTTACTTTCCCAGTATATTTTTACTGGTACCCACTTACACTGCTGGGTGAACAGAGGCATACTTGTGGTTAATACCTTTTGCCCAGGGGTCTTAGCACAGTGGGGGTCTCACTGGGATTTGAACTCACAACCTCCCGATCGTGAGCCCAGCACCCTAACCGCTACACCACCGGTCCCACCTAGGCTTCCTCTGAGTATTTCCTGTTTATTCCCTGACTCGCAAGACATGCATATTAGGCTAAACTGGCTGTTTCAAGTTGCCCTAAGTTGTTCAGGGTGAACCTCACCTTCACTCAGAGTTGGCTGATATAGACTCGATTCTCCCTGTAACATAGTAGCATTAAGCAGTTCAGCAAACAATTTAATGAATTTAATAATTAAGAGATAGAATGCTCCCAGGGAACAAACGACCCCATAAGGCATGACCAAGTAATAATACTGGTGAAAGTTGGTATTGGTTTACTACTTGTTGTCTGGTCTAATATGTGCAAGGTTACATCAGATGCAGCCTCTTGACTGGTGAAAAACAAGGAACATTGGAGTCGGAAGCGCCTGCATTGGGCAGTCTCTCCAAAGAACTTAGCGGGATGGGGAGTGAGAGAATTGTGAGCTGCTGTCAGAGTTTGACACGAGGAGGACATCTGGCTCAATGCTTCAGCTAGCTGATTTATTTTGGTGTCGATTTTGTTTATCCGTTGTTATTGTTCCCTCGTGAACTTCATGTAAGCAGAAATGACATTCCAGCAGATATCTGAACCTGCTAGGTCCACAATGATTGTAAAGTAATCTGTTAGGCAACAGTTCTGAAACACATGTAGCCGTATATATATATATATACACACACACGTCTGTGTGTGTGTGTGTGTGTGTATGTATGTATGTATGTGTATATATATATATATATATATATATATATATATATATATATATATATATATATATATATATATATATATATATATAGAGGATTTTCTGAGTAGATCCTTCCGTAGGAGAGTGCTCAATACTTTTGGTAGAGCACATAAACAAAATTCTTCTATAATCACCTGAAGAGAGAGGATGGTTTCACCACCCTCAGAAACAGATCTGTAGTGATAAATGGAGTTTCAATAGAAAGGCTTTGTCCTGTCCTTTTATTTTTGTGTATATATATATATATATATATATATATATATATATATATATATATATATATATATATATATATATATGTATGTATATATATATATATATATATATATATATATATATATATATATATATATATATCTTCTTTCTTCTTCTTCTTTTCCTTTCGGTTGTTCCTTTCAGGGGTCACCACAGCAAATGATCTGCCTCCATCTCACCCTATCCTCTGCATCTTCTGCTCTTATTCCACCTACCTTCATGTCCTCCTTCACATCCATGAATCGTCTCTTTGGTCTTCCTCTAGTCCTTCTGCCTGGTAGTTCCAACCTAAGCATCCTACTACCAATATATTCACTATCCCTTCTCTGTACATGTCCAAACCATCTCAATCCAGCCTCTCTGACTTTGTCTCCAAAACCTGTGACATGTGCTGTCCCTCTGATGTGCTCATTCCTGATCCTATCCATGCTCGTTACTCCCAAAGAGAACCTCAACATTTTCATCTCTGCTACCTCCAGCTCTGCCTCCTGTCTTTTCCTCAGCGCTACTGTTTCTAAACCATACAATATCGCTGGCCTCAACACCGTCTTGAACACTTTTCCTTTCATTCTTGCCGATACCTTCCTATCACACATCACACCGGATACTTTTCTCCAACCATTCCAACTTGCCTGCACACGCTTATTCACCTCTTCATCTATCTATCTATCTATCTATCTATCTATCTATCTATCTATCTATCTATCTATCTATCTATCTATCTGTATCTATATACATATATATCGCCACAGCGAATCATCTGATTCGCATGTTTGATTTTGGCATAGGTTTTTACGCCGAATGCCCTTCCTGACACAACCCTTTAGCAAGGGACAGAAACACGCTGAACAGCTTTGCAGCTACTCTTTTATGAAAGTTAGCAATGGTTCATCAATTTTACATGATTATCCGCATATTCTCACATTTACAGACTATACATATACAGGGATCCCTCACTTTCCGCGGTTACTGGGGACAAGACCCCCCCCACCACCGCCGATTTTTGTGAAGTAGGATCGAACCCCCTGACTGATGTATACGTACATGTATATGTGTATATAATATCAATAAATACATATTCACTGTTTTAAATGCTTATAATCACAATTAAACATTCAAAAATAATGCACAAGATATAAATAAAATATAAATACGCACACATACAGACGCACACGTGTACACACAGATGCGCATCTCACATAAAAATGTAGAAAGTTTGTTGTGTTTGGGTTGGGTTTTTTTTTTGTTTTTGTTTGTTTGAGGATTTTTTTTTTTTTTTTGCATAATTGGCCTTGTTTTGTGGCATTTTCCTTAACATCCCCCTATTTTTCTTTAATTTACTTATTTTTTATTTTTTGATAAATATTTTTGAAAAACCCGCGATACGCTGCAGCTGCAGAAACTGAAGCACGAAGTAGCGAGGGATCACTGTAGTTATAATTCACTTTATTCACACAGAAACGGTCGGGTGAATGATACGTCAAAAGTGTTGAGTATACACCAGGTAAGAGGTAGAGCTTTTAATTATAAGGTGCATGGTACTGGGCAATGGTGGCCTGGTGGTAAAGGTACTGGATCGCTGATGCTATGGTTAGAGGTTCAAGCCCCACTCTCAACAGGTTGTCACTGTTCCCCCAGTGCAGCTAAGTGGGTTATCAAGGGCCAGCCATGTCTCTCACTGTCTATGGTGTGAAGCTGTAAAAGAACCATTGCTGACTTTGGACAAGAGTAGCTGCATAGCTGTCAGCATGTTTCTGCCCTGGAATGGCCTGCTGAGCCATCCAGGGTGTACTCTGCCCTCGCTCGGAGTTGCCTGGGATGGGCGCTAGCCTCAACGCAACCCTAATTAAGATTCAGCGGTTCCAGAAAATGAATGAATGAATGCATGATGCTAAAATGTTATGACCTGTTCTAAACATGTATGTTGTACTTAAATATGAGTATTGCATTGTCCAGGAAGATGGTCTGAATGATGGTTATTCAGTCAGTGTGTGTGTGTGTGTGTGTAAGACGGTGGTGGTAGTGGTTACATGTTTAACAGCTTGAGGGCAAAATCTGCTCTTGAGTCTATCAGTTTTTGTTTTTCGTGTCCTGTACTGTTTTTCTGGAGGGGAGTAGAGAGAAAAGTGGGTATCCAGGGTGTATCGGGTCCCTGATAATCCCACTGACTCTCCTCTGAAGTCGATCAGTGTAAATGTCACTGGGGGGGGGGGGTGTAGTTTCAATCGCCCATGCTGCCATTCTCACCACCCACTGCAAGGCCTTCCTGTCCTCTCCAGTACAGCAGCCAAACCACACTCTACAGCAGTAGGTCAGAAGGTTCTCTATGGTGGAGCAGTAAAAGTTAGTCAGTAGGGGTCGGAGTAGACGGGCTTGTCAGAGCTTTCTGAGGAACTACATCCTTTGTTGTGCTTTCTCCATCTGGTGCGAGATGGTTGTGGTCCAGGTAAAGTCAGCAGAGATGTGGACTTCAAGAAACTTGAAGCACTCCACCCTCTATACCGCCTCTCCAGCAATGTAGAGGGCAGAGTTCTCAGTTTGTTTCGAGCGAGCTCCTAAAGTCCATTATCATCTCCTTGGTTTTGGATGTGTTAAATGCCAGATTGTTATTGTGGCACCATTGCCGCAGGTGCAGGACCTCCTTCCTGTAGGTTGTTATCTTGATAACTTGTTGTTATCTGTAATCAAACCTGTGCCAGCGGTGTCGGATGATGATGTTGTTGGAGTGAGTGGGGGAACAGTCGCACGTGAAGAAGGAGAAGAGGAGAGGGCTAAGCATACACCCCTGGCTAATTTATGTTTGCATATAGGTGTGAATGTGAATTTAAATGTTGTGTGTGTGTGTGTGTGTGTGTGTGTGTGTGTGTGTGTGTGTGTGTGTGTGTGTGTGAGAGAGAGAGAGAGAGAGAGAGAGAGAGAAAGACTGAAGTCCTTTCATGCTGTGGAATGATAATTATGTGTGATAAGGGGCAGGTGTGCATTGATAAAAGTCCAGTGAACATGAACATGTCCATAGGTGTTGTAGTCCGCGAAAGCAATATCTGCTAGGCATTTCTGGCTGCCATCTTGTGTTCTGGGAATCAGAATCCCGAATGGTTTTCTATTCTGACATAACATGGGTACACTGTGTTAACTTGATTGAAGTCATATGTTTTTCATATTTATATTTTAAATCACTCACGCACTCATTTAAAAAAAACTGCTTAATCTTATTAGGTTTACATGGATGCCAGCAGCCATCTCAGCCGACACTGGACATAGACGGGATACACCCTGAATAGCTTGCCAGACCATCACAGGGTTTATATTCTGCATATTTAATCACATTTCTTGTATATCCATGTTTACATGATGTTTAATCTGGTTGAATTGAACAGTTTCACGATACAGTGTATGAATTGTTGAAAGCTCATGGAAGCTATTGAGGTCAAAATGAGGAGAGAGAGAGAGAGAGAGACTCCTTTTTAAACACACCGGAATGTGTAGAAAGAGCGGCAATTAAAAAAGAAACAAAGCTATGCTTTTATTTATTTATTTTTTTTACCAGTTTATTTTCTACAAAATCTTTTTACAACACAGGATAAAAGAAAACAAATGCAATTTTATTATTTGCAGGTTTATTAAAAATAGATCTGCTGAAAGCCTCTGGAAAAAAAATTATAATAGCACAATTAATGATTTGGGTTCGAGAGAGTTAATTTAAAACGAGTGTTTGGCCCTGGGAAAAATAATAATGTGCAAATTAATAGATACACGAAATAGAGTGACTCTTCAGTTGAAGAGGGCCATTGAAAAAGTGTAGTGCTTGCAAAACCCAGTGGTTTTCATGAATAATGATAAACTGTCATGGCTGCAATTGCCACAACTGCAGGATGGCTTGGTTTTATGCGTGTCAATGAGGTTTGCTTCTAATTGACGATGGGGGACCCTAACTCTCTTGAAAGCTGTCATTCAGCCATCAAGCATTAGAATGAGTGGGTATTGAATTTGTGTGCGGTGTGCATAGCGTTTGGGAATTGCTGGTGTTATGCTTATGACATGATGACGTCCATCACTGTAGCATTTGTCATAGTTGGCCACTGCTGGGAATGGAAATCAGAAGAGGAAACTTTTTTGTTAAAAAAAAAAAAGTAGCATTCTATGCAGGGAGAGGCCGCCTGTCAGACTCTCACTAGAAAACAAATCTGAAGTTAAACTCCTAAAATGACATTATCTGTCTGTGCTGCTTGTTAACTGTGAGAGGAAAAGTGTGTGCGAATGCTTGGTGCATACCTGCATGTTGTGACCTCCATGTTGAGCTCTCCTTCATTCTTAACCCAGAATAATTCTTAGGCCATGATAGGTTTAGGCATCTGTATAATGGGGAAAAAAGGATGTGGAAAGAAAAAGCTTTTATGCGTTTTTTTTTTTTTTTAATTACATTTTGCTTTTTTGTGTCAGTGGGTTAAAACTATGTGCTTGGTCTATGAAGAGATCTCAGCCTTTACGTATTTAGTACAAATGTACAGGGATCCCTCACTTTCTGCGGTTAATGGGGACTGAGATCCCCCACGCAATCGTCGATTTCCACAAAGTAGGATCGAGCCCCCCTGACTTATGTATACGTACCTGTATATCATATCAATAAATACATATTCAACCCTATAAATGCTTATAATAACAATTAAACATTTAAAAATAATGCATAAGATGTAAATAAAATATAAATACACACACATACAGATGTGCACACACACACACAGATGCACACCTCACATAAAAATGTAAGTAGTTTTGTTGGGGGTTTTGGATTGTATTTTTCTTTTGTTTGGTTGGGTTTTTTTTTTTTTTTTTGCATAATTGGCCTCGTTTTGCGGCATCTTCCTTAACTTTCTCCCCAGTTTTCCTTAATTTCCTTTATTTTTTTATTTTTCGATGAATATTTTTGAAAAACCCGAGATGCACTGAAGCCACAGAAACTGAAGCACGAAGTAGCGAGGCATCATTGTACTAAGGACTGAGATTTCTCTGTACAGGCCAAGCAAACAAATATATACTGTATTCGATGTGATAAGCGCCCAGGGCGCTTTAAAAATTGGAGTGGGTAGGCGCTTCTTAAAATGTATACCAGTGGAGTGGAACGGTAGGTGCTTATTACCATTGAGGTAGAAAACATGAATAATAACAGAACAATAAAAGAGGTTTACTGGTATTTGTGTTATTCATTTTGTAGTATCAACCAAACTACTTACACGAAAGCTGAAAATAAACAGATAACAGCATCATTAAAAAAAAAGACCCCTTACTTTTCCCTCCCAGTGCTGTTCCTTTAAACATTTTCCCAGAAGTAAAATCGAGCCAATCAACATGAATGTCAACTTTAGCACATGGCACGTTGAACCAATGAACACGAACATAAACAAAACCACATGGCCAGGAACATGCTTAAATTTATGAAGTTAGTGAGCAGGAGAATTGGGTGAAAAATCCTCGTCATCACTTTCTGATAGGTCCATATCTGACTCATCGCTCCATTCATTCAGAGCATCCCATAGTTTTGCTTTAACAGTTTCTAATGGTTCATCGATTGTTGGACATTTACCAAGAGAACACAGCAAAATATTTTCTTGTTTTTTTAAAGCACGGCGGAACAATCAAATGTGTTGTTACTGATGAACATTATAGACATTCCCCAGTGGCAGGGGGTCTTGAAATACCGTCTAAACTTACCTTTACAGGCAGTGAACACCTCATTTTACTGTTACAGAGACTGATCGAATAAAATTGGTAAGTTTGATCTATGATTTTCTTCCCAGTACACATGGGCGGTTATTAGACATAAAATTAAAAAAATAAAAATATTAATTAAAAAAAAAAAAAAAAAACACGGGGCGGGGGGGGGGGGGGGGCGTGTTAATGAGAGGGGGCACTTATTATGTCGATTATGGTAAGTAGTTTATTATATGATCTTTTAAAATGACAGTGTTTTTTTTTTTTTATTATTTCACTTCAGATACTGTGAATTTTTGTTCCAGTTGGGGTGCTATCTCCAAATTGCATGCTTCCGAAAAAGGTGTCTTCATCCATGTCTGTGGGAGCTTTAGCAGCTTTCAACTTGTTTCCCTTCTCGTGACATTAAAGAGCTTTCCGATGAGCAGTGAGGACTTTGTGCGGCATTATGGACTCTTTATTCCTTAGGATTTTACTGTGTAACTTTTCTTTTGTGGAAGAAAATAAATCTAAAGGCCTATCTGAAAGCAGCTAAAGATCATTTTACACACTAAAGCCCTAGCATGGATATACGATATGAGGGCCTGCTCATTGACCAATCCAGAGTGCAAGTATTGTTGTTGCCATATAAAACAATTAATTATATCATTTTTGTACTCAGGTATATTTACATGACATTTAAATCAACCAAAGCCACCCACTTTTCCTGAAAGAAGGTTTTTGAATTTGACATTTTCAAAACATTAATATTTATTTCAAAGACAGAAAAAAATGGATAAATAAATCAATTTAAAAAAAAATGGACCAAACCTTAGGTGTGTGTGCATGTGTGTGTTTTGTGGGGTCAAAGACCTAAAAGAACTTGAACACCATTGTATTATTATTATTATTATTATTATTATTATTATTATTATTATTATTATTATTATCCGTTTCCAGTTCTGCAGCTAAAACCCCTGAGAGCTTGGAAGAGTTATTTACACACATGGACCTCAAAGACACAAAAATTGTCATCCTGCGGGGGCAGTGGTGGCCCGGTGGTAAGGTGCTGGATTGCCGATCCTAAAGCCGGGGGTTCAAGCCGTGTCAACGGTTGTCACTGCTGTCCCCCCAGTGCAGCGAACTGTTTATCAAATTCTGACCATGTCGCTCACTGCCTAAGGTGAGAGCCATTTAAAAGAATCATTGCTGACTTTCGTCAAGAGTAGCTGCATAGCCATCAGCGTGTTTCTGCCCTGCAATGGCCTGGTGAGCTGTCTAGGGTGTACTCTGTCCTCTCCCAGAGTTGTTAGCTGTTACCCTAATTAGGATTAAGGGATTCAGAATATGGATGGATGGGGTCATCCTGCAGTTTTTGCCTGATCTGCATGAACCTATAAATATAGAATCTTGAGAGTCACCTAACAACAATATATCAAAATATTTTTTTTTCGTTATATTTATGTGGTAATTATTAACAAACAAATTTAAGTCGCTAGCACGCTAAGTACAAAGTCTTGGATATCTTAGCCATATGCTATCAACATAGGAATTAAAGACTCTTGTTTGCGATGACACTTTGACGACTCACGCTTTGGATCAAACTTGGCTGGTATGGGCCACTAGGGGGCGCTACACAATTGACAAATCTATATCTCAAGACTGGGTCATTCCAGTTGGACGATACTGGCACTTTTGGCCACTCATGTGTCCTTGACTACAGTAGTGTTGTGATTGCTTCAAATGGGCGTGGTCTATTATGCTAACAAATACAATGTTTAGAACTAACCAGTTAGATCCAAATGAATAGACTCAAATTTACAATGTTGACCATATCTGAAATAACAAAAGTGGCACATGTGCACCACCTGCCATTGCGAGAGAGACAAGATCTGAAAGGGACATCTAGCTTTGTTCACTCATTTAAATTTAAACAGTCCCTTCTACTTGGACACTTCCTCCCTGCCCCTTTTCCTCTTTAACACTTCTGGCTTAATGCTACTCTTGTACCCCTGAACCTTGAACCTAGAGTAAGGTTCTGTTCTTGATGGATTCTACAAAGTAAATGAAGCAAATGTAAATATAAAATAATATGGTGACCTTTAAGTGTCTTTGTGCAGCTCTTAAGAGTGAATCACCAGCAGTCACCTGAGGCAGATGTTACAAAAAGGTTAACTGGGCTAATCCTCTCCCCATCTTTTATGTATAAAAAGAAATAATTGTCAGAAAAATATAGAGAGCACCATGAAGACACAAAGCTGGAGCCTGACTTCTTTCTATCCCAGACTGTAGAGCAGTGGTTCTTAACCTTGTTAGAGGTACCGAACCCCACCAGTTTCATATGCACATTCACCGAACCCTTCATCAGTGAAAAATAAAAATATGATTTTTTTTACAAATTCAAGACATAGGTACTGTTGTGTTCTTGTATTCCCCATCTCCATGCAGTTTCACGAAGTGTTCCTTTAGTTTTGCCGGTGCGAGACTAGAGTTGCTCAACTTGGCATTGCAAATCGTTCAGATTGGACGCTGAGTCCCAACACGTTCCGTGATGCATGTGAATCCATGTAGTACATGTTCGTCCGGCCACTTTCTTTTTTTGCTCAACATAGTTAGTATGGATTAAAATATTCCGAAAAAAATCTCACGACTTCACACATTGACTACTGAGCGCGCTAAATTCCCCACGGCACTGATTGGCCAAGCAATGTAATGTGATCATCTGCAGCCAGTGATGGCCAAGCGGGGCGTGTCATCACTAATTGACATGATGAGTCGGGTGTGTCTTGATCTCCATGGCAGAGGCTCCGCTGAACCCCTGAGACCGACTCACCGAACCCCTAGGGTTCGATCGAACCCAGGTTAGGAACCACTGCTGTAGAGTCATGTGTTCTATCAGTGACATCTGTATTAAATGTAAAGTGATGCCCAACCCCCACTCCAACTTAAATTGTATTTGGGCTGATATTTTTCATGTAATGAACACAATCAGTAAGTTTTTTTTTGTTGTTGTTGTTGTTTTATTATTTATTATTCTAGAAGAAACAATAAGTATAATAGGCACACATTGTCCAATCAAAATACAGTATACACAAAAGAATGATGCCCGAACACTAGTTTCTGGATGAAGTATAGGTTAAACCTGGAAATGTATTAATGACAGGATAATACTACAGACAATGTACGGTAGCTGTTTATTAAGGGCTTCACTTCTTATGGATGAATAGGTACTGTGCAGTAAGGGCATCAACATTTCAAGGCTTCTCCACAAATTATGTAGCTGAGAATGCTAGACATGAAATAACACGTAGCATACAACCAGACTGGGGAAGAGAAACTCAACCAACTCCTTTAAATAGTACATAGACTGAACTGTTCGCTAGCCTCAGATGATGCTAAGAGAAGACATGGGTGGACAAAAGGGACAGGAGATTTCCTGTCTAAGATGTTTATCCATGTTTTTTCAGCAGACAACCACAGGTACAACATACCAGTGTATTTGTATTCAGACTTAAACCTGCTGTGAACATTGCCCAAATAAAGCCTCTCTCTCTCTCTCTCTCTCTCTCTCTCTCTCTCTCTCTCTCTCTCTCTCTCTCTATACACACACATACACACACAGGGATCCCTCACCACTTTGCCCTTCAATTCATGCGGCTTCAGTGCATCGCGTTTTTTTTTTAAATATACATTGAAATAAAAAATAAGGAAATTAAGGAAGAATAGGGGAAAAGTTAAGGAAAATGCCACAAAACAAGGCCAATTATGCAAAAAAACAAACAAACAAACAAACAAAAACAAAAAAACAACCCAAAACCCCCAAGAAAACTACTTACTACTTATGTGAGGTGCACATCTGTGTGTGCGTGCATGTGTCTGTATGTGTGTGTATTTATATTTTATTTACATCTTTTGCATTATTTTTGAACGTTTAATTGTTATCATAAGCATTTGTAGCATTGAATATGTATTTCTTGACATGATATACACATATACATGTACGTATACGTCAGTCAGGGGGGTTGATCCTACTTCGGAATTCGGCTGGTCGCGGGGGATCTCAGTCCCAATTAACCGGGAAAAATGAGGGATCCTTATATATATATATATATATATATATATATATATATATATATATATATATATATATATATATATGTGTGTGTGTGTGTGTGTGTGTGTGTGTGTCTCTCTTCAGGTGATTATAGAAGAATGATTATCATTCATATCAATGATTATCAGAATCATTCTTCTATAATCACCTGAAGAGAGAAGATGGTTTCACCACCCCTCGAAACAGATCTGTAGTGATAAATGGAATTTCAATAGAAAGTCTTTGTCCTGTCCTTTTATTTTTATTGTTATTTGCTCTACCAAAAAGTATTGAGCACTCTCCTACGGAAGGATCTACTCAGAAAATCCCATATATATATATATATATATATATATATATATATATATATATATATATATATATATATATATATATATATATCTTCTTCTCCTTTCGGCTTTTTTCCCTTTCTTGGGAGTCGCCACAGCAAATCGTCTGATTCGTACATTTGATTTGGCAGAGGTTTTTACGTCGGATGCCCTTCCTATCACAACCCTTTAGCAAGGGACAGAAACACGCTGACGGCTTTGCAGCCACTCTTTACGAAAGTCAGCAATTGTTCTTTTACATGCCTCTCACCATAGACAGTGACAGACATGGCCCGCCTTTGATAAGCCAGTTAGCTGCACTGGGGGGGACAGTGACAACCTTGTGGGGACTCGAACCTCCAACCTTAGGATCAGCGATCCTGCACCCTATCCACTGGACCACCACTGCCCCTATATATATATATATATATATATATATATATATATATATATATATATCTTCTTTTCCTTTCAGCTTTTCCCTTCAGGGGTCGCCACAGCGAATCATCTGCCTCCATCTCACCCTATCCTTTGCATCTTCTTCTCTTACACCAACGACCTTCATGTCCTCCTTCACCACATCCATGAATCGTCTCTTTGGTCTTCCTCTAGGCCTTCTGCCTGGTAGTTCCAGAGTCAGCATCCTATATATATATATATATATATATATATATATATATATATATATATATATATATATATATATATATATATATACACACACACACATACAGGGAGTCCTCGGTTTACGACGCTGATCCGTTTTTAAGACGCGATGTCACCCGAATTTCAGTGTAAGTCTGAACATAACATAAAATATACTGAAAAGTCCTGTACGTACAGTGCTATAATAAAATGTAACAGTTAATGACATAAAAAAGTATTAAGAAAAGAGAAAACAATTCCTTACCACAAGAATGAAATACAATAAGAGAGGGCGAGACAGGCTCATTGTGCTGGAGAAGCTCGGGCAGGTGAGCCTGGAGTAGGAGATGCAGCTGAGGTAGAGGGTACAGGATCTGTTGCAGGCCTCTCTCTACCTTCTTAAAATACTGCTCCAGGTTAGACTGGACAGAGAGCAACCTCTTCTCATCCAAGATCTTATTGTAGCATTGCATCAAATCCATGATGCCTCTGGAAACCGTAGTGAACCTTTCCAAGTTGGGATCCTGAGCCTCAAAAGTTGCCAACGCTTTCTACATCTCGCGCATCCGAAACTAGTTCGTGTTTGTTTACGTAACCGCGTAAGATGTAATGATGCGTAATATTACAGTACCGAGACTGAGCGAAGGGAAGCGACATCGTCTTCCTCGGCCCACAACCACAACATAGCGTATTCTTCCGCCTCGCGCGCCCGAAACTAGTTCGCGTTTGTTTACGTAACCGCGAAAGACGGAATGACGTGTAATATTGTTTTTTTATATTTTTATGGGGGCGTGTTTGTAACGACAAAACGGTGTAAGTCGGGACTGGTGTAAACCGAAGACTCCCTGTATATATATTTTAATGAACCAATACTACTTCTCCTTTCGGCTGTTCCCTTTCGGGAGTCGCCACAGCGAATCATCTGCCTCCATTTTGATGGAAGTCATATTAATGATTCGCATGTTTGATTTGGCATAGGTTTTTACGTCGGGCGTCCTTCCTGACACAACCCTTTTAGCAAGGGACAGAGACACGCTCACGGCTATGCAGCTACTCTTGATAAAAGTCAGCAATGGTTCTTTTACATGAACCTCTCACCTTGGACAGTGAGAGACAATGCCGGCCTTTGATAACCCAGTTAGCTGCACTGGGGGGGACAGTGACAGCCTTGTGGAGAGTGGGACTCGAACCCCCAACTCTAGGATCAGCGATCCAGCACCTTTTACCACCAGGCCTCCACTGCCCCTAATGAACCAATACTACTATATTACTGTCTGTCTGTCTTTCGGCTTTTTCCCTTTTACTCGGGAGTCGCCACAGCGAATCATCTGATTTGCACGTTTGATTTGGCATAGGTTTTTACGTCGGATGCCCTTCCTGTCACAACCCTTTTAGCAAGGGACAGAAACACGTTGACGACTTTGCAGCTACTCTTTACGAAAGTCAGCAATGCTTCTTTTACATGCCTCTCACCATAGACAGTGAGAGACATGGCCCGCCTTTGAAAACCCAGTTAGCCGCACTGAGGGGGACAGTGACAACCTTGTGGAGAGTGGGACTCGACCCCCCAACCTTTGGATCAGCAATCCAGCGCCCTATACCACTAGACCACCACTGCCCCCATTACTACTATATTACTATATATCTGAAAACACTGGAAAACCCCTGAGAAAATAACACAGAGGTGAAAATATCAGCACTGACTAACAGACTGTCACATCCATGTCCATTTCAGCCTCACTGCTGACCCCATTAGCGTCACTGTACACCACCTAGAGTTCCAAGCTTCACGCTAAGTCACTTAAATATTGACTCCCACATCACATGATCTCGCCCACCTGTTTCCTTTGTTCACTGATTGCCCTGCAGATGAATTCAGCTTCTCACATATCAGTGTGAAGTATTGTTCGGTGTGCTTCTGAATAACCTGCATGTTGTGTTCTGACTGTGATTCTGTTATCGGCCTGCTTTGTCCTCAAATTCCCGTATTCTAAATCCGCCTCTCATACTCTACTCTCTTTATGTATATAAACTTTGCCTGTTTACTTATACAGTATCTGTGTTTATGGATTAGCCTACACCGTCTAGTCTGTGTGATCTTTTAATCTATTTAATTTATTTTGGAAAGCTGGACAGTATTTTCAATTTGTCTGATCTTTTTATTAAACCTGTCTATCTGCACTTACATCCCCTGGTTCATCAGCTTTTTTTTTTTTTTTTTTTTTTTTTTTTTTTTTTACAGAAACTGATTGATTGCTAATTCCAGTTTTGAAAGTTCATAATCAGGCTTAAATAAAGGTGCATGCTTGAATTTTGAACCTTGCATTCTGTTTTTGATCTGATGGTCTGGCAGAATACGGCCTGATCACCTTGTCAGTCCATTGCAGGATCTCAGACATCCACAACCATTCACACACAAGACTAGGTGCAATTTGGAGGAGCTGATAGATATAATGTGCATGTCTTTGTACTATTGGAGCAAAGTCTACAAAGAACTGGCCACACTGAGCCTGGACTCGAACCCAGGACCTTCTTGCTGTGAGGGGGAGGGGCTAACCAGTACACCACTATACCACTTACAAATAATTTTTTTTTCATAAGGTAAATTTTATTGTTATTTGGAAGTCATTCGAAGTAATAAAAACAGTCCAATGTTGTTTATCTGATTGTTTTATTAAAGCTGGAGTATTCCAACAGCATTATCGCAAATAAACAGACAAGGAGCAGTTGATTTATTTCACTGAGGCCTTATTTTTAGCTTTCTTTGACCTCATTAGAATGCATTTATCCTCTTGAGATATTCTGTCTTTTATTTCAAAGTGATTCTATGCAAAGAAGGTCTGGGTGTGCTCTTGTTTCATTTGAACATATTATTAGCACTGTGCTGTTCCTGATATGTCTGTTTTAATTATCGCACTTCGCCTACTTCATATGTGACTTCACGGTGTAAACACAATACACAGAAATGATCCGCAAACTATCTCGACTCTTTCTGACTGCTGAGACAAAAATGTTTTTGCAAAAGGAAATGTGTTTAAAAAAAAAAAAAAAAAATTACAGAAATTTTTCCTGGATGTATTTTAGCAGGTTGATTTTCTCCACTTCAGGACAAGCGGTCGTTCTCATCTCTGCACACAGTTAAGCCCTTGAGGTCAGATACACTCCCTAATGTTTCCTGTACATATGAAAGATAATGTAGGTTGCAGTGTAATTAATTAATTGAGTGCTCTCGAAAGGCCGTCCTCGGGGATCTGAGTCACAGATGGTTACCACGTTTTTAAAGACTTTGTCTGTGCCAGAGTTTACACAGCCTGGAGTTGTAGCTCAACCTTTGATTCGCTGTGGGACACTTTGCCTTAATAATTCTTTATGAACCAATAGATATGTGTATACATTAATATTAAATCTCTTTGTGCATGTTTAACGATATTTTCTATCCTGCAGGGTTGAGAGACACTTACATATTCTTAATCTTTGTTGAGAAAATACTGTTTAATGCAATACCTTTAGGTCTTTCTGCGGCGCTCTGTGTGTGAATGCGTTCATGAGGAAATCATTTCAGTGTGTAAATTTAAAGTCTTAAGCAGCATATGTAATTTGTTTATGCTAATCTAATAAAGTGAATAATGCAATTGAGCATGAATTCATGCAAAAGCAGTATTGTCTGTACATGAGATGTTTTGGCAAAACCCAGGCTGTTGATTGGCAGCGCTGTTCACTGGGTGAAATGTGATGACAGCATTGAGTGCAGGTCAGCCTACTTATTGCCATGAGCCACGTTTGCAACTTTACGCTTTTCACTTGTTTTCCTCGATGCACAGCCAGAAACAAGGTGCCTCCTCTTTCTAATGATTTCTCCCAGGTTCCCTGTACCTCTCCACGCCTAATTCCCCCCAGTGCGCGCAACACTTTTAAACTCAGCAGAAAGCCTATTTACCCACAAATTAAAGTACAGCATCGGTGTGGCGCCGGTCTCCAGTCAAAAAAAAAAAAAAAAAAACTAACAAACAAAAAACAGGGCAATTACTTGGAAAGAATTGGAAAGAATGCACCATGGGAATAGTGCTCATTGCGGGAGTGTGGGTGCGAGAGCCGAGCCGGCATGAGCAGTCTCCATCTCTGAGCTTGCACTGAGAAAGAGGAAGATACGCTGTATGCAGGGGAAAAAAAAAAAAAAAAAAACCTTCTATTCTGAAGTCAAAAGGAATTGGCACATCCCCAAAAGTGTAGAGAAGGTGGAAAAGAAAAAGAATTTTTTTAAGGGGAGGGGAGGGGAGCCTTGCAGGTTCATTACATCATGGGTATGGGAAGCAGCATTCCAGCTTAGGACGGCCAGGTTCCAGTGGGGTTTCTTTGTTGCCTTTGTTTTTGGGTGTAGATGTACACCCTCCTGGGACATAATGGGAACGAAGGGATTGTAGTACGAGCTGGGAAATGGAGTGAGCCTTATCTTCTTGAGTTTTTCTCATTTTTCAATTCTTCCATTTCCTCAGCCAACTTCTACTGTTGTTTGATGCGATGGAACCTTTGGAGAAAAAAAAGGGGGGGGGGGTAATAACTTCATGCTCAAATTTCCCTTGGTGAGAAACAACATTAAGGGAATGGAGAGAACGAGAGGGTACCTAAAGTACCATAATTCATCTGAAACACTTTTCCTAAAACTTCACTTGGAAAAGTAATCATTAGGGATGTCACAATACCACGTTATACCGCGGTTACCTCATCCGCCTCACAGTAAGAAGGTCCAAGGTAGTTTCTGTGTGACCTTTGAATGTCCTCCTTGTGTTCTTTCATGGTACCCAAAGGAAACAGCAGTGATGGCCTGGGGTTAAGGTGCTGGATTGACGATCCTAAGGTTGGGGGTTCAAGCCCCACTGTCAATGGTTGTCACTGCTGTCTCCAACAGTGCAGTTAACTGGGTTATCCGAGGCTGGCCGTGTATCTCACGCTCTATGGTGTGACGCATGTAAAAGAACCATTGCTGACTTTCGACAAGAGTAACCGCATAGCAGTCAGAGTGTGGCGAGCTGTCCAGGGTGTAATCTGCCCTACCCTAGTGTTGGCTGAGATGCGCACTAGCCTCCCTCAGATATTAATTAGGATTAAACAGTTCAGAAAATGAATGAATGAATGTTTCCTCCTGCAGTCCAAATACACGCACACCAAGCTAATTCGCTGTATTAACTTGCACCTCAGTGTATGTAGCAGCATGAATGGTTGTGTGTGTGTGTGTGTGTGTGTGTGTGTGTGTGTGTGTGTGTGTGTGTGTCTCAATGGACTGGCGAGCTATTCAGTGTGTACTCCACTTTCGCCTAGAATCGGCTGTGATATGCCTCACCATGACCCAAATTGGATTAAGCGATTCACCAAGCAAATGATAGAGGTGTATATTGATCCCTCGCTACTTTGTGCTTCAGTTTCCACGGCTTCAGTGCATCGCGGGTTTTTCAAAAATATTACTCGAAAAATTCAGTACAGTGGTACCTCACCTTACGAAATTAATCCGTTCCAGAGCCTTTTTCTTAACCTGGACTTTTCGTAAATTGAACGGCATTTTACATGTAAAACATGTGATTTGTTCCAAGGCCCCCAATACTGCCCCCTAAACCCTTTAAAAATTATAAAAGCGTACCTTTTAACACCTCCTTCTGCTTCAATATCGTACTGATGGTAGCCGGGTTTGGCCATATTCCTTTGCAATATCACTCAACCTCATGCCACAAGCCCGCTTCTTTTCACTCGCACTGGGAATCATACGAGTGTGTGTATGTGTGTGTGTGTGTGTGTATATGTGTGTGTGTATGTGTGTGTGCGCGTGTGTTGACCATGTCTGAGCAGAGTTATAATCTTACAAATGTTTATGGAAGGTTAAAAGCCTGAGTCAAGAAATAAAGCATGAAACAACAGTAAGTCTGTCCTTTACACGAAAAGCATTATGGGAGGGAGCTGCGTCAGCCCTCCTAGCCAATGGGAGGCCAGCGGGGCAGGATGTTGAGAGATCGGCAATGGGAGGTAACTGCTGCGTCATCCATCCTAGCCAATGGGAGGCCAGCGGGGCAGGATGTTTGAACGTCATTGATGGGAGAGCAGCTCGTGCATTGTTTGAATGTTTGAATGCCGCGTTTTAACGTTTGAATGGCGCATTTGAATGTTTGAATGATGCGTCTGAATGTTTGAATGGCGCGTTTAGCGTGTTTCGTGAAGAGAACTTCTTTCGTATACAGAGACAAAAAATTTTGGAAAATGTTTTTCATAACCTGGATTTTTCATTTTCTGGGACTATCGTAAGGTGGGGTACTACTGTATTGGGAAATTAAGTAAAAATAAGGAAAAAATTAAGGAAAATGCTGCAAAACAAAGCCAATTATGCAAAAAAAACCCCAAACAAACAAAAAACACCAACTCAAAACCTCCCAACAAAACTACTTTTTTTTTTTTTTACGTGACGTGTGCATCTGAGTGTGTGCACGTGCGTCTGTATGTGTGTGCATTTATATTTTATGCACATCTTATATTATTTTTGGATGTTTAATTGTTATTATAAGCATTTATAGTATTGAATATGTATTTATTGATATTATATACAGTCGCGCGGGGGTGGGGGGGTGTCTCGTTCCCCATTAATGGCGGAAAGTGAGGATCCCTGTATTTTGTCCTGGTGTTCCTGATTCATGATGATTCTGCACAATGCCAGCTTGTTTATAGTGTTTGATCTCCCACCCATTTGCTTTTATATATATATATATATATATTTTATTTTTTTATTTATTTTTATTTTTTTTGTGCTAAGCTACCTTTATTTGCTTCATTTACTAATCTGAGTTTCCTCCATCAGTGAGAAACCCAACATTCCCTGAACTCGTCTGAGCTTGGAGCCTGATATCATATAATAATATCCCTTTAATTTAAAATTGCACACAATCTTACTTGGTATTTTATAATGAATAAGTCAAGGTCTATCTGTATAAGTAAATAATTGAAGACTTCAGATGGTTCCAACTTATAAAAGGCAATTAATACCAAGGCTCATGAACGAGAAACACGCCATTGAACCGCACCATTCAGCTCTCTTCTTTTTCGACCAGGAGACGATCGTTCGTTCAGATCTCTTTCAAATATAAAAGAGAAACTTGAAATACTTATTTAGGTCATTTTACATTCCATGTAATATCCATAGCTGCTGTAGGAGCACAAGGCGGTGTGACAATTAATTGATTTCTTATTCTTTGTCATGATCACAGGGCCCATCTGTGTATAAGTACAGCGGATTGAATGCGCAAAAAGAAAGAAAAGAAAAATCACGGGTTCCTTTAAGTCTGCATCACTGGCCCTACCATCCCTTTAGCCACTTTGCTATTGACTCAAATTATATATCTGGTAACCCTAGTGCCCTCTGTTCAGATAGCTTTTGACTGTAATAAATTGCCTTCTGAGTTTGTACCTCATAAAAGGCTCTTAAATCGAGATCTAGAGTGGTCTGATGATGTTTTAATTGTAACTCACAGAATGTATTAACCGTGACCTACAGGCTTTTTGTGGCAGTTTCCATTCAATATGTATGTGTGTTCCCGACACTTTGGGGTTTATAAAGGTTAATTAACCTCTGGTGGTAGACCTTTCCTTTGCACTTAAGTTGGTCTATGTCCTGATAGTACCATTAACCCCTGCCCTAGCCTCTAAACCTCTCCTGTCGTTACCCACATAAAAGCTATTAAAACTTCCTATTGATTCCTCCATCCTTCCTCACACTAGCACTTTTTCATCGACGATTTGCTAGTTTTATTATCTTGCCAGCTGAAAATGCTTCCCCGAACGACAACTGGAGACTGTAACGCTTTTGAGATGGTAAATGTCGCAATTTAAAGCTCATATTATTCGATTCTACAGTAGAACGGGAAGCTCACGGTAGCCGTGTGGCCTATAGTTTGCTGTCAGAGCACAAAGATACACATATAAATGTACTTAGTAGCTTTGTGTAAACCCGTCTGAATGAGTCTGACCATAATTGATTGAAACCTTCATCAGCTGCGAGGTGCTCGCATTTGTTAATGAAAGCAACATCCAAGGTAAGTCTGATGGAGAGACAGCAGTTAAAACGAAACAGGAACGTTGATCTTTATGATAGACCTCAACCTGAAGTCCTCTTTGCTCTTAATGTGCTGTCTAAAACAATAAAGCCCAATTAGCAGTGCCCTCGCTGTTTGTTCCGTCGTCGTGGCAACGGCATTGATTAACACTTCAGCGATCTCTAAATTAATGAAGTGAAAGCTCCAATAAACAGCTATTCAGTTCACATCACTGAATCTGTGCAGGTGGGTTTTTTAATCCGCAACATTCATTGGAATAGATTGCAATTTTTCAAAGTACAGCTAGAATTTGAGTTGTGTGTGTGTGTGTGTGTGTGTGTGTGTGTGTGTGTGTGTGTGAGTGAGTGAGAGAGAGAGAGAGAGAGAGAGAGAGAGAGATCCAAGTATCATGTTTTGGTTTACACAGTCACAAAATGCAAGTCCCCATAATGTAAATCATTACAGTTTAAGGTGAATACATGCTGTAAGTATAGGGTTAGGGTCAGGATTAGCATTAGGGTTTAGCAAGTAGGGGCTATGGTTAGAGTAAGTCTCCAGAACATTAATGTAAGTCCATGAATTGTCCCCTAAATTTACAGAAACAAGTGTGTGTGTGTGTGTGTGTGTGTGTGTGTGTGTGTGTGTGTGTGTGTGTGTGAGAGAGAGAGAGAGAGAGAGAGAGAGAGAGAGTATTCGTCACATTTTTGTTGACACATTCACAATAGTCCCTATAATGTAAATCATTACATTTTAAGGTGAAGACATGTTTAAGTTTACAGTTAGGGTTGTGTTAAGATAAGGGCTGGGGTTGGTTGTGATTAATCTAAGTCTCCAGAAAATTGGATGCAAGTCCATGTATGGTCCCCTGAAGTGTGTGAGTGAGTGAGTGAGTGAGAGAGAGAGAGAGAGAGAGAGAGAGAGAGAGAGAGAGAGCCAAGTATCATGTTTTGATTTACACAGTCACAAAATGCAAGTCCCCATGATGTAAATCATTACAGTTTAAGATGAATACATGCTGTAAGTATAGGGTTGGGGTCAGGATTAGCATTAGGGTTTAGCAAGTAGAGGCTATGGTTAAAGTAAGTCTCCAGAACATTAATGTAAGTGAGTGCTTCTTAAATAGTGGGGCAAGGGACACGCAGTATGATGGGGGGGGGGGGGGTGACCCTGGGGAACATGCTTTTCTGGAATAGTGTATGAGAATTAAGTGTAATTGCACCTCCGGTCCACTAGTTGGCATTGGTGCTCTCATTGTCGGGCTATGGCGTAACGTTTTTTTCGCACGAGCAAACGATATGAAGTGCAGTGAACAACCTCTCAAGAAAAAAACACTCAAAAATTTCTAACAGGAACGAAGAGAAAGGTGGAGAGGGAGAGACGGAGATATTAAGACATAAATGAGTTGAATGAGTTTAAATAAGTTAAATAAGGATGTATTTTTTTTATTTCAGGCACATTGTTACAGATTAAAAAACAATGTTAATGAAGTTTTTCTTTATTGTAAGTTGAACTATATTTCTTTCTTTTTTATTTTTAATGTTAATAAAGATACAATGTTATGCAGAGGTGTACTAATAACAATTTTATAGACAAATAATACTATTTATAGTTGCGCGTGGGGTGGTGGGGGAGGGGGGTGAAATGTTTTTTTCCTCCAAGAGGGGGCATCACAGAATATAATTGAGAAGCACTAATGTAAGCCCATGAATTGTCCCCTAAAGTTACAAAAACAAGTTTGTGTGCGCGCGCGCGCGTGTGTGTGTGTGTGTGTGTGTGTGTGTGTGTGTGTGTGTGTGTATTTTGAGCCCAGGCTTTGTAATACCATTGAATTATGTTAGACCGTTCTTCTTCCAGCTTGAAAACATGTTCATTTTCAATTGTGGCTTCACAATTAACTTATGTTTGTTCTTTGGAGTGAGGTTAATCACCAATCTTGCTGGCATTGCACCCCTTCAGCAAAGCCTGCAACAATGTTCAGGTGTTTTCAGCTCCCTGCCTTTATTTTAATCCATTGATCTAGAATAGATTTGTGCAGCAGAAAAAGAAATGGCCATGTCACCTTGAATGGTCAGAACCTAATTACCACCTAGCTAACATGGGCAACTGTGGATTGTTCGATGCTGTTTAAACTCCAGGGACGGAAAGCAGACAGCAGCGTTCGGCCTTTGGCCGGCACTAAGCAAAGAACACAAGTGTTTTAAAGCACACCTCCACACATGCTCTTGTAATCACCATTGATGTGGGTTTAGTGCAGCACTCTGCAGGCAACACAACGAGAGAAACATTAACTCCTATTAACTATAGCCTCTCGCCAGGAGCGAGGCAGCTGATCAAAGGTGTAATGCTGGGGGAATCAGAAATTGCAGGCTTTGTTAGGAAATCTGAAAAGTAGCAGGGATTTAATTATGCTGAGGATTAGCGACATGCTACAAAGCAAAGAGATTTTGAAAGATTCTGAGCCATGGGCTGGATATTGTTAAAGCTGTCAGAGCAGGCACGGAAATTTTGATTGGAGACATCATGTCAGTTGGCATTGACTAATATCGGCTTGGTGATGGGACTGTACTACATGGCTGCATGGGACTTTACTGTAACTGTAATTGTATTGGACCTTGATTGTTGAAACAGATGCAAACAGCTGGTAGGGACCCTTATGTCCCCTGGTAGTGATGTATACAGGGATCCGCCATTTTCCGTGGTTAATTGGGACCGAGATCACCCCGTGACCACCGAATTCCGCGAAGTAGGATCAAACCCCCCACCCCACTCCAAGTGACGTATACGTACATGTATATGTGTCTATAATATCAATAAATACATAATGCTATAAATGCTTATAATAACAATTAAACATTCAAAAATAATGCATAAGATGTAAATAAAATGTTAATACACACATGCAGATGCGCGTGCACGCCCTCAGATACACACCTCACAAAAATGTAACTAGCTTTGATGGGAGGTTTTGGGTTGTTTTTTGTTTTGTCTTTGTTGAGGGTTTTTTGGGGTTTTTTTGCGTAATTGGCCTTGTTTTTGTGACGTTTTCCCCTATTCTTCTTTCATTTCCTTATTTTGTAATTCGATTAATATTTTAAAAAAAAACTGTCATGCATTAAAGTCCCAATGAACTGCGGAAAATGAGGGATTCCTGTAAATGAATGAATGAATTTAAGGCTGTGACCTGCATGAGGCAGTCAATAAGTATCTGCAAAACTGAAGAACTGTGTGCTTAGGTGGCGCTCTTTCACTGGTAAAATTCCTTTTGTCATTTTCATATCTTTCAGGGGTATGTTTTGGGTGTAGCACTGTTGCCATCATGAAAAAATTTAACTGTACTATGAATATGCTTCCCCCCAGTGCAGATGACTGGGTTATCAAGGCCGGCCATGTTTCTCACAGTCTATGGTAAAAAGGTAAAGTCCATTGGACTTTTTACACCTGAGCCATAGTGGCTCATCAGACCGGTGCGTATCTCCAGTTTCCATAGCGTGAAGCGTCTAGGAGTTCAACTCCTCCTGGATGGGACGCTAGTCCATCACAGGTTACCTTCCCAGTATATTTTACTGGTACCCATTTATACTGCTGGGTGAACAGAGGCTCACTTGAGGTTAAGACCTTGCCCAGGGGTCTTAGCACAGTGGGGGTCTAACTGGGATTTGAACTCACAACCTCCCGATCATGAGCTCAGCACCCTAACCACTACACCACCGGCCCCCACTGTCTATGGTGAGAGGTGTAAAAGAACCATTGCTGACTTTCGACAAGAGTAGCTGCATAGCGGTCAGCATGTTTCTGCCCTGCAATAGCCTGGCGAGCTGTCCAGGGTGTACTCTGCCCTCGCCCAGACTTGGATGAGATGGGTGCCAGCCTCCCTACGACCCTTAATTAGGATTAGGCGGTTCAGAAAACGAATGAATGAACATGCTTGGTAGTTCATGGTTTACTGGCTTTCATCATTATGCACATAAACATGAAGACTATCGGAGCCACTAGAATTTATTAGAAAAATGAAACAAACAAAATTTCGTTTGGTTTCGCCTATAAAAACATTTAAACTCAATTTTATGTAACGACTGATAAGTAAGGCTCATTGTGTGGCTCTGTGCTTAGTTTCAAAGAAGCCAGCATTGCCCCACATTCAGCGTTAAGCCTCAGCATGAGTCAGTGGCAGTCCCCCTGCCCCCTTCACCGTCCATTTAGCCCAGATAATTTAAGACACACGCCAGCCGTAACGAAGTGACAGGTGGGACGCACGGCAAGACAGCGTGCTCGCAAAGGTTGACTCTCATTAGGTCTCCAAAAGCCTCTTCGACAGACACTCGCAGCTGCCACATGGAACGTCTGCCCATCCACACCTGCATCTGTGAACCGCAATAAGACAGTCAGCGAGAGCAGAGCAGGCAGAACTTAAAAGGAAGGCGAGAGAAACAGAGCGATGTCCTTAAGTCTCCCTGTACTTTCAGATTACCTCCTGACGGAAAAGCAATGGGGAAACTTCCTATCCTCAGTCGCCTAGCAGGCCTAACCCCTGTCAGGTGTACGCTGACACGCTGTGCACTCCATAGCATGCATTTTATATTCTCTAATCCCAATTAAAGTCCATGAGGAACAAGGGAGAGAAAGAATCAAAAGAGAAGCTGTCCCAGAGATGGGGTGCGGGCTGGTGGGGGCGAACCAATTATTTTGAAGGGTATTAAGTCATCAGATTTACTTTTATCTTGATTGCATTGTGGAAGTCGTGCATAATTAATGGCGGGAGCTTATTAGGAAAAGATGATTAGGCAAATTACACAGGTGTCGGATGCATTTTTCATGACGAATTTTGCCGGGACAATCCTGTATTTCCATCTGTTCTGCTCCTATCAGAATGTCACTGCAGGCGAAATTAATGCGACGGCATCGATAGCAAACAAATGAAAGGCTGGTGGAAACACAAAATAAAGGAAAATAAATGAGGCTTAGAGTTTTGTGTTGCCATAAACATAAACGCAGCAGTATCTTCTTCAGAGACAGCATAATTATTATGGCTCTAGGAAGAATTCGGGTTGAAACAGCTTTATAAAGACTATTTGGGATTTCCGCTTCACTGCTTAGTGCATAACTCAGCAAGTGAAGCAGATTTGTGCATGGATAGTCTCAGGTCATTTATTTACCGCTTTCTGTAATGACACAATCAAGGCTTTTTTTCTAATTAGTCCATTGTAAGGACAGAAGGTGAGAAAACTCAATGCTGCAGCTTTTTGTCATTCTGTTGTCCTCACTATTTAATGGTAATCAATTTCATTAAACACGGATATCGATGCTCAGGACCTGCACTTAATCCGAGTTCTTTTTCCAGCCCATTTACAACAATAGGGCTGAAAGAGACTGAACAAAATGTCTTGGCAGAAATAGTGTGACTTTGCAGGAGTCACTTATAACATTGAAATGACATATTGGCCGGGTCACTACAAAATGTGTCTAGAGTAACAAACATTCTTTCTGAGAGCAAATTATTTAAATGAAGCATCCAAAAAAAAAAAAAAAAAAAAAAAACCCACCAAAAAATAAATGACCCACCCATTGTTTTTCTGATTTTTGCCATAAATAAATTCCTTAATCTAGAATTTATCACCAAAATATTAAACTATGCACCTATACATGTGACTTTGTAAAGGACTTCCCAAGTGCAAAGTCCATACAGTGAAGTTCTATTATAAGATGGAAAATATGGTGGGTGGTAGGGTGGTGTAGTGCTTAGCGTGTACAGCTCACAGCAAAAAGGTCTTGGGTTTAAGTCCTGGGCTCCTCAAGGGTGTATCTCTGTGGAGTTTGCATGTTCTCTGTCCCTGTGCTTGTGTGGGTTTTCTCCGGATACTCTGGTTTCTTCCCACAGTCCAAAAACATATATGACTTTGGTGTACTGGCTGTTCTAAGTTGCCCCAGATGTGAGTGTGAATGGTTTTGTGTGTGTGTGTGTGTGTGTGTGTGTGTGTGTGTGTGTGTGTGTGTGTGTTGGCTGTACTACACTTTGGCAAGCTCTTCAGGGTGTACCCCATATCAACCAGTGGCTGCAGCCTTCCTGTTGCCTGAATAAGGTGAAGTGGACAGCAAATGTAAGTGAAAAAGTCAGAAACTATGGTCAGCCTAATTAGGGTCGTGGGGAGGCTGGTGCCCATCCCAGCCAACTTCGGGTGAGGGCAGAGTACACCCTGGACAGCTTGCCAGGCCATCGCAGGGCGGAAACACGCTGATGGCTTTGCAGCTAGTCTTGTTGAAAGTCAGCAATGGTTCTTTTACATGCCTCTCACCATAGACAGTGAGAGACATGGCCGGCCTTTGATAACCCAGTTAGCTGCACTGGGGGGGACAGTGACAACCCTGTGGGGACTCGAACCCCCAACTTTAGGATCAGCAATCCTGCGCCCTATCCACTAGACCATCACTGCCCCTTATTATTATTATTATTATTATTATTATTATTATTATTATTATAGAGCTGTTTTGGTCGTCTGATGATCCGCATGCGTGCCACCACAGCCTTGCTGCCCACAAACCAGAAAAATCCTATTTAATAAAGTAAAACTGCTCCAAATATTAAATATTTTGACTTACGATGAAATTATAGTGGCCCCAGTGCAGCAAACTGGGTTATCAAAGACCGGCCATGTCTCTCACTGTCTATGGTGTGAGGCATGTAAAAGATTGTTGACTGCATTGATTGCTTTGACAAGTGTAAGCTGTTTAGCCGTCAGCGTTTTCCTGCCCTGCGATGGCCCTGTGATGGCCTGGCGAGCCATCCAGGGTATACTCTGTCCTCACCCAGAGTCGGCTGAAATGGGCACCAGCTTCACCGTAACCCTAACTAAGATTAAACGGTTCAGAAAATGAATGAATGAATGAATGAAATTATAGTGTCCATGGTTATCTGATATAGTTTTAAGTTTGATCTTTATTTCTTCTCAAATCAGCGGCTAAGACGTTTTCTCATGAGAAAATATTTTTTTTTCTCTTTATTTTTTTATCCACAGTTGATTTTTAGCTCAGCATTTAACCCATCCAAAGTGAGCACACACATACATAAACAGTGAGAACACACACAGGAGCAGTGTTCGGCCACATTGTGGCGCCCAGAGAGCAGTTGGGGGTTATGTGAATTGCTCAGGGGCACGTCTGTTATGAATGTGGAGGAAGAAGACGCCACCGCACATTTTTCCTGCTATTACATGAATCGAACCAGAAACCTTTTTTGGTCTCAAACCAGCTTCTCTAACCATTAGGTCCAGGTTTAGCTTCCGTTGCGGAAATAAAAATGCTGATCACAGACGGTAAGTAGAATGCAGCATTATTGGCAAACAACAGGAGTTTTCCGATGCTTTTACCTTTTGCTTTTTGAGAAAATGGCTTCAACTTTTAAAATAGTTATGTAATAATTACATTTTAAATATCAGAGAAGCTCAAAAATATCTTATGGGGAGCTCCACTTTTACGCAATGAGTACTTATGCAGTGAGTGCCAGCCAAAAAAAAATAAAAAAAAAATAGTCACACATTCATTTATCTTTGCTTAGAGCAGGTAATCATCCTGACATTGTTTCAACAAACTTCAGCAACATAACACTTACTTCATACAGTGTGCTAGGTTCATTTCTCACCGACGTCTTAAAACTGAACCACTCTATAAAGTCTTCTCCAGGACATCTCGAAAACTTTCATTAGGGTCAAGAGCAGGACTCCGGGGTGCCAATACATATGTGAAAATGATTCCTCATGCTCTCTGAACCACTTTTCCATTACTTGAGTCCCCATTTTATATCCGTGCAACCAGAGTAGTAAAAGTACATTGATGTGATAACCTGTTCATTGAGTACATTCAGCCTATCAGCTGCTTCATTTTATTGCCACATTCATGTTGCTGAGCCTCAACCGGGCCAACTGGAGCAAAAGCGCCATGGAGATTACATGCTGTGATCGAGGCTAAATGCTTTTCATAAAAATATCAGTTTGTGCAAACACACACACACACACACACACACACACACACACACACACACACACACACACACACCGGCTGGGCAATTGCATATACCAAGCCTAGTAAATATGAGTTTAGATTTGTTTGCTACACAGTTTTCATCTGATTTTCTTCAAAGACGATGATACCTTACACCAGGGGTGTCAAACTCGTGCCGCAAAGGGCCATGTGGCTGCAGGTTTTTGTTTCGACCAAGCAGCAGCACACCTGACTTTGATAATTTGAAAGAAACTATTCTTCAGGCAGTTGATTGGTCAATCTGTGTGCTCTGTACAGAGACTGACCAATCAACTGCCTAAAGACTCAGATCAGTTGTTTAAAGGAGCAAAGTCAGGTCTGCTGCTGCTTTGTTGAAACAAAAATCTGCAGCCACATGGCCCTTTGTGGTACGAGTTTAACACCTGTGCCTTAAACACTCTAGTCTGAATTTCTTGATTGGCTGTACCAAACTTAACAAACAATCTCTTATACATTGAAAAGATAATTCATTCATTTTCTGTAACTGCTTAACATTAATTAGGGTCACGGGGAGGCTGGCGCCCATCCCAGCCTACACCGGGCGAGGGCAGAGTACACCCTGGACAGCTTGCCAGGCCATCGCAGGGTAGAAACACGCTGACGGCTATGCAGCTACTCCTGTCGAAAGTCAGCAATGGTTCTATGGTTCTTTTACAGCCTCACACCACAGACAGTGAGAGACATGGCCGGCCTTTGATAACCCAATTAACTGCACGGGGTGGGGGGCATAAGGAGACTAACTAAATAAGGCTATATATAAGGTGACTATAAGGCAATATACTGTATAAGGAGACTAGCTATATATAAGGTGATATAGGGGGCAGTGGTGGTCTAGTGGTATAGGGTGCTGGATCGCTGATCCAAAGGTTGGGGGTTCGAGTCTCACTCTCCACAAGGTTGTCACTGTCCCCCCCAGTGCAGCTAACTGGGTTATCAAAGGCGGGCCATGTCTCTCACTGTCTATGGTGAGAGGCATGTAAAAGAACCATTGCTGACTTTCGTAAAGAGTAGCTGCAAAGTCGTCATCGTATTTCTGTCCCTTGCTAAAAAAGGGTTGTGACAGGAAGGGCATCCGACGTAAAAACCTCTGCTAAATCAAATGTGCGAATCAGATGATTCGCTGTGGCGACTCCCGAGTAAAAGGAAAAAAGCCGAAAGGAAGACAGACAGACTATATATAAGGCTATATATATATATATATATATATGGAGAATAATACGCCTGGTTCTAGGTGAAATGATGGGGCCGGTGACGTAGTGTTTAGGGTGCTGGGCTCATGATCGGGAGGTTGTGTGTTCGAATCCCAGTTAGACCCCCACTGTGCTAAGACCCCTGGGCAAGGTCTTAACCTCAAGTGTTCCTCTGTCCACCCAGCAGTATAAATGGTTACCAGTAAAAATATACTGGGAAGGTAACCTGCGATGGACTAGTGTCCAATCCAAGAATAGTTCAACTCCTGGTCGCTTCACGCTATGGAAACCAGGAATAAGCACCAGCCTGATGAGCCACTAGGCTCAGGTGTAAAACGCCCAACAGACTTTACCTGCTTACCCCTAGGTGAAAGGACTGAATCCGCACATTTCTGAGGACATTATAAAACATTATAAAACACAGGAAGGAACAGACCTGTCAAAGGAGGGTGTCTTCAGGTTGAATGGTTCAAGAATACTTTGGGAATATTTTCAGGAACTTCATTGGTAATATATGGGGTGTGTCATCAACAAATGAATGCAGGTTGACAAAAATGTTTTATTGGCTATTCTAAATCTACAATGAATTATCTTTTACGGGCAGTAGCGGACTGGTGTGAAAGGTGCTAAGTCACTGATCCTCAGGTTAGAGGTTCAAGTCTCACTCTCAACGGGTTGTGACAACAGTACTTCTTACTCGGGAGTCGCCACAGCGAATCATCTGATTCGCATGTTTGATTTGGCAGAGGTTTTTACATCGGATGCCCTTCCTTTCACAACCCTTTTAGCAAGGGACAGAAACACGCTGACGACTTTGCAGCCTACTCTTTACGAAAGTCAGCAATGGTTCTTTAGACACCATAGACAGTGAGAGACATGGCCCGCCTTTGATAACCCAGTTATCTGCACTATATATATATATAGTTTCTTTATATATACCCTTATATATACTATATATAAGGCCATATATAAGGAAACTAACCAACTATATATACCCTTATATATAGTTAGTTAGTTTCCTTATATAAGGAAAATGAGAGAGAAAAAAGAGAAGAAGAGGTGACTGTTGAGGACCAGGAAGTAGCAAAAATTAGTAAGGGTGAAGTGAGGAGGGCATTGAAGAGGATGAAGAATGGAAAGGCAGGTGGTCCTGATGACATACCGGTGGAGGTATGGAAGTGTCTAGGAGAGGTAGCAGTAGATTTTCTGACAAGAACATTTAACAGGGTCTTAGAGAGTGAGAGGATGCCAGAGGAATGGAGGAGAAGTGTGCTGGTGCCCATTTTTAAGAACAAGGGAGACGTGCAGAATTGTGGCAACTACAGAGGGATAAAGTTGATGAGCCATACGATGAAGTTATGGGAAAGAATAGTGGAAGCTAGATTAAGGGCAGAGGTCAGCATTTGTGAACAACAGTTTGGTTTCATGCCAAGAAAGAGCACCACAGATGCAGTGTTTGCCTTGAGGATGTTAATGGAGAAGTACAGAGAAGGTCAGAGGGAGCTGCATTGTGCCTTTGTGGATCTGGAGAAAGCATATGACAGGGTGCCAAGAGCTGTGGTATTGCATGAGGAAGTCTGGAGTGGCAGAGAAGTATGTTAGAGTGGTGCAGGACATGTATGAGAGATGTAAGACAGTGGTGAGGTGTGCTGTCGGTGTGACACAAGAGTTCAAGGTGGAGGTGGGACTGCATCAAGGGTCAGCTCTCAGCCCCTTCTTGTTTGCTATGGTGATGGACAGGCTGACAGACGAGGTTAGACAAGATTCCCCATGGACTATGATGTTTGCAGATGACATTGTGATCTGTAGTGAGAGCAGAGAACAAGTGCAGGAAAATCTAGAGAGGTGGAGGTATGCCCTGGAAAGGAGGGGAATGAGGATTAGCCTCAGTAAGACAGAATACATGTGCATGAATGACAAGGACCCAAGAGGACCGGTGAGATTACAGGGAGCAGAGATAAGAAAGGTGGAGGATTTTAAGTACTTAGGCTCAACAATCCAGAGCAGTGGAGAGTGTGGAAAAGAGGTCAAGAAGCGTGTGCAAGCAGGTTGGAATGGTTGGAGAAAAGTGTCCGGTGTGATGTGTGATAGGAAGGTATCGGCAAGAATGAAAGGAAAAGTGTACAAGACGGTGTTGAGGCCAACGATGTTGTATGGCTTAGAAACAGTGGCCCTGGGGAAAAGACAGGAGGCAGAGCTGGAGGTAGCAGAGATGAAAATGTTGAGGTTCTCTTTGGGAGTAACGAGGATGGATAGGATTAGGAATGAGCACATCAGAGGGACAGCACATGTAAGACGTTTTGGAGACAAAGTCAGAGAGGCTAGATTGAGATGGTTTGGACATGTACAGAGGAGGGATAGTGAGTATATTGGTAATAGGATGCTGAGGCTGGAACTACCAGGCAAAAGGCCTAGAGGAAGACCAAAGAGACGATTCATGGATGTGGTGAAGGAGGACATGAAGGTCGTTGGTGTAAGAGAAGAAGATGCAAAGGATAGGGTGAGATGGAGGCAGATGATTCGCTGTGGCGACCCCTGAAGGGAAAAGCCGAAAGGAAAAGAAGTCTCCTTATATATACAGTAAAGCCTTATATATAGTTAGTCTCCTTATATATAGTTAGTCTACTTATATATAGCCTTGTATATAGTTATTCTTTATATTTTCCACAGTTCTTTCTTAATTTCTCTCCACACACCTTCGCACAACCTACCATTTGTCTTTGCTTTCTCTTCTCAGTTTAATTCCAAGTGGTGCCAAGCAAGCACACTTGTTTAGTCTGCATAGGTATTTGTTTATGCTCCACCGGTGTTCTCACTTCGTGTGAATAATGTGTAGGTGTGAGTGTTAAACCACCTGCCTTACAATGTGCTTCAAAGACCGAAGTGAATGAGTTTATCTTTTCAGTATATGGAAGCAAGCACCTATCCTCGGGTTTTACAAATAAACCTTCGTTCCTATGACGATTACCGTGACAGATAGGTGAGGATAGGTTTGACGAACAGTTAAATGGACTGACAGTGGACTGACACGTGGTGGAGGCAAAATTGGATGTGGTTGCCATCCCCTGGCACAGGCTGAGGGTGGCGCTGATCTCTGTAAACAGTTCAATGCCATTTCCATTTCTTTTCTTTTTTTTTTCTTTCTGTCCCTGCAAAGCATGAAATGAAAGCTATTTATAACCTGGACGATAATTACATTATACTTATTCCATCGTGATTAGATTCCTGCTTTTTATGATACAATGTCACAGTTTTAATTAAAAACGTCTCTCAGGCAGAGCGGCTGGCCAACTGGGCTGTTTGTTCATTTGCTCTCATTTGCAAGGGCCTCTCTCTCACCGATTTTCACGCTGTCACTATCATGCTCTGCTGAAACCTACAGATTTACCTGATTGAGATTACAGGGATTAAAATCATAATACGAATGTGGATCTTTATTTGCGTCAGACCTTCATACCTTATCTGATATTTCTGGCATGCAGCTATATTCAGTTAAACCTCTAACCATCTGTCAGTCTTTTACTATTCGCTAATTAGCGTGTTGGGATTTCGCTGGACTGCAGCTCGTGATTCATAGTTATGATGATTCACATCGAATTAGGAGGTAATTTACAGCACGCAAAGGGACTGAGAAGAAAAGAACAGAACTTAGACCGTTGAAATACTTCATGCCCCAACAATAATGATGTGCTATTGTACTCTCTAAACTTCAGTGCAAGGTCTATTTAACACATAAATACCTTTAGGATAAAAAAAAAAAAAAAAAGAAAGAAAACCTTGTTTTCTTTTTTAAACTCGTTGGACTTCTATTAGAATTACGAAACATGAACTCCCAGGGTGCATAAAGAAAGTTTTGAGTTAATGTTAGCAGTGATACTTGTAAAAAAAAAAAGAGAGAGAGAGAGAGAGAGAGAGAGAGAGAGAAAGAAAGAAAGAAGGAAAGAAAGAAAGAAAGAAGGAGAAAAAAGAATGTGAGAATACCCTCTAGGTAGTATGCACCGAGACCAAACTTAGGGCGAAGAAAGAAGTAGGCAATACTTCCTAAATATTTAATGACCGATATATACTCAATAATAAATCACTGATAAATAAAAGATGCTTACTTGTCTTGATTAAGGTGTGTGTATTCCCTTCCCCTGATGCCAACATGCCTTTGATTCATATATCTGTGTGTGCGTACCGCTCCTTCCTCTCTCTATTCAACATTTCCACTTTATGTAGCACACTTGAAAAGAGAACGGCTCATGGCTGGGGGGATGTTGTACAGAAATAAGCCAAAGAAACGTTTCGCCGAAGGCATTGACTCAGGGCATTGTTAGACGCTGAGGCCACCCCGGATGCTCATTCATGTTTTATAGTGGAGAGACTATCACTTTAAATGTGTCCCTCTCCAACAGAAGTGGGTATGTGGCACTGGGAGATGGAGAACGGCAGTAATTAATACCTTGTGGATATCCTATGTTTCTGACGATCAATTAAATCATGCAAAACACTCCTAATTATAAAACCCCCCACCGGATGCTGAGTTTCTCACTGTTGACTGCAAATGTCATGACAGGGGTGTGAAGTGACAGCACTTATCCAATTATTCATATTTACCAGTTGTTTGTCTGCCTATGTGTTGTTAGCTTCATCAAAACGAAGTCATATACTATAAATACACAAGCATAAGGCTATCAAAAAGTAAAATGTGTCTAATTTGTAAGGCTACCTGCTCAATCTGTTTGGTGAAGTTGCTATGTGCAGAAAGCTTTACAGTTGGCATAAAATTGGTACAACATTTTAGGATTTTGTACTTTAGTTCTGAGGATATTTTTGAAACCCATAGGGAAATGGCAGCCTGGTGGTGAAAAGTGCTGGATCGCTGATCCTAGGGTTGGGGGATCGAGTCCCACTCTCCACAAGGCTGTCACCGCCCCAACCCCCTCCAGTGCAGCTAACTGGGTTATCAAAGGCCGGGCCATGTCTCTCACTGTCTATGGTGAGAGGTTCATGTAAAAGAACCATTGCTGACTTTTGTAAAGAGTAGCTGCATAGCCGTGAGCGTGTTTCTGCCCCTTGCTAAAGGGTTGTGTCAGGAAGGGCATCCGACGTAAAAACCTATGTCAAATCGAATATGCGAATCATTAATATGACTTCCGTGAGGATGGAGGCAGATGATTCGCTGTGGCGTCCCCTGAAGGGAACAGCCGAAAGGAAAAGAAGAAAAAAGGAGATTTTTGAAACCCATAAAATGAGCATTGGGGACATAATGGCTCACTCGTTAGTAGTATTGGCACTGAGCCAGAAGGTGCTGGGTTCGAAGCTTGTAGCCAACTGGGGCCTTTTTGTGTGGTGTTTATGTTCCGTGTTCCTGATGTTCTTGCATGGGTTCTTCTACGTCAAGGGGTGCTCAATCCTGCTCCTGGAGATCTACCTTCCAGATGACTTTATCTCCAACCCGAATGTGACATGTTTGACATGTAAGATCCAGTCAGGTCTTAAGACGTTTCAAAGTCCCTTGATGAGATGATTGGATGGTTAAGTGGGCATGATTATGGTTGGAGCGAACACTTTCTGGAAGATAGATCTACAGGAGCAGGATTCAGCACCCCTATTCTACGTGCTCCATCCAAGAGCATGCAGATCAGGTCAACTGGTTGCACTGAATCGCCCGTGGGTGTGAATATGATTGTCAGTGGTTGTTTGTGTCTCTACTAATCCTACAGTGGATTGGTGACCTGTTCAGGGTGTACCCCACCTTTTGTCTGAAATCAGGTTGTGTCGGTTCCAGCTTCCCCCACAACCCTGGCAGATGACTTCATTAAAGTTATCATAAAGTTTAAGGTGTCATTAAAGTTGACTGTGAGCAGAGCATTGTCTCACTCTTAAAAAGAGTTCTCCTTGAGGATCCAAGAAAAAACATCTAAAGTATATAAAGAAACTTTCCTCCAAAAGAAGATTTAAAAGTGAAACAAGTCAGGGAACAAGGTACACGGCAAAAAAAATTACTGATCTTCCCTTATGAGGTTTAATAAGATACTAATAAATAGCTCTATTATTATAGTTGAGACTTTGGTTATACTGCACTGATGTTCTCTTTTTCCTCTGTCTGCTTCCAATCTGGTGGTTTCAGCAGGATAACTCCAAAAAAAGAAAAAGAAAGAAAAAAAAAAGTAATGAATCACCACAAAACTTTCAGAATGTCCTAATACACTCAAAAAAAAAGTACAAGTTTTATTTCTGATATAATCTGAAATGGGGCCGGTGGTGTAGTGGTTCGGGTGCTGCTCTCATGATCAGGAGGTTGTGTGTTCAAATCCCAGTTAGACCCCCACTGTGATAAGACCCCTGGGCAAGCTCTCAACTACAAGTGTATCTCTGTTCACCCAGCAGTATAAATGGGAACCAGTAAAAATATACTGGGAAGGGAACCTGCGATGGACTAGCGTCCCATCCAGGAGGAGTTGAACTCCTAGTCGCTTCACGCTATGGAAACCGGGGATAAGCACCGGCCTGATGAGCCACTATGTCTCGGGTGTAAAAAGCCCAAAGGACAGTGACCCCTCACAACTTCGTGCTTCAGTTTCTGTGGCTTCAGTGCATCGTGGGTTTTTCAAAAATATTCATCAAAAATTAAGGAAAAATAGGAAAAGGTTAAGAAAAATGCCACAAAACAAGGCCAATTATGCAAAACAAAACAAAACAAAACAAAAAAAAAAACTGCTTACATTTTTATGTGAAGTGCGCATCTGTATGTGTGTATTTATATTTAATCTACATCTTATGCATTATTTTTGAATGTTTAATTGTTATTATAAGCATTTATTGCTTTGAGTATGTATTTATTGATATTATATACACATATACATGTACGTATCCATCAGTCGGGGGAGGTGATCCTACTTCGCGGAATTCGGTGGTCACGGGGGGATCTCGATCCCAATTAACCACAGAAAGTGAGGGATCCTGACCAGCTGTTTGCATCTGTTTCAACAGTCAAGGTCCAATACAATTACAGTTACAGTACAATCCCATGTAGCCATTGGGTAGTCCCATGTAGTACAGTCCCATCGCCAAGTCAATGCCAACTGACATGATGTCTCCAATCAAAATTTCCATGCCTACTCTGACAGCTTTAACAATATCCAGCCCATGGCTCAGAATCTTTTAAAGAATATGAATATGTATTTATTGATATTATATACACATATACATGTACGTATTACGTCAGTTAGGGGGGGTTGATCCTACTTCTTGGAAATCGGCGGTCACGGGGAGAGGGTCTCGGTCCCCATTAACTACTGAAAGTTTTTTGGTCATTGTATCCAGATATACTTTCATATAGCATAGTGGAGAACTGACAGAGACCCGGCACATAATTTTTGTTGCGCCTGGGGTCATACATTTGCCGTTTAAGGTAGGTAAGAATAGTTTGATGACTTCAAAGTGGGCGAAATCATCAAAATTATGGGTTACATTATAAGAATTTTGTTGAAGCTGTAAAAAGACAAAGCTTGTTCAACTTCCAAAGCTGTCAGACTTTCAACAAACAGAATAAACTCTCCTAAGGCTCATTTATGAATTATACAAACACTATTTCATCATATTCAAGGCCAATCAGGAGAATCCTTTTATCCCAGAAAAGACGTCCAACCCATCCGTGATAGATTTTCAAGTCAGCAAACAATAAACCCAAGGAGAGAAGACTAAAGGGTAAAACAAGTAAGCAACATATATGGCCTTTAAGATGATGGTGAGCTAAAGCAAGCACTGCAACTTAATGCTCAGGCACTAAAGGTTGTAGACCTTCACTTGACAGGGACTCATGCCGCAATGTGCAGGTTTGACAGTCCCTCAGCATGCGCCCTTCATAGAAGCAAAACAAAAGGCCGCTGAAGCTTTTAGCCTGCAGAGCATGTGACCTTTTCTTAACAGCTCACGTATGTGTAAGTGGTAGGCCTGCAAGTCTAAATCACTGGGTTGATGGTTTTTTTCACCCGCACTGTAGCCGAGTCGAACGCGAAATCTGAGACAACAGAAGTTGTTGAAAGGCCGTTAGATGATTAATTACGCAAAACAAAGGTGGGACCTCCTTGTCAGATCTAGCTCACCCTAAAGGTGTTGGCACTAGGAGTGCTACTGCAAACTTAGATGATGTTTTTAGGTGTAAATTTTGTAGATTTATGCAGCCAGTTTGGATTCGAGTTCATTTCTGGTGCTCTAATTAGGCTGCACAAAAAAGGTTCACTTGGTTTTGAATCAACAAACTGGAAGATGCCGAATTGGGATTCAATAGATGTTAGTAAGCTGGCTGTGAGATAACAAAACTCTTACCATTAGGCAAAAAAAAAAAAAAACGTCATCTTGTGAATTAGTTGTGCTCTTACCATAGTAAACTCCAAAGCAAAATCTTTGTTCTTGATTAACCGCTCGAAAGCATCCTTTCATGATAATAATGAAAACACCCTCTTCGTAAACAAAGCCTTTACTGGGAATAAAAGGCCATTTTCCAATACATTATAGACCGAGGTATGCAACAAAACCCCTCCTGTTAATGGGTATCAGTTCCTTCTTTTTGGAATGTCTCATTACTGGAGCTTTGAACTGAGAGCCCTCCTTTGGTTTTGGAGGCCACACAAGCATACCATTCCTATGAGTGCTTCTCATCTGCCTGCCTGCTTCACTCAAGTTTGGTGAAGTGATTAGCATATGAATCGCTGTTAATTAAAAACACCAAAACACTGGACCACTTGCTATCAGCTCGACTAGCTGTGATGCTGGGGGAAAATAAGAGTTGCATTATTGATCATTGTTGTAGTAATGGTGATAATGAACGAACATTAATAATCTTTAATAGTCTACAAAACATGATGGCTCATTACTGCTTCATCCATGAGATTTTAAGCATAAAAGGTAAACGTAATTCCATGGCCACTGTATTAAACATGCTTTATGTTCGCTAATTTCTTGAATTCAACTCAATTTTATCTGTAAAGAAATTGGAACAATGAATATTATATACACGTTCAGTGAGAGACTGATACCATCTTAATGCTCCACTGAAGGACACAGGAAGATCATTCCTACCTGAGGCCATTCAACTGTACAACTCCTCCATATATCAACAACATCCACTGCTATACATTTACATTTTGTACTACATTTACATTCTACTGTTCATCATGTTGATAATACTGTACATATCACTCACTGACAGAATTCACTCTCTATCTGTTTATATATTAGTAACTTCTCATTTTTGACTTACACACACACACACACACACACACACACACACACACACACACACATTATATATATATATATATATATATATATATATATATATATATATATATATATATATATATATATATATATATATATATATATATATATATATATATATATATATATACAGGGCAGTGGTGGATCGGTGGTAAGGTACTGAATTACCGATCCCAAGGTTGTGGGTTTAAGCCCCATCGTCAACAGATTGTCACTGACGTCCCCCCAGTGCAACTAGCTGGGTTATCAAAGGCTGGCCGTGTCTCTCACTGTCTATGGTGAGAGGTTAATGTAAAAGAACCATTTTTGATTTTCATCAAGAGTATGCTGCAAAGCCATCAGCATGTTTCTGCCCTGCGATGACCTGGTGAGCTGTGTAGGCTGTACTCTGCCCTCGCCTAGAGTCGGCTGAGATAAGCAGTTATCGGCTGAGATAGCCTCCCCACTATCCTAATAAGCAGTTCAGAGAATTAATTGATCCAATGCAGCCGTGAGGGGGCACAAACCAGTGTCCATCCTTACGCCGATCCCAAGCCTGGATAAATGCAGAGGGTTGCGACAGGAAGGGCATTCGGCGTATAACTTTTGACAGAATACAGAATGCGAATCGTCAAAACAAATTTCATATCGGCTCAGTCGAGGCCTGGGTTAATAATGACCGCCGTCAGTGCTGTTAACTAACAGGGTGCTGGTGGAAATTGGATTACTGTTGGTCGAAGGAGAGGTCGAAGAAGGAGAGGCGGGAGGCGTGTCCGTAGGCAGAGAGAGAAGAGGAAAGGCATAAGTCTAGGACTGAGAGTAGGGACTTTGAATGTTGGAACTATGACAGGAAAAGGTAGAGAGCTGGCTGACATGATGCAGAGGAGGAAGGTGGACATACTGTGTGTTCAGGAGACCAGGTGGAAAGGTAGCAAGGCTAGAAGCTTAGGAGCAGGGTTTAAGCTCTTTTATCATGGTGTGGATGGGAAGAGAAATGCAGTAGGGGACATCTTGAAGGAGGGATTGGTCAGGAATGTTCTAGAAGTGAAAATAGTGTCAGACAGAGTGATGAGTCTCAAGTTAGAAATTGAAGGCATGATGTTCAATGTTGTTAGTGCTTATGCCCCACAGGCAGGATGTGATCTAGAAAAGGAGAGATTCTGGAGTGAGTTAGATGAAGTGATGCAGAGTAACCCCAGAAGTGAAACAGTGGTCATTGGTGCAGACTTCAATGGACATGTTGGTGCAGGCAACAAAGGGGACCAGGAAGTGAAGGGCAGGTTTGGTATCCAGGACAGGAACGCAGAGGGACAGATGTTGACAGCTTTTGCAAAAAGGATGGACATGGCTGTGGTGAATACTTTCTTCCAGAAGAGACAGGAACATAGGGTGACTTATGAAAGCAGTGGTAGGAGCACACCGGTAGACTACATCTTGTGTAGACGATGTAATTTGAAGGAAGTCAGTGACTGAAAAGTAGTAGTGGGTGAGAGTGTTGCCAAACAGCATAGAATGGTGGTAAAGGTGAAGAAGGCAAAGGCAGAGCAGAAGACAAAGTGGTGGAAGCTGAAAAAGGAAGAGGGTCGTGTTGTCTTCAAGGAGGAGTTGAAACAGGCTTTGGGTGGTCAGGAATTGCTTCCAGATGACTGGACAACCAGAGCAAATGTGATCAGGGAGACAGGTAAGAGAGTACTTGGTGTGTCCTCTGGAAGGACAGTAGATAAGGAGACTTGGTGGTGGAATGAGGAAGTGCAGGAGTGTGTACAAAGGAAGAGGTTAGCTAAGCAGAAGTGGGACATTGAGAGGGCCGAAGAGAGTAAACAGGAGTACAGGGAGACACAGCGTAAGGCGAAGGTAGCAGTGTCAAAGGCCAAGCAGAGGGCGTATGATGACTTGTATGATAGGTTGGACAGTAAGGAAGATAAGATAAGATAAGATAAGATACAGCTTTATTAATCTCACAATGGAGAAATTCACTGTTACAGGCTCTTGAGGTACTATCAGTAGGTGGTGCAAAAATAGATACAAGTACAAACATACACACATACATATATATTATATAAGTAAATAAATAAATAGATACATAAATAGTATAAATTACTAAACAATAAAAGAAAAGAAAAGAATGGAGCAACTTTATAGACTGGCCTATATTAAAGTGTAATGTATCTGAGTGCAGAGAACATGATCTATAAAGGTTGGCACAGCAGAGAAATAGAGATAGGAAGGACGTGCAGCAAGTTAGAATGATTAAGGACAGAGTGGGAAATGTATTGACTGATGACAGAAGAGTGCTGGGAAGATCGGAAGAGTACTTAGAAGGGCTGATGAATGAGGAAAATGAGAGGGAAAAAAGAGTAGACTAGGTGACTGTTGAGGACCAGGAAGTAACAAAGATTAGTAAGGGTGAAGGGAGGAGGGCATTGAACAGGATGAAGAGTGGAAAGGCAGTTGGTTCTGATGACATACCGGTAGAGGTAGCAGTAGATTTTCTGACAAGACCATTCAACAAGGTCTTAGAGAGTGAGCAGATGCCGGAGGAATGGAGGAGAAGTGTGCTGGTGCCCTTTTTTAAGAAGAAGGGAGATGCGCAGAGTTGTGGCAACTACAGAGGGATAAAGTTGATGAGTCATACGATGAAGTTATGGGAAAGAATAGTGGAAGCTAGACTAAGGGCAGAGGTCAGCATTTGTGAACAACAGTTTGGTTTCATGCCAAGAAAGAGCACCACAGATGCAGTGTTTGCTTTGAGGATGTTAATAGAGAAGGTCAGAGGGAGCTGCATTGTGCCTTTGTAGGTCTGAAGAAAGCATATGGCAGGATGCCGAGAGAGGAACTGTGGTATTGCATGAGGAAGTCTGGAGTGGCAGAGAAGTTATGTTAGAGTGGTGCATGACATGTAAGAGAGATGTACAGTGGTATGAAAAAGTATCTGAACCTTTTGGAATTTCTCACATTTCTGCATAAAATCACCATCAAATGTGATCTGATCTTTGTCAAAATCACACAGATGAAAAAACAGTGTCTGATTTAACTAAAACCACCCTAACATTTATAGGTTTTCATATTTTAATGAGGATAGCATGCAAACAATGACAGAAGGGGGAGGAATCAGTAACTGAACCATCACATTTAATATTTTGTGGCCCCCCCCTTTGGCAGCAATAACTTCAACCAGACGCTTCCTGTAGCTGCAGATCAGTCTGACACATCGATCAGGACTAATCTCGGCCCATTCTTCTTTACAAAACTGCTGTAGTTCAGTCAGATTCCTGGAATGTCTGGCATGAATCGCTGTCTTGAGGTCATGCCACAGCATCTCAGTGGGGTTCAAGTCTGGACTTTGACTTGGCCACTCCAGAACGTGTATTTTGTTCTTCTGAAACCATTCTGAAGTTGATTTACTTCTGTGTTTTGGATTATTGTCTTGTTGCAGCATCCGTCCTCTTTTTATCTTCAACTGTCTGACAGACGGCCTCAGGTTTTCCTGCAAAACATCCTGATAAACTTTTGAATTCATTTTTCCATTAATGATTGCAAGTTGTCCAGGCCCCGAGGCAGCAAAACAGCCCCAAACCATGATGCACCCTCCCCCATGCTTCACGGTGGGGATGAGGTGTTGATGTTGGTGACCTTAGAAGTTAGAGGTTAGACAAGAATCTCCATGGACTGTGATGTTTGCAGATGACATTGTGATCTGTAGTGAGAGCAGAGAACAAGTGTAGGAAAATCTAGAGAGGTGGCGGTATGCCCTGGAAAGGAAAGGAATGAAGGCTAGCCTCAGTAAGACAGAATACATGTGTGTGAATGACAAGGACCCAAGAGGAACATTGAGGTTACAGGGTGCAGAGATAAGGTAGGTGGAGGATTTTAAGTACTTCGGCTCAACATTCCAGAGCAATGGAGAGTGTGGAAAAGAGATGAAGAAGCGTGTGCAGGCAAGTTGGAATGGTTGGAGAACACGTCCGGTGTGATGTGTGATAGGAAGGTATCAGCAAGAATGAAAGGAAAAGTGTACAAGACGGTGTTGAAGCCAGCAATGTTGTATGGTTTAGAAACAGTGGCACTGAGGAAAAGACAGGAGGCAGAACTGGAGGTAGCAGAGATGAAAATGTTGAGGTTCTCTTTGGGAGTAACGAGGATGGATAGGATCAGGAATGAGTACATCAGAGGGACAGCACATGTAACAGGTTTTGGAGACAAAGTCAGAGAGGCTAGATTGAGATGGTTTGGACATTTACAGAGGAGGGATAGTGAATATGTTGGTAGAAGGATGCTGAGGTTGGAACTACCAGGCAGAAGGACTAGAGGAAGACCAAAGAGAAGATTTATGGATGTGGTAAAGGAGGGCATGAAGGTAGTTGGAGTAAGAGTCGAAGATGCAGAGGATAGGGTGAGATGGAGGCAGATGATTCACTGTGGCGACCCCTGAAGGGAACAGCCGAAAGTAAAAGAAGAAAAAAGAAGAAGAGAATTAATGGATCCCCAAGGAAATTGTGTGTAGTAAAGAATAAGATCAAGTTCCAATATAAGAAAAATTACACACACACCCACACACACACACACACACACACACACCCACACACACACACACCCACACACAACCACACACACACACACACACACACACACAGATATATATAAATATATATATATACTGGAGATTTAGCTCAGTTAGTAGAGCGTCCACTTTATCCTTTGGAAGGTTGGAGTTCGAATCTGGCTGCGTCATACCATAAGATGTTAAAATTTGGTAGTTGTTGCTTCCTGCTTGGTGCTCAGCATCAAAGGATAGAACAATGCAATAACTGGCGCTGCACAATGGCGACAGGTGCCCAAAGCACAAAAAACACCAAAGAGCACTTTGAGCATAATATTCAGTATGGATCAAGCGCTATATAAATCTACTACTATATATATATACAATAAGTATTGGGCAATAAATATATATATACAATAAGTATTGGGCAATGTAAAAATGTGCAAGTTCACCCATTTAAAAAGACAAGAGAGGTTTGTAATTTTCATCACAGGTACACATCAAGCTTAAGAGACAGAATATAAAAAAAAAAAAAAAAATCCAGGAAATCACATTGTATGATTTTTAAACAATTTATTTGTGAAAATGGGAGGTGAATAAATATTGGGCAGCTAGAAAACAAACATTATTTCGGCCCCCACTCGTTAACAGTATGAATGACACCTGTTTGAACTGATTAGATGCAGAAGAGACACCTTCAAACCTGCACACACCTTCAAACTGTCAGACTGCAGTCTTCACCATGACCAAGACCAGAGAGCTTCCCAAAGACACCAGAGATAAAATTGTACAACTGCACAAAGCTGGGATGAGTAAAACTGCAATTGGTAAACAACTTTGTGAGAAAAGATCAACAGTTGGAAACATTATTAGAAAATAGAAGAAGTATAATATCACTGACAACCTCCCTCGGAGTGGCGCTCCATGCAAGATCTCACCTCGTGGGGTTCAAAGGATCCTGAGAACAGTGAGTAATCAGCCCAGAACTACACGGCAGGAACCGGTCAATGATTTGAAGATGGCAGGAACCAACGTCACAAAGATGACAATAACTAACACACTACATCGTCATGAGATGAAATCCTGCATTGCCCGAAAGGTTCCCCTACTAAACAAAAAACATGTAAAGGCCCGTCTGAAATATGCTAAAGACCATCTGGACGATCCAGAGGAGGATTGGGAGAATGTGATGTGGTCAGATGAGACCAAAATTGAACTTTTTGGTTTAAACAGCACTCGCCGTGTTTGGAGGAAGAAGAATGCTGAGGTGCATCCCAAGAACACCATACCTACTGTGAAGCATGGGGGTGGACACATCATGCTTTGGGGATGCTTTTCTGCAAAAGGGAGAGGAAGACTGCACCGTATCAATGGCAACATGAATGGGGCCATGTATTGTGACATTTTGGGTAAAAACCTCCTTCCCTCGGTCAGAGCATTAAAGATGAAACATGGCTGGGTCTTCCAGCATCATAACGATCCAAAGCACACAGCCAAGAAAACCAAGGAGTGGCTCCGTAAAAAGCATATCAAGGTTCTGGAGTGGCCTAGCCAGTCTCCAGACCTCAACCCAATCGAAAACCTGTGGAGGAAGTTAAAACTTCGAGTTGCCAAGCGACAGCCCTCAAACATCACAGCTCTAGAGAAGATCTGTGCAGAGGAGTGGAACAAAATACCAACTAAAGTGTGTGTAGATCTGGTCAAGAACTACAAGAACCGTTTGACCTCTGTCATTGCCAACCAAGGCTACATTACAAAGTATTAAAAGTAACTTTTGCTGGCTGCCCAATACTTATTGGCCTCCCATTTTCACAAATAAATTGCTTAAAAATCATACAATGTTATCTCCTGGATTTTTTTTTACATTCTGTCTCTCAAGCTTGATGTGGACCTATGATGAAAATTACAAATCTCTCTTATCTTTTTAAATGGGTGAACTGGCACATTTTTACGTTGCCCAATACTTATTGGCCTTATTTTATTTTTTATTTACTTTATTATACTTATATATATATATATATATATATATATATATATATATTTATTTATTTATGCATGTATATTTGAAATGTTTCTTATGGGCAGTGATGGCCTGGTGGTATAGTATTTTTTTTTTTTTTTTTTTTTTTTTTTTTTTTTTTTTTTTTTTTAATTTCTACTAGTCTGTGTTGTGCTGCTTAGTTATCATGCATGTGCAAGACTGTTCCTGCAGTCTTGTTATTGTTATTGTAAACAGACACAGAAACAAAACATGATATTAAATAGGCGAATGAGCTTGGGAGCTGGGATTGTTTTTACCAGGAACTAATACAGGAAGATAAATTACACTGGCTATTCATTAGTGGATCAGCATCTTTAATATGAAAAAATATGAAGTAATCATTGGGTTGAAGTTATCAACTTTTCACTGATGGAGACCTGAGTGCAAAATCTATTCATGGAAATCACAGCTCAAGTCAACCTTGATATTTTCTAAATGTGTCCTTAGGAGGTCCATACAGGGTTATCCTCAACAAGAGGCTAAAGATAAACAAATAATAAATAAGGATGGGCAAAACAAGGTCTATCAAACTATCCTACTGTGATTTTTATATTCCAATGCTATTTACTGCTTGCCTAGCGACAGAGACATATTATCTGCCTAATAATAACAATGTACTGAAGAGTCTGAGCGGGGTCGGTGTCGTAGTGGTTAGGGTGCTGCACTCGTGATCAGGAGGTTGTGTGTTCAAATCCCAGTTCAACCCCCACTGTGCTAAGTCCCCTGGGCAAGGTCTTAACCACAAGTGTGCCTCTGTTCACCCAGCAGTATAAATGGGTACCAGTAAAAATATACTGGGAAGGTAACCTGCGATGGACTAGCGTACCATCCAGGATAGGTTGAGCTCCTAGTAGCTTCACGCTATGGAAACCAGGGATAAGCATCGGTACGATGAGCTGTTATGGCTCGGGTGTAAAAAAAAAAAAAAAAAAAAAAAAAAAAAAAAACTGAAGCGTCTGTGCAGGAGAGTCTGTTGATGGAGTATTTACCACATTTGTCTCAGAGCAAGAAGGCCCTGGTTTGGGTCCCCATGCTTGCATGAGTCTCCTGTGGGTACTCAAGTTTCTTCTGACAGTCCAACGTCATGCATATTAGGCTAATTGGTTATCCCATCCATCCCTGGGAGTGAATGTTAATAGCAATGGCAACAACTACAATAGCAAGATGTTCAGGGTGTAACCTGCCCTTGCCCAGTGTTGGTTGGGATAGGCATCAGCCACCGGCAACCCTAGTAGGATTAAGTTGTTTATTTGCCTTCCCCCTCCCCCTTAGCTGTTCCCTTTCAGGGATCTCCACAGCGAATGATCTGCCTCCATCTTCATGGAAATCATATTAATGATTCGCATATTCGATTTGATATAGTTTTTTACATCGGATGCCCTTCCTGACACAACCCTTAGCAAGGGGGCAGAAACATGCTGACGGCTATACAGCTACTCTTGTCGAAAGTCAGCAATGGTTCTCTTACATGAACCTCTCACCCTAGACAGTGAGAGACATGGCCGGCCTTTGATAACCCAGTTAGCTGCACTGGTAGTATTAACCCTAGTAGGATTAAGTAGTTTGACAAATTTTGAGGCTTTTACCTAACGGTAAGAGAAGCTACTTTGGAACTGAAAGGTTGCTCGTTCAGTTCCCTAAACCGGCAGAAAAAAATGTGTGGTGGTGGAGTGAGCTGCAACTTCCCTTCCTCCACCTTCATGGCTGAAGTGCCCTTGATTAAAGCACCTACACCCCCCACCCAACTGCTCTCCTGGTGCCCCAAAAAAGTGTGTGGCAGCCCAGTGTTCCAAATGTGTGCTCGCCTGGATGGATTAAATGCAGAGGAAGTAATTTCCCTTAATTAACACAGTATAGCAAAATATACAGAAAGAGAGATAAGTGACGAGTGAAGAGTTTGAAAGATGAAGATTAGACGCTTGATGTTTATACTTTTTGCTGTAACTTCATTGATTTATGTAATAAGATGAAACCCAACTACCTGTCCTTGTTCCAGGCTTTCGTATTCAAGTTTTTCATGAAATCATGTTTCAGTATCAGTAACTTTTTCCGAGTCTGCATATGCTCATAGTACGGCAAGTATTACATCCCAAACACCACCGGCGAGAAAAATCAGACAGCTAGCAGCACAGCAGGAATTTTTGGTCCTTTATTAACTACAGCTTCTACTGCGCAAACAGCAGACACCATTAGATATGCACTAAAACAGACTAGAATGAAAAAAAAAAAAAAAGCCGTGGTTCCTGAGTCTAGGCTGTGTTGCTTTTGGCCTGTGGTACAGTTTTTCTGTGTCTCCTGCTGGTGTAAAGTGTGGAAGGGGAGTTTAGGTAAGGGGAGGGCGGTGCACGCAATCACACATCCCTAATAGCTCAATCTGAGACCTGCCAGCATTTCTATTTTTAAAAGCAGTCCCTGCGCCTTCGTTAATGAACACACGTGCACCTCTCGCCACTGCGACTGCCATCTCCATTGTGCAGGCTTTCATTAGGCTCCTACGCATTGGTGGAGACAATAGAGCAATTCCAAGGTAATCTTTATGGAAGGTTGAAAAACAATGGACCGCTGAGAAGAAGTTCACATGCTAATAAGTGGACAAACCCAGGAGCGATTAACTCTGCTGTAATCCCATTGAGTTCAGTCAAAGCGAAGCAAGTGGGGACCATTTAGGAATCAAGCGAAGAGTGACGGGCAAAAGAGGCAAGGGACTTTGAGTGCAGCACCTGTCGTGTAGGACCCACTTGTCTTAGTTCCACATGGACTGCATGACTGGGCAAAGAGGCTGTAAAAAGAGATTAATTTAACTACCAACAACATTCTTAGCAGGAGCTCATACTGACGAAGTATTAAACAAAGTTTCAGAAATATGCTCGCTCTCAGGTGAAGTATGTACTTATGAAACAAACAAGTGTGAGTAACAAGCAAGTATCATCATTTTTTTGCGAGTGTGTGGTATAAAAAAACCTCTTTATTCTTTATACCTTTCTACTACCTTGCCTAGTTTTGAGCTTTATTGTTATTGTCATGGTTGTGTATAGCTCAAGGATGTCTATATCTAATCAGGTAGATAAAATAAGACTCCCTATACATTAATGGCGAGAGCATTTCTCGACAGCAAGAAGGTCCTGGGTTTGAGTCCTGGGCTTAGCTAGGGCATTTCTGTGTGGAATTTGCATGATTTCCCCATGCTTATGTTGGTTTCCTCCAGCTACAGTCCAAAGACATTAAAAAAAAAAAAAAAAAAAAAAAAAAGGCTAATTGGCTGCTTTGGAATCATCCAAGGTAGGTGTATGGTATGTGTGTTGCCCTGCAGTGGTCTGACGGAATGTTTAAGGTGGACACACACCTTCACTCAGTGTTGGCTGACATACTGAAAATGCAGTCAGTATATAATCAGTATACTGACTTGTGGAATGACGTGCTATTCATACACCGACAATATCAAAACTGAAAAGTTAGGCGTAAACCGGAGAATCTTTTCTTCAGTTAGTGGGTAACATTGATTGGCTCTTTTACGAATTTGAATTCACAACTGCTTTCTTTCACATGAATTCCTTGTGCATTCTGTGTGCCCTTGCTATTTTAACCAATCACGACAACTTTCATGCATATTTGACCAATCGTTGTATTATACTGAAATTTTCACCAATCAGAGCAGTCCGCCACACAAACAATGTCCCCACATTCCCATATACTGTATGATCTTGTCACTTCCCTGTTTATTCTTTTTTGAAGATATATATATATATATATATATATATATATATATATATATATATATATATATATATATATATGTATACACACTGAATACTGAAAAGAAAAAAAAATATATATATATACATATATATATATATATATATATATATATATATATAATGTGTGTGTGTGTGTGTGTGTGTGTGTGTATGTATGTATGTATACAGGGATCCCTTGCTACTTCGTGCTTCAGTTTCTGCGGCTTCAGTATATTTTCAGTATTCAGTATATACGCCAATTATGCAAAAAAAAAAAAAAAATCCAAACCAACAACAGCAAAAAACAACCCAACAAAACTACTTACATTTTTATGCGAAGCGCGCATCTGCATGCATGCTCACGAGTCTGTATGTGTGTGTATTTATATTTTATTTATATCTTCTGCATTATGTTTGAATGTTTAATTGTTATAATAAGCATTTATAGCATTGAATATGTATTTGTTGATATTTTATACATATATACATGCATGTATATGTCAGTCAGGGGTGGTCGATCCTACTTCGTGGAAATCGGCGGTTGCAGGGGGGGGTCTTGGTCCCCAATAACTGCGGAAAGTGAGGGATCCCTGTATGTGTATGTATATATATATATATATATATATATATATATATATGTAAATGTATACATGTAAAATGTGTGATTCGTTCCAAGGCCCCCAAATACTACCCCTAAACCCTTTAAAAATTATAAAAGCATACCTTTTAAGACCTTCTGCTTCAATATTGTACCGATGGTACACGGGTTTGGCCATATTCTGTTGCAATGTCACTCAATCGCATGCCACGAGCCCATTCTTCTTTTCACTCACACCGGAAATCACATGTGCGTATGTGTGTGTGTGTGTGTGTGTGTGTGTGTGTGTGTGTGTGTGTGTGTGTGTGTGTGTGTGTGTGTGTGTGTGTGTGTGTGTGTGTGTGTGTCCGCGCACGTGTGTTGACCATGTCTTCTTAGCAGAGACATCTTACATCTTCTTAACATCTTACAAATGTTTATGGAAGGTTAAAAGTCTGAGTCAAAAAATAAAGTTGCAATGACTCAAAAAACTCATGAAACAACAGCAACTCTGTCCTTTACACGAAAAGCATTATGGTAGATGCAGCTCCATAATAGCCAATGGGATTGAGCTGAATCATCCCTCCTAGCCAGTGGGAGGCCAGCGGGGCGGGATATTGGAGATAGCCAATGGGAGGGAGCTGTGTTATCCCTCCTAGACAATGGGAGGCCAGCGGGGCGGGATGTTGGAAGATAGTCAATGGAGAGCAGCTCGTGTATTGTTTGAATGTTTGAATGGCACGTTTGGTGCGTTTCGTAAGGCGAACTTATTTTGTATACAGAGACAAAAAAATATGGAAAATGTTTTTCGCAATGTGGATTTTTCGTTTGCTGGGACTATCATAACGTGAGGTACCACTGTAGTGTTATTTGTCTAAAAATTGTTATAAGTAATCCTCTGCATAACACTGTATTCTTATTATCATTATGGTATACAAAAAATTTAAGAAATATAGATCAACTTCCAACAAAGGATAACTTTATTAAATTTTTTTTAGTTTTTAAACAAAAAGATTTAAAGTGCATCAATTTGCCTGAAATAAAAAGTATACTTATTTAAACTCTAAACATTTTCTAACCAACAATTTGAACCATTTAATACTGAAAAATAAAATTAAATAAAATCAAGAAATTATAATAAATTCAAATTGATCAGCAATATTAACTCAGGAGCACAATATATACAACACTTTAGCCTACAAAACAAAAATGCATAAAACAATTTGTTTTATTATTATTATTATTATTATTATTATTATTATTATTATTGTCAAAATGATTAAGTCCAGATTAATGGCTATAATGAGCACGTTTCTCAGTGCACAGCTTTTCGAAGCCGGGTTTAAAGCACGATACTGAACTCTCAGCTCCTGCTCAATGCTGAACTGGGACCTGGACTTATTTTCGCAGCAGTGACGTCATCCAGCATGATCGAGACCCTGTGTGCTGCAGGGAGGATCAGTTCCTCTGCTGTGCTGTGGGGTTTTCTACACTGAGCAGTTTGGACCTCCACCTTATCTGATGCTCATAGAGCTCGCTGGTTTGCTGGAGTAACATTTACAAAACGGGATGGTTGTTGGCAATATTCGGCAGGTTTTTGCTGAAAAAACTCACACGGCTCATCACGTGATCGGGGTGTGACGTCTTTAAGTGACGCCTGAATTTATTTGGGTTCATACTGTCCGCTGCCAATGTTTTCAGACACAGTAAACACGGCGGTCTTTCCTTGTTTCTCACCGCAGCACAGTGAAGCCGAGTGCTACATCCACTTCGTCATACCTCCGCGACTTAACTTCCGGGAGACTTTTGATTCTCTCACCGTCTCCGTCTCTCTCTGCCTCTCTTTCTGTCCCTGTTAAAAATTCCCATGGTGGGTTTATTAACTTCACTTCTTATTTTATCTCAGGGCACACTCTAACATTGAGGAAGCCACTGCCACCTGCTGTAGTGGATGTAGAATTACACTTTACCCTGCTCGCACCGTGACCCCTCCGGGGGGGGGGGGGGCATGCCCCACTTTTTGAGAACCACTGGTGTACATGTATATGTGTAGATAATATCAATAAATACATGTTCAATGTTTTAAATGCTTATAATAACAATTAAACATTCAATAATAATGCATAAGATGTAAATAAAATATAAATACACACACATACAGACGCGCATGTACGCATGCAGATGTGCGTGCACCACGCAGATGCGCACCTCACAAAAATGTAAGTAGTTTTAATGGGAGGTTTTGGGTTGTTTTTTGTTTTGTGTTGGTTTTGGGTTGGGTTTTTTTTTTTTGTATAATTGGCCTTGTTTTTGTGGCATTCCCCCCCCCCCCCATTATTCATTAATTTCCCCTTTTTTTTAATTCAATTAATATTAAAAAAAACAAAAAAAACATGATGCACTGAAGCTGCATGAATTGAAGCGCGAAGTAGCAAGGGATCCCTGTATATACTAGTATATATATAATAGTATATATATATATATAATGTCTCCTGGAATTTAATTACAATTCTTCTTCTTTTTCTTTTTGGCTCTTTCCCGTTCTTGAGAGTCGCCACAGCAGATCATCTGTTTTGCACATTTGATTTGGCGTGGGTTTTTGTCAGATGCCCTTCCTGTCACAACCCTTCAACAAGGGACAGAAGCACATTGACGGCTTTGCAGCTACTCTTTACGAAAGTCAGCAATGGTTCTTTTATATGCCTTTTACATCACCAGAGACAGTGAGAGACATGGCCCGCCTTTGATAACCCAGTTAGCTGCACTGGGGGGGGCAGTGACAACCCTGTGGGGACTTGAACCCCCAACCTAAATTAAAAAAAAAAAAAAACATAAAATGTGTCATTTTACTTTACCACAAAGAACATAAAAAGGTCAATGTAATAATGAAGGAAGTGATTAATCGTAATCTTTGTCACAGGTATATTTCGAATCAGAAACACTGGACTATTGTATCGTGGTCCATCAAGACGTTACTGGCGATGATGTAAATGACATACTGCTGATATTGTGATGAAATGACTGACACCATTAGAAATTGACTGGATGCAGAAACATGAAAGCATCGTACTGCTGTTGTTTTATGTAAAGAAGTATGTTTTTATCTTTTATCTTTTATTGAATGTAATTAATGGTCATAAGCAACAAAAGAACTGTCAAGTCTCAGTTTGGGCTTTTCACCACAATTTTATTTGGATTTGTAAATGAAATGCTATAGCCATTCTAGCATGTCTCTCCAAAATCTGAAGTCTATTTAATATATTGATTATATCACGACTCTGGTTTCCTTCCACAGTCCAAAAACATGCACAGTAAACTATTTGGCCCATCTGAATCGCCTCTAGGTGTGAAAATGAGTGTGAACGGTTGTATTTGTGTTGGCTCTTTAAAGGGGATGGTGGCAGTGGTGGTCTAGTGGTATAGGGCGCTGGATCGCTGATCCAAAGGTTGGGGGTTCAAGTCCCACTCTCCACAAGGTTGTCACTGTCCCTCCCAGTGCAGCTAACTGGGTTATCAAAGGTGGGCCATGTCTCTCACTGTCTATGGTGTGAGGCATGTAAAAGAACCATTGCTGACTTTCGTAAAGAGTAGACTGCAAAGTCGTCAGCGTGTTTCTGTCCCTTGCTAAAAGGGTTGTGACAGGAAGGGCATCCGACGTAAAAAAAAAAAAAAAAAAAAACCTCTGCCAAATTAAAAACGTGCGAATCAGATGATTCGCTGTGGCGACTCCCGAGTTAAAAGGGAAAAAGCCGAAAGGAAGACAGACTTTAAAGGGGATGGTGAGCTGTTCAGGGTGTTCAGGGTGTACCCTGCCCTCTCACAGAGTCCACTGAGATGGGCACCAGCCTCCCCGCGACTCTAATTAGGATTAAGCTGTTCAGAAAATGAATGAAAAACCAGATTAAATTGTAAAAACTGAACGTTTTCCTTATACAGTATTGTGATATTGTATTGTATCTGGTGGTTGGTCAGGCCCTTGTGTACCTCTTCTGACACACTGTACAACACGGATATAAAATCATACAGTTGAAAAGCAACAATATGAGACATGCTCTGTTACTTGATACACTCCCACATCCTGCTGATATAAATATCCATGCTTACCCTGAAGGATACGAGAAATTCAAATCTGCTCATAGATTTGGTATTTACTGAAATGATATGCTCATATGGTATGTGAATATGTGGCCAGTCTTTGTGTCATATAAAGCATTCCCATAAGGAGGCAGGTCGATTTCTAATCATCACAATGGCAATTCATATAGACTGAGAAATATCGATTGGTGGGTGTGTCCACAGACCAATGGAGACCATAGGAGACATGGATATAATGAGAAATCATAGACCAGTGAAACATTTGTTTGCTTTTTGACACAAGAGAAAGTATGACCCCTGGATCAATAAGGGCCAAAAAAAGATTGATCGAAGCATCTAACTTTTGTCATAACTTACACAGCATTTCTTTCAGTTTAAAGTAACTGATGGGAGTTAAAGAGAATCATATTCATGTAATTTGTAAACTCAAATGTGTATCAGGAAATAAATGCTCCTCTCATGTCCAATAGTTTTAAGCTCAATATGCTGCTTGAAAGTTGAGATTGTGTGCATTCGGTTCGGAATCATGATGAGTTTAAAGAAAGTTTTTACAACTTTGCAATCTTTTAACAAATAAATACATATAATCGCTTTTAAAATGATTGATATATATACAGTACAGGGATCCCTCACTTTCCGTGGTTAATGGGGACCGAGACCCCTCCCTCTCCCCCAGCGACCAATGATTTCCTCAATGTAGGATCGACCCCTCTGACTGACGTATACGGACATGTATATGTGTATATAATATCAATAAATACATATTCAATGCTATACATGCTTATAATAACAATTCATCAGTTCAGTTCATTTTCTGTACACGCTTAATCCTAGTTTGGGTCGCGGGGAAGCTGGTGCCCATCCCAGCCAACTTCGGGCGAGGGCAGAGTACACCCTGGACAGCTCGCCAGGCCATCGCAGGGCGGAAACACGCTGACGACTTTGCAGCCTACTCTTGTCGAAAGTCAGCAATGGTTCTTTTACATGCCTCACACCATAGACAGTGAGAGACACGGCCAGCCTTTGATAACCCAGTTAGCTGCACTGGGGGGACAGTGACAACCTTATGGAGGGTGGGGCTCGAACCCCCAACCTTTGGATCAGTGATCCAGGACCCTATACCACTAGACCACCACTGCCCTGTAATAACAATTAAACATTCAAAAATAATGCATAATGCATAAGATGTAAATAAAATATAAATGCACACATACAGACGCTCACACACACACACACACACACACACACACACACAGATGCACACCTCACATGAAAAAAACAACCCAAGCCCCACCCCCCGAAAAAAAACAAAACATTTTTGTTTTTCTTTGTTTGGGTTTTGTTTTTGTTTATTTGTTTTTGCATAACTGGCCTTGTTTTATGCCATTTTCCTTAACTTTTTTCTTATTTTTCCTAAATTTCCTTATTTTTTTAATTTTTTGATGAATATTTTTGGAAAACCCGCGATACACTGAAGCCGCAGAAACTGAATCACGAAGTAGCGAGTGATCACTGTACTTTCCAAAAGTCTTATGACTATGCAAAGGAATGGTGTAGAGTAAAGATGCCTTATAATCACATAAAATAATGAATAGAATAGCACCAGGTCCAGTTTGTGCGGTTTTACAAGTACAGTATCTACCAGGTTTCCTACAGAACCAGCCACAGTTCTCCTGGAAATGCTGACTGTTGCACTTGATTCTTTATTTGCATGTAATTGCAGCAGCCTTCATTATATTTTTGTAGGATCGACCCTCCTGACTGATGTATACGTACATGTATATGCATATATAATATCAATAAATACATATTCAATGCTATAAATGCTTATAATAACAATTAAATATTAAAAAATAATACATAAGATGTAAATAAAATATAAATGCACACACATACAGAACCTACGCACACACTCAGATGCGCACCTCACATAAAAATGTAAGTAGTTTTGTTGGGGGTTTTGGGTTGTTTTTTGTTTTTGTTTGTTTGAGGTTTTCGCATAACTGGCCTTGTTTTTGTGGCATTTTCCTTCACTTTCCCCCTATTTTTCTTTAATTTCCATATTTTTTATTTTTCAATGAATATTTTTGAAAAACCCGCGATGCACTGAAACCGCAGAAGTAGTGAGGGATCACTGTATACATATTCTAAAATAAAAAGCTACAGCAAAGTTTATCCAAAAATGGGTGTGGCAGTACTGTAAAACACGAATTATTTTCACTAGTCTGAAGACACCTGTCAGAGGTTCCAGGTTGACCTGAGAAATGTACTGTTGATGCTGTCCTTGCCTTTGCTGGTGACGTGTACAATCACTCTGTTGAATGCCCATCCCTTTTCCAATCCTAATTAGCGGCGCGGGGAGGCTGGCGTCCATCCCAGCTGACTCCGGGCGAGGGCAGAGTACATCCTGGACAGCTGGCCAGGCCATCGCAGGGTAGAAACACGCTGATGGCTATGTAGCTACTCTTGTGAAAAGTCAGCAATGGTTCTTTTACATGAACCTCTCAGCGTAGTAGACAGTGAGAGACATGGATGGCCTTTGATAACCCAATTAGCTGCACTGGGGGGTCTGTTGAATGTAGCAAGAGGAATCCAAAGTTTTTGTGCAATATGAATCAGCTGTCCACCCTCAGACTGATGTCCAAAAATATCTTTGAAAATCACTCATTCATTTTCTGAACCGCTTAATCCTAATTATGGTCGCGGGGCTGGTGCCAATTGAAGCCAACTCTTTGGGAGGGTGAGATACACCCTGAACATTTTGTATTACCATCACAGGGTCAACACTCACACATCCATTCACACTCACACCTATCTCTGATTTAAAGCAGCCAATTAACCTACTGTGCATGTTTTTGGACCGTGGGAGGAAACCGAAGGCCTTCCTGCTGTGAGGCGGACATGCTAAACAGTAGGCTGTTGTGCCACCCTTGAAAATTACACATCTCTTTTATTCCTTCTGTTTATGACATAAACATAATTGTTTATAGCTCATTGCTTTAAACAGTTATATTCTAATCTGATGTAGAGGGATCCCTCACTTTCCACGGTTAATTGGGACCGAGATCCCCCCGAGACCACTGAATTCCGTGAAGTAGGATCACCCCACAACCCCCTCCCTGACTGATGTATAAGTACATGTATATGTGTATATAATATCAATAAATACATATTCAATGCTATAAATGCTTATAATAACAATTAAACATTCAAAAGTAATGCATAAGATCTGAATACAATATAAATACACATACATACAGATGCATGCGCATGCACGCAGATGCACGCACACGCACTCAGATGTGCAACTCACAAAAATGTAACTTGTTTTGATGGGGGGTTTTGGGTTGTTTTTTGTTTTGTGTTTGTTTCGAGTTTTTTTTTTTGTTTTTTTTTTGCATAATTGGCCTTGTTTTTTTATTTGATGAATATTTAAAAAAAACGCGATGCACTGAAGCTGCATGAATTAAAGCGCGAAGTCGTATTATAAGAAGTTATAAATGTTTATATCAACAACTTTGATCAGAGGAGTTTTACATGTAAAAATCTGTAATGAGGGCGCTTAAATTAACTGTTATATTTCTCACTGTATTCATAACATTTTGTTTTACGAGGCAGTGATGGCTCATGGGTCTCGGTTACTGTTCAGGAGAAGGTTGATGGTTCCTGCGGCCACTGTTGGGTCGTTGATCAAAGTTCTTAAGTTTTAACTGCTAGAAATCCCCTCACCAAGCCTGGAACCCTTCTTGCTGTGAGGTAGTTGCGCTAACCATTACGCAACTGTGCCACGCTGAATCCAATGGTTTTTACTGTAAACGTTTGCCTACATTGTGTTATCTCGAGTGGAGGAGTTCACCTTATAGCAGGATCCTGGGTTCAATTCTTGGGCTCGGGAGTATTAATGTGAAGTTTGTATCGTCTCCTCGTACTCGCGTGGGTTTCCTTTGGGTACACTGTTTTTTTCCCCCCCACAGTCCAAAGACATGCACATTGGGCTAAGTGGCTGTTCCAAATCACCTTGGGGTTTGACTGCATGTGTGAATGGTTGTATTTCTGTTAGTCCTGCGATGGCCTGGCGAGTTGTCCCGGGTGTACCCTGCCCTCAGTCAGAGTTGGCTGAGATGAGCACCAGCCTCCCCGTGACTCAAACTAGGATTAAACAGCTTAGAAAATGAATGAATGAATGTTTTGCAGTTGATCTAAAAATGTTAAATGTGAAAACTGGTTGTAGTTGTAAAAGGTAAAGTGCAAAATAAGCAGAAAACCTAAAAATCAAACTCAAAAAAAAAATTTTCTGTCTTTAACATCTAAAGTCCTATACCTTAACATGCACTTTTAAGGATATAAAGTCACTGAGATGGGGCAGTGGTGGTCTGGTAGTAAAAGCTGCTGGATCACTGATCCTACGGTTGGGTAGGTTGGGTTACGGTTGAGTAGCTGCATAGCCATGAGTGTGTTCCTGTCCCTTGCTAAAGGGTTGTGTCAGGAAGGGCATCCGACGTAAAAACTCATGCCAAATCAAACATGCGAATCATTAATCTGACTTCCATGAAGACGGAGGCAGATGATTCGCTGTGGCGACCCCTAAAGGGAACAGCCAAAAGGAAAAGATGAAGAAGAAAATGACTGAGATGGCAGGAGCTTGGAGATCCCAGAAAGAATAAATTTATACACAGGGATTAGGGTATGTATAGAGTCTGTGCTAAGATTATCCTGAGCTCGGTTACCATAGCGTAACCCATGATCCTGATACTAGCAAGTACAGTAGCCAGTGTTGCTTGACTACATCATAAGTTGGTAGAAGTTGACTTTTGGATCAGCAACAACTTTTAAAATAGCCATATACAAGCATACACAATTTGGAATGTATATGCTAAATATATCTTTGTAGGTGCATACCGTTAATATAAACATTTGCATTCAGCCTCATTTTTTCAAAGACCTCATGAATACCAAAATTTCTGGACTATAAGCCGCTACCTTTTTTCACATGCTTTGAATCCTGCGGCTTAAACAACGGTACAGCTAATCTATGGGGTTTTTTATGGGCTAACGGCCTCCAGGGGGTGCTCTAGCAGGAAGCACAAGACCAAGACAGACACCTGCGGCTTATAAAGAGGTGCGGCCTATATACATGCAAATTCTTTTTCTTCTTCTTCTTCTTCTTCTTTTTTAAAAAAAAAAAAAATAGTTGGTGCGGTTTATATTCTGGTGCGCTGAATAGTCTGGAAATTACGGTAGATTTAATTAAATATGTCAGTGTAAAATGAGTGCTATTAATTAAATTCTTCATGAGTTTGACAACGGACTTACTGCATATGGTACAACTACATTAACACATGCTTATAAAACAAAACAAAACAAAAAAAACTGGTGACTGGAAGCGACAGAGGCCAAGGAAACGACTGTATTGATAATATGAGAAACATGATCATCCAGTCTGCCTCACTGTTTTACAGATAGAGGGAGAAACAGCACAAAAATAAGACAATGTATGGTTTAGGAGATTGTATGTGTGTCCCTTTGCTTCTCTCTCACTCCCCATGCTCCATTCTAATCAGGTGTCCTGTTGTTGCAGTCACTTGGCTGCCATTCCTCAGGCTATTGATGGGACTTTGGGACAGGGGATGGCCCAGCCCAGCACTTTCTCATCTAGCATTGGAGTCAGGCCGTCTGTCCGCCTCCCGTCCAAAAAGAGACACCCTGAATTTAATCTGACTTGGAGTAGGGTGGCAGACAGTTAGCTGGTGTATCATATCAGCTTGTCTGATAATGCCTTAGCTATGAGAGATTGCAAAGGGGCACCTTGTATTAAACTGATCTGATCAATGGTGCTTATGTATTGGGTCAAGCAGCCTGGAGCAGATGTATGGTTGCGCTTGTCTGCTTGCAATTAAAGAGGAGAAATAGATTGCCAAAGCACTGCAAAGTAAGACGAAACCATGTGGATCCCACGTCCCACCAGAGCTATTTGTCTTCTACACTGAAGTATGAAAAGAAAGGCTTTGCTTCAGGGATGAAACCATACTTGAACCCATGGAGGTAAAATGATTTATATGTTGATCCATTTTGGGGCAATCAAGAAATCATTTACTGTTGACATGTGTAAGTGACGATGCAAATAGGTTTCAGTCCAACATCAATTCATATGAATCCTTTGCATCTTGGAGCACACCTTGCCAGAAAAGCCATAACTTGGTTACAGGTGTAGTAATGCGACCCAATGATGTGCTATTTACTTTGATGCTTATTGGGTGTGGGTTATCTGGATGAGACAGAACCCACATTCACAGTGTTCTTAAGGCCACAGTGTGGGTAATTACCATTCATGTGAGAAAGGGGTTAAGAGATTTCACTTGGTGCAGAAGAGCTCAGTGCTTGCACCTCCTTTTTGAAGTGGAGGCAGTTGGCTCTCCCCTCCATCCACCTGAATGTCAACCAATTGGGACAGCACAAGGGCTTGACATTATGTCTGCGGGTTATCATTATGTGTGTTTTTTCCCCTCCACCTGATCGATTGGCTCTCGTCCGCAGTGGTGCTTCTAGGGGGAACTGTCATTGCTAGTTAGGGATTGACCAGTGGGGATCATTAAGAGAGAGCCCAGGCTTGGGGGAGGCTTTGTTGCATGGTGGAGGGAGGAGAGGGGAGGGCAGGGTTTTCTGAAGAAGCCAAGCCTTTCTCTTTTAGCCTCCTGGACTTGCTTGACCTTTCACTTAGGGAGCAGCTGGAGCTGAGAGATATTTAATTGAATGGAGTCTTCAGATGTATTTTGGAAAGAGGAATGCAAGAGAGAGCATGGGAGACACAGCCAGATCAAGATGAGCGAGTCCAGGGGAGAGAGAGAGAGAGAGAGAGAGAGAGAGAGAGAGGGAGAGTGGGGGGGATGGTGGTGGTGGGGGGGGGACGGAGAGTTTGCTTGACCTTCAAAGCCTAATTGATAGGCTTTTCATAGAACTTGTTTGAGATGTGCACAGTCCCTGTTGTTCCGTAGACCCTTACAACTCCAGCACAAGTACAAAGTCAACTGCAGGTAGGGAGCCTCCAGCGGCCCACCACAATCAATAGTGAGTAGGCACGGCTAACGAGGACTCCAGTCACTCTCTGGCTTCAGCAGGCTGTATTAACAGAAAAAAAAATACTAGGCCTAATTCCATAGCTTGGGCTCATTAACACAGCCAAATATGGTAGTGCTGCACTATTAAGCAGTGGCCAGATGCTTAGTCTAAATATGTTAAGAAGCACAAATGAAAATGATGTATCACTGGTGTTGCTGGAGATGAAACCCCAGTCCACTATCCAAGGCATACATTAAAACAAATCAGCCTTGCACCTGACAGCTTTTACCAACACAGCTTCCCCCATAAATCTGCTTACTTTAATACTATCAGTGTCATATACCCTGCAGCTTGAGTTTTCTGTCTGCACATCTTTCACTGTCTTTTTTTTTTTTTTTTTTTTTTTCTGGACTATATTATATAAGACAGAAGTGTATGAATGACATTTCATGCATTTTTGAAAAATCCCACCCAACTAATAAGTAAAAGCTTGGGGCTCAGAATGCAAACAGAAGTCAGACAGGAAGCACACAGAGGTAGAAGTCTAACCCCTTATAGTCGTTAAATGCAATTTAATTAGCTCTAGTATTCCCTCTGAGGACAGGAGTGAGGGGTTCGGGGGGAAAAAAATGGAGGCTGGGGAGCGGTTCTTATAGATAGACTCAAATGAAGGAGGGAGCCTTGGACACACAGAAAGGATTTCACAGGGATCATGTACAGAGATCAACAGATAAGCAGCTAATTTTGTGTACTTAAGGGAGCAAACGATTGAGTGCGGCCCCCCTCTGGAATTCTGCCAGAGGAGAGGATGAAAGGCGGGAACGGAGCAGAGATCTTAGGCTGTTTCGACCATTAATGCTGATCTCTAAAATTAAAGATTTATACCACTTGATAGAGCACTCTAATGGCATACACCAGATAGGAAAAAAAAAAAAAAGCAGAGAGGGTCTGTCTTTAATCCTGTCTTTTAAAATATTTGAATAAGTAGAGGCACACACGCTATCATAAAGTTCAGGGATCCGACTAATTGGGTATCGCAGAGTAGGATTTTTTTTCTTATGTGGACAAATGATTAATATTCTCAAAGAAAAAAAGAACTTGTCTTTTCTTACATGGAAGTGGTGTAGTTGGTCTTCATACGAGATATTGTAGATGGGTCTGATCACGAAACTGGTTCATTTTCCAACTACCCAACTTCAAGCTTGAATAACTATTTCCATGTTCATGTTTATTTGTGAATCAATGCATCAAAATCTTTAGTGCATCCCTGGGCGATAAAACCATATCAAAATATGTACATATGGCGAACACAGTTTTTGAAATAATTCAAATACAGGGATCCCTCGCTATTTCGTGCTTTCAGTTTCTGTGGCTTCAGTGCATCGCGGGGGTTTTCAAAAATATTCATCAAAAGAGAAAAAAAAAGGAAATTATGAAAAATAGGGAGAAAGTTATGGAAAATGCGGCAAAACAAGGCCAATTATGCAAAAAAAAAACAAAAAACAAAAAAACAACCCAAAACCCCCAACAAAACTACTTACATTTTTATGTGAGGTGCGCATCTGTGTGTGTGTGTGTGTGTGTGTGTGTGTGCACGCGTGCACGAGTCTGTATGTGTGTGCTTTTATACTTTATTTACATCTTATGCTTTATTTTTGAATATTTACTTGTTATTATAAGCATTTATAGCATTGAATATGTATTTATTGATATTATATACACATATACATGTACGTATACGTCAGTTGGGGGGTGGGGGTGGGGTGGGGGTTCTCGGTCCTCATTAAGCGTGGAAAGTGAGGTCTGTCTGTCTTCCTTTCGGCTTTTTCCCTTTTACTCAGGAGTCGCCACGGCGAATCATCTGATTCGCACATTTGATTTGGCAGAGGTTTTTACGTCGGATGCCCTTCCTGTCACAACCCTTTTAGCAAGGGACAGAGACACGCGGACGACTTTGCAGCTACTCTTTACGAATGTCAGCAATGGTTCTTTTACATGCCTCTCACCATAGACAGTGAGAGACATGACCCGCCTTTGATAACCCAGTTAGCCGCACTGGGGGGGGACAGTGACAACCTTGTGGAAAGTGGGACTCGATCCCCCAACCTTTGGATCAGCGATCCAGCGCCCTATACCACTAGACCACCACTGCCCAAGCGTGGAAAGTGAGGGTTTCCTGTAAATGGTTTCGTGTTTTGCCCTGCAATGTTCAAGCTGAATACAGTGTTGGCTGAGATGGGATTTGGCCTCCGGTCAACCCTAAATTATCATTAAGTGGTGAATAAAGTGAGTAAGTGAATAATTATTTGTATATTATTATTATTATTATTATTATTATTATTATTGCTTTGATTGTGTTGAGAATGTAACGTCCACTCATTAGTTTTATATTGTACTATTGTCTCTGAGACCTCAGCAGAAATAAAAAATAATAAAATAGGATTCTTCTTTTAAGCATTGTGTCTTTTATGTCAAACTTTTGGCAGTTTTGTCTCCATATCGGTAATCTCATCAAAGTGACATTGTTATGCCTTGTTATGCATATCAAGCCTATAAAAAGGGGGAAAAATGAAATTACACATGAACATGTGCCTTGTTTCAGAAAAAAAACCCTCATTGTTTTATTCATGCTGTTCTTATACTTTTCTTCAAAATGGGGCACAGTCTACCTAGGGACACCATCCCTGCAGACCCAGTGGATCCATGACAAACATGAATCAACATGAACTTATTAATAAAAACCTTGATATTCAAATTACAGTTGATGCTGCCAGTCAAGAGCACCCCCACCCACCACATCTCTCAGCCGCACCCGACACTCCATGTTGTCACATACTTTTCCTCCAGTTTTGAAAGTTTTGAAGCTTTCGTGAATTTTCTATGGCTGCCATGTTGAATGTGAACCTGACCTTAAACCATCAAAAGGGACGAAGCAGCCAACAGGTCAATGGACCGAGGTCAGGAAACAAACAAACAAACAAACAAACACCCCCCCCCCCTCCCCTCCCCTCCCCTCCACAACAACCAGTGGATTCTTAATGGAGGAGGGAGGTGCTCCTGGGAGTCCATGGCAGTAATATATGACTGGTCTTTTTCAGGGGGAAATCCCTCAATGTTTAATCAAAAGGCCCAATCTGGCATGTCGTTAAGGTTTTTCTGCAGAGCTCCACTTTCTTTCAGTACATAGACTTGCTTCGGAAAAGATCAAAACGGCTGGATAATATGATCCGTTTCCAAGTTTGATAATGAGCCTCTAAATGAGTTTGCCCTATTAAATGTACCTCTGGATAATGAATAAACCATTCAACTAACAACTCTGATGTGGTCCTTAATTGGGTTATGAAAAGGAAGATTCCAATACTGGCCGAGTACTTTTAAAATAAATCTTTAGTGTTCTTCAGTTAGGAGAGTTCAGTAAGTTAAATTATAGGAAACAAATAGGCAATAGCTTGAGTTCAGGTCTATGCTGAATATTATGGAATATAATGTAATGTAATAATTATTTTTGAGCAAAATGATGGATCCTGCTATATATTATGTACAGTTTTGCTAAGCTAGATGAAAAATAGAACTGGTTTTGCAAAATCATTTTTCTATTTATGTATACAGTGATCCCTCGCTACTTCGTGCTTCAGTTTCTGCGGCTTCAGGGCATCGCGGGTTTTTCAAAGATATTCATCAAAAAAAATTTAAAAATAAGGAAATTAAGGAAAAATAGGGAAACAGTCCAGGAAAATGCCACAAAACAAGGCCAATTATGCAAAAAAAAACAAACAAACAAAAACAACAACAACAAAAAAAAAAACTAACCCAAAACCCCCCAACAAAACTATTGTACTGTACTTACTTTTTTATGTGAGGTGCGCATCTGAGTGTGTGTGTCTGCGTGTCTGTATGTGTGTGTATTTATATTTTATTTACAGCTATGCATTACTGTATTTTTGAATGTTTGTTGTTATAAGCATTTATAGCATTGAATATATACTAATTGAGATTATATACACATATACATGTACGTATACGTCATTCGGTGGGGTCGAGCCTACTTTGCAGAAATTGGGGGGATCTCGGTACCCATTAACCGCGGAAAGTGAAGGATCCCTGTATATCTAAAGTGGCACGATACTGGGTTCAAGTCCCAGATTTGAGGGTTTCATTGTGGCGTTTGCATGTTTCCCCAATGCTTGCATGACTTTCCTCCAGGTACTCCTGTTTCCGCCCACAGATCAAAAACATGCACCTTAGACTACTGTTTCATACTTGCCCTGGGAATGACTCTGATTGTGTGTTTGCCCTGTGATGATCTGATGATCTGTTCAGGGTGTACCCCGCCTTTACCCTGTGCCTGCTGAAATAAGGATAGATATAGAGAGGTGGCTAAGTGGTTAGCACAGTGAGTTCTGGGGTCGAATTCCAGCCAAGAGCCTTTCTCAGGGCAGCGGGCAGTGGTGGTTTCTCAGGGGGGGCAGTGGTGGTCTGGTGGTAAAGGGCGCTGGATCGCTGATCCTAGGTTTGAGGGTTCAATTCCCACTCTCCACAAGGTTGTCTCTGTCCCCCAGTGCAGCTGACTGGGTTATCAAAGGCCGGCCATGTCTCTCACTGTCTATGGTGAGAGGTTCATGTAAAAGAACCATTGCTGACTTTGGTAAAGAATAGCTGCATAGCTGTCAGCGTGTTTCTGTCCCTTGCTAAAGGGTTGTGTCAGGAAGGGCATCCGACGTAAAAACCTATACCAAATCAAATATGCGATGATTCGCTGTGGCAACCCCTGAGAAAAAGGGAACAGCTGAAAAGGAAATGAAGACGCCTTTCTCTATGGAGTTTGCATGTTCTCCCCACTTGCATGAGTTTCTTCCTGGTACTCTGGTGTCCTCCCACAGTCCAAATACATGCACATAAGACTAATTGGATGTTTTCACATTGCCCCTTGGAGTGAGTGTGCACTGTGATGGTCTGGTGAGCTGTTCAGGATGTACCCCGCCTTCGACCAGTGTCAACTGAGATATTCTTCAGGATCATGCAGTGGCTGTGCTTGTTCAGGGTGTACAGCTCAGTGGTGAACACTGTCATCTCTCAGTGAGATAGTTCTGGGGTTGAATTCTGGATAAGAACTTTGCATGTTCTACGATTGCTTGTTGTTTGGGTTTCCTCTGGGTATTAAGACATGCACATTCGGCTAAATGCCTGTTCCAAAATTGCCCCTAGCAGTGAGTGTTAATCGTATGTATGTGTGTAGTGTGTGTTTTGGTCCTGCGATGAACTGGTGAGCTGTTCAGGGTGTACCTTTGGCTGGTGTCGGCTGAGATAGGCTCCAGCCTTTTACGTCAGATGGCTACTCTAAGCTGCACATTGGTGTGAATTTGAGTATGAATATGTGGTATAGAAGGGCAGTGGTGGCCTAGTAGTAAAGGTAATGGATCACTGATCCTAAGGTTGGGGGTTCAAGCCCCACTCTCCCTGGGTTGTCACTGTCCCCCCCAGTGCAGCTAACTGGGTTATCAAAAGTCGGCCATGTCTCTCACTGTCTATAGTTAGAGGTTCATGTAAAAGAACCATTGCTGACTTTCGACAAGAGTAGCTGTATAGCCGTCAGCATGTTTAAGCCCTGTGATGGCCTGGCAAGCTGTCCAGGGTGTACTCTGCCCTTGCTTGAAGTCGGCTGGGATTATCGCCAGCCTCCTCGCGACCCTAATTAGGATTAAGTGGTTACAGAAAATGAATATGTGGTATACATAATGGACAGATATATAGATAAACGTTTACGTGTAGTAGAATTGCGGCTTCGAGGCTCCAGGATTCAATATTGCATAATATGTTAATATTTATGTTCCATGACAAATTATTCATAGGCGTGCGTGAATGCTTGGAAGCATGATACCCTATGATGGACTGCCATCATATCCAGGGTGTATTCCTGCCTCATGCCGGTTCTGGATTAAGCTCTTGTTCCATTGTAACAGAGACCAAGATAAAGCAGATTGCTATGGAAACTCATTATAGATGCATATGCAAATTCATTAGCAGCAATAAGTGCCTGTGTATTGCATAATGTTACCTTTCAAAAACCGCAGTGTAAATGTACTGTCGACTTTAATGTACTAACGCTTGTACACCTGTTCATTTATACTGCTATGCAATCAACTATTCACATGACATCAGCACACTGTATGAAGTCATGCAGATTCAGGTCAAGCACTTCAGACATTCACGCCAAAGTTCTGATCTTAATCCGAGAGAAATACTGTGTTAGCAGTTTATATGATAAAAACACAGCAATATCTGAGCTAAAATTCATCCAAGCTGATGTGCAAGACTGATCAAAAGCCACCAGAAACCTTAAGTTGCACTTACTGTATTGCTACACAAGGGGGTCTAGATGGTTCCCTCTTCTTTGTAAACTCTGAAGACTGCTGTCTTTGAAAGTTCACGTTGATCAGAAGTTTCCGAAGTACTTAATACCCCCATTTCACTGGAGCACGGCATGCAATGATTGTGGCGGAAATGCGCGGAACGCAGTCTACGGAAGAGCTTCGGCATTTTTACACGGAAAGTGGGTGAAAATCCTACGGAAAAGTAGAAATTCTTATACCCTCCCATTTCACTGGACTACAGCATGCAAGGATCGTGTAGCGGAAAGGCGTGGAACGCAGTCTACAGAAGAGCTTCGGCATTTTTACACGGAAAATGGGTGAAAATCCTACGGAAAAGTGGAAATTCTTACACTCTCGGAACGTTCACAGCATGTGCGGAATAGGCACGCTAAAGTACGCCAAAGTGACCCCACATAACACTCAGGGAATTTTTCTCCATGAACGTGCTTTTGAACATGTTCAAAAGCACGTTCACGGAATGTTTTGGCCTGCCGGAAGCATACGGATGGAGGAAGACTTGAGGAATAACTACGGAATGACACGGAAGATGAGGGAATAAATGCGAAACGTTTGCGGATGACAACATTTTTGCTTCCGTAAGTCTGCCGTGCTCCAGTGAAATGGGGGTATAAAGGTGCCCGTTCAATAATGAATAGCTGATTTGTTTTGTCTTCCATTATCAGTTCATTTTTGCCTGAATACAGAACGATTTCCTGATGAAGCTTGTGGACTTTGTATTTCCGAATCACCTGTTTTACATCTTGTTTTGGTTACAGTAACAATAACAAGACTATGTGACCAGAGGAATCTTGATCTTGTACATGCGTGATAACTTGGCAGTGCAAGACGGATTCATGGAAGCTGGAAAAGTCTGAGATCAAGTGTTAGGTTGGGAAAAAAGAAAACCTACAATTTCAAGAGGAATAAAACGATTGTGATGTTTACTAATATCATTGTGTCTGTGGCAGGGGTTTTTGAAAAGTGCATACAGGAGTAAGCAAATGGTTTCAGAAATCCATTTCCATTTCCAGCATTTTGTAGACACTCTTATCCAGAGCGACTTACAATTATCATTTTGTTTTGTACAACTGAGCAATTGAAAGTTAAGGGCCTTGCTCAAGGGCCCAATAGTGGTGACAGTGGGGATTGAACCACTGACCTTCAGATTAGAAACCCGAACCACTAAGCCGCCACTGCCCTATAATGAAAGACATGACGGTATCTTTTTTCTTTTTTTTTTTTGGGGGGGTTAACCATAGAGTAAGCTAATTTTTACTTGGGTTATTTGGTTGACTTGGTGGAACCATGGTGGCATAGCAGTTGTCACATCTGTCTCACAGGAAGAAGGTCCTGGGTTCAAGTCCCAGGTTCAGCACGGATGTGAGTTCCATTTTCTCCTAAAGCTTGCATAGGTATACTCCGGGTTCCTCCCAAAGGCCAAAGACATGCATGTTAGGCTAATGGGCTGTTTCAAAATGGTCCCTAGGTGTGAGTGTAAATTGTGCGTTTGTTGGCCCTATGATGAGCTGTTCAGGGTGTACTTTGCCTTCACCCCAAGGGAGCTGAGAGCCTAATAGGATTAAGCAGATTTGCAACTGAATGAATGAATTTTGGTCTGAAGGGCCTGCGATGACCTGGCGAGGTGTCCAGGGTGTACCCCACCCTCATCCAGAGTCCTTTGAGATGGCCGCCATCCTCCCAGCGATCGTAATTAGGATTAAGCGGTTCAGAAAATGAATGAATGAATGGCATTTTCCATAACAACATGGAGTGAATCTCTTACAGCACACCGATAATTCTCCTTGGAAATTGCCCAAGTTTCTGTTGTTTTCCTCTCGTACGACTGATATAACCGGGGTTTAAGTCCTTTTTATGAATAGATAGTACAGTACTAGTATAATCCACTCTGTTGGTTTTATTGATGAATTTTGGTCTGCGGTTGTACCCACTTTGAGGGGGAGAAGTAAGAATAAATACAGTAGGCCCTTGACCATTCGCGGTTCAGTGTTTATGCCTCCGCATACTCGCGGATTAGCGGCAAACCTGGAAGTTTCTGGCACGTTATTCAAATTTAGCCAATGGCTGAGAGCTTTTATTTCTCCCTCTTGCTGATTGGTTGAAATAATGTGTACACCTCATTTTTTTTCTCCTTCGCACACATGTCATCAACGTGATTGCGTGAATTGTGAATTCACGTTTTTTTAATGATTATTTAATGATGTCACTCCAACGCCCTGCATCTTCTCTAGCTTCTGGTAATGAGCCTAAACACTTTATTTATTAATAAATACTAACACATTACAAAATTTAAAAGTTTTTACTTAATCATTACTACATTTTACTGCATTATTACTGTATTAATGAGTAAGACTGTCTATAGCAGTGGTCCCCAAATCACGGCCCGCCTCCACATTTGGCCCGGCCCCCTGAATAATACTAGAGACGCATTATGATTATTATTTTTTTTAGTCTGGCCACATGATCAAGACTAATACACATCTAGAACATGACACCCTATTCCACTGTTCTGCCGTCTGTGCCCCTGTTGAACTCCGCCCCCAAACAAAAATCCTAGACTCCCCCTGTCAAACAGAATAATGGTGAAAAGGTTATGGAAGAGAAAATTTGATTCAGAATGCAGGGTATTTAACCTGCAGTGGACAAACAATTATTTTTTGTTCAATGCCAAGAAACGTTTGTTTGTATTGTTACGTACGCCTACTGGATTCTATCGGATGAGCCCCCAATTTTGTTATGTATGGAATTCAGAAGTAAACTTAAAGGATATGCGCGCCGAAGAGACCCGAAGAGCCTCGAAGAGACTGGAAGAGGCTGGACGAGATGGAAAGAGGCTCGAGCCAGTCGGCACCAGGTCCTTAATATAACCTCCCCAAAGTTCCAGAAAGTTCCCTTCTCAAAGTTTCTGAGTCACCTGACCCAACACCAGGGTAATGCGTAACCAGGTCCATCTCGAAGTTTCCAGACCCCCTTACAGCTGAGTCATACCATGTGATACTAGTTACAGCACACCCTGAATCTAATTATGTACACCGTTTACACACTCACATTTATATACATGCCCCTAACAGTATCATCTCTCAAGAGGCAGTGGCGGTATTCAAAGAATACAATCTGCGCCGACACTTTGAATCCCGTCACAAAGACGAGTTTGATCGCTTGCAAGGCCAAATGCGAGTAGACAAACTCTCAAAGCTAAACAGTGGACCCTTCGCTCAGGAGAATACATCTGTACGCCAGGCTCGGCCGATCCAGTCGTCTGTTCAAGTTGTTTTCAGGTTGCTCAACTGATAGCCACCAGTGTTTCTTTTATTATTTATTTCCTGACTTTTTTCTGTGAAGGTCCGGGAAAGGGTTAATAATATTTGGTTATGCGTGGGCTTATTGGAAAACAATAAATATTTATGTTTAAGCAGCCCTGCAATCGTCATACTTTTACCTTTAGAAACTGACCCCCCCCCCAATCAGAGAACGGGATAGTAATGTGGCCCCCGCAGGAAAAAGTTTGGGGACCCTGGTCTATAGAATGTGTTTACGAAGCATATTTTAGCGCATGTAATATCATGCATAGGGTTTTAATACTGCGTCAATAACTCGCGGAAGAGCCGGAACTGAACCATCGCGCAAAACGGGGGCCTACTGTACCAAACAAATACAGCCTTGGTCATGCCATGGCTTCTTCTCTTATCCTGAGTATTTTGTGATCTGAGCTAGACCAGGATTTAAGAGCATCATCAATCAGGTAAATCATACAGGTTTGATTTATTCTTTCATCCAAAGTTAATTAAAAAAGTCACAGAACTTTGACCAAGAGAAGAAATGAAAGAAATAAGCAAGGCGGTTTAGTAAACAGGGGTAAATGAAGCAAAGCTTTTGCTGTCTAATCAGAGCAGTCGGTTTAGGGTTGTGTAATTTATTTCAATTGCTTTCTGACATTTAGAGAACGGCTCCTGTAATCACTTCGCCATGGCACTCTGTCCAGTAATTATTCAATTACAAAACCTAATTGACATCCACTGTTGTCTTTTATTGTCTGAATTTCTTTCCCTGCAGTAATTGCACTGCCACTAATAAAGGCTTTTCACCCTTGATTGTAAAAATAGATAGTAGTTTTGGGTAACAAGGCCCTTACCATGCCACGGAACAACAGTACGAAAAGCCTGAAGTGCGTCCCCGATCTGTTGGACAGCGCTTTTGTTTATGTGTCGTTCAGGTTCGAATTATAATTACAAGTGTATTAAAAAGGAACGATTGCCTATGACCAGCAATTATGATGTGAACCCTTGGGGGTAAAATAACACTTTATAAAAGATACAGAGTGCTTGGGTTGTAGCCCGGCGCAGTTAAAGCAAACCCAAGTATCCAGTAAACTGTTTCTAATACATCTTCCTCATGTCAGGCCCTTAACCATTCCCTTGTCCTTTGCCTCGGAAAAAAAGGATTTAATTCTTCTTCACATGTGAGAGGGATTCTCTCTCTCTCTCTCTCTCTCTCTCTCTCTCTCTCTCTCTCTCTCTCTCTCACACACACACACACATACACACACACACACACAACCTCATTTTCTATTTCCTTTGATGACTAGCGGGAGAAGGTTTACAACTACAGAAGCACTCTTGAAAATAATAAATCATGAGAGTGTCTTCCTGTACTAATTGACATTTGACAACATCATTTGCATAATGATTCAAAACACCCTCGAGGGAGATGCTTAAGAGGAGGAAAACATTATGGATTTACTAATTAGCTATCGTCAGTTCCTTTTTTTTTTTCCTTCCTCCGTTGCATTCGTTAGTTTGAGCACAGTAACTTGATCAGACAACCGTAGCTTTCGCAACACTCATCATCACTATTCAATCGGGATTATTGGTGATGCTGTCATGCAGGAGTTACTCTTGCTTCATGGAGGCATTAATCTAAATTTGGAAGTTTTTAAGCTTGGCTCTTCTTTTGAATAGTTCACAGAAACTGAGCTCAGATCACCCACCTACAGTGTCCGTATTAAGATACTGTATATCGCTAATGTAGGGGTTGAAATAAACATGCAGAAGTTTTGGATAAGTGGTTCGAAAGTCATTCTGGAAATGAGCACCATCCACGTTTGCTGTCAGTATGGCTTAATTTACGATGCACAGTATTGTTTAAACCAATTAGATGAAGGTCATCTTTCCTCATACTCGGTGCTTGGAGTGCCATTATGTTTTTGTTATTCCCATGTTTTTGATTGAGTGCCACTCACAACACCCTGCTCCTCTACAGTGCTCGCAAGAGCTTCTGCTGCAAATCCGAGTGCCTGAGCGTGAACTTGTTAATAGAGTGTGCTGCATATTATAGTGCGAGAGTGCGAGTTGCAAACAAGTGCCTCCCCTGTAAGTGAAATATTATGAGATCCCATTCCCAGGTGTGACTCAGTTATGAATTTTGAACCATGTTAATTTGGTTGGAACACTACTTATTTTTTTTATGGCTCATATTGTATGCCATCCTGTATTTGTCTATTTACTGCTGCCCTGAGTAATTGGAAGAACATGGCAATTTTGTGCTTGAACTTCAAAGGTTCCTGTTGAAACAAAACACAAACTACACACTTTTCCTGTAGTCGGTGCAGACAGAGTAATAAAGAATAGGATTTTCTTTGTGTATTACAGGTGTTATGAAACTAACAAGCAAATCTTCAATACTGACACCGAAATAAACAGTTCCAACTAAAGACAGACATGTCCTGAGTCTCAACGGAGGACTACCCCTGGGAATTAGCTAACCACTGACAAATACCTTTGAGTTCCATATCAAAACAGCCCAGACAGAACCTGAATATGGGACCCACATGAGTAGTAATTGGGCTGGAAAATGGGTCACATGTGGGATTGCTGTGAGTTCCATGTGAACCGCTCTCATGTGTATGTGGGCTATGCTTGGGCTATGAATGGGTTACCTGGGCACCAATTGGCCATTCGTGCTTCAGTTTCTGTGGCTTCAGTGCATCGCGGGTTTTTCAAAAATATTCATCGAAAAATATTAAAATAAGGAAATGAAGGAAAAATTGGGGAAAATTTCAGGAAAATGCCGCAAAACAAGGCCAATTATGCAAAAATAAACAACAACAACAACAACAAAAATCCTCAAACAAACAAAAACAAAAAAACAACCCAACAAAACTACTTAGATTTTTATGTGAGGTGTGCATCTGTGTGTGTCCGCGCATGTCTGTATATGTGTGTATTTATATTTTATTTACATCTTATGGATTATTTTTGAATGTTTAATTGTTATTATAAGCATTATATTGTTGAATATGTATTTATTGATATTATATATACATATACGTATACGTCAGTCAGAGGGCTCGATCCTACTTCACGGAAATTGGCGGTTGCGCGGGGGGGTCTCGGTCCCCATTAACTGCGGAAAGTGAGGGATCCCTGTAGGCCCAAAACAGAAAGCTTAACTGGGGCCTACTTGGATCAGCTAAGTGCGTCTTACTTTGGCAAGCCTAGATTGACCCCCTATGTTGGTCAAAGTTGAGTTACTAATGTAAAATGAATTCATATGGGCAGTTGACATAGGCTCACTATGGAACCCTTGGGCATTCCCATTTGGGACACATTTTTCAGTCCGCATACTACTTGCATATGCACCACTTACAAGTTCTGGCTGGGAAATAAGTCCCAAATGACAGGCAATGAAAGACATCACCAAAGTACTAACCAAAGGCAAACACGCTTAATGTCTTGAGAAACATAAAACAAGTTTCAAGTCACAAATAAATACAGAAAATCCAACATCTGGACTGGCAGACAAGTACAGAGTGTCCTCTAATACATGGGATATCAGTAGAAGTAGAGTAGAAGTAGAGTAGAGTAGAAGACGCCGTCATCTACCTTCTGCAGCGGGCACTAACCCACCTGGAGATCGCCGGCAGCGCTGTGAGGGTCATGTTCTTTGACTTCTCCAGCGCCTTCAACACCATCAGGCCAGCGCGTCTGCGAGGGAAGCTGGAGGACGTGGGAGTGGACGGGCATCTTGCTGCCTGGATTATTGACTACCTTACCAACCGTCCACAGTATGCGTGCGCTGCGACTGTAAGTCAAAGGTGGTAGTTTGCAGCACGGGGCACCGCAGGGCACCGTCCTCTCACCCTTCCTTTTCAATATCTATACCTCGGACTTCATATATAACACAAACAGCTGCCACCTCCAGAAGTTCTCGGACGACTCCGCCATCATCGTGGGCCGTGTGTCTGAGGGGAACGAGCTGGAGTACCGGTCGGTCATCATTGACTTCGTGGACTGGTGTGAGCGCAACCACCTGTGCTTGAACACCAGGAAGACGAAGGAGATGGTGATCGACTTCAGGAGAAACACTCAAACACACACACACACACACTTACTAGTGAACATCCAGGGACAGGACATTGAGACAGTGGACAGTTTCAAGTACCTGGGTGTTCACCTTAACAATAAACTGGACTGGTCCCACAACACCAACGCCCTGTACAAGAAGGGCCAGAGTCGCCTCCATCTTCTGAGGAGACTCAGGTCCTTCGGCGTATGCAGACCTCTGCTCAGGACTTTTTATGACTCTGTGGTAGCCTCTGCAATCCTCTACGCTGCCATCTGCTGGGCCCCAGGCAGCACAGAGCGGGACAGAAAGAGACTGAACAAGCTGGTCAGGAGGGCCAGCTCTGTCCTCGGCTGCCCACTGGACTCTGTGGAGGAGGTGAGTGAGAGGAGGATAGTTGCAAAGCTCACATCCATCCTGTTCAACATCTATCACCCACTGCACCAGACTGTAGAGGAGCTGAGTAGCTCCTTCAGTGGACGACTGAGACATCCTCAGTGCAGGAAGGAGCGCTACCGCAGGTCGTTCATTCCACCCGCTATCAGACTGTAGAACGCCACTTTCGAACTATCTGTGAAAATACCGGTTATGTGCAATAAAAACCCCGCACTTTAATCAACCACATCTACCCCACTGACTGTGAACCATATCAACCCATCTCTGCCCTCAGATACATTACACTTTAATATAGGCCAGTCTATAAAGTTGCTCCATTCTTTTCTTTTATTGTTTATTAATTTATACTATTTATGTATCTACTTATTTATTTACTTATATAATATATATGTATGTGTGTATGTTTGTATTTGTATCTATTTTTGCACCCCCTACTGATGGTACCTCAAGAGCCTGTAACAGTGAATTTCTCCATTGTGAGATTAATAAAGCTGTATCTTATCTTATCTTATCTTATCCAGGCCTACACACACACACACACACACACACACACACACACACACACACACACACACACACACACACACACACTTAGTAGAAAGATATCTGAACGTTGAAATTTTTCCTTAAAATTAAAAACTCCTAGGTGTTCTTTCAGAGCCTCCAGATGCATGGATGGAGATTCCCCATGCAAATACACTGATAGCAACATCCACCTCCTCTTGTATTTTCTTCATTACCTACACAGAATGGATTGTAATGAAATACTAGCTGAATATAAACAAAAGTGCATCACATTAAAAGTAAGGAATGCACCTTTAATGTAGTCAATCACAATACTGGTATGTTTTGAGTGGTCTAAAGAAACCAGAGAACCTGGAGCAAACTAAAGTGAAAATGAGGTGAACCCAAGTTATTATTATTTTCAGAGTATGTTGACCCAATTTAATGCCACTTCCAAATTTCACCCCAGTACCTGTAATAGTCCTGAATGAAAGACAAGTGTTTATTAACAGTTATTTGTTGTTGTCAATCAACCAGTTTCCAAGCTTCCTCCTTAAAAAATATTGACCCAGAAACTCACTGTCAACACAACCGGATTCGACCTTCAATACAAAGCCTACCACGTTTAATACAGAGTGACACCAAACAAAACATACTTCTAATTATTCAAAAATCCCTATAATCTCACAGACCGCTTTCACATATTTCATAATGTTTAGAATTCAGTAAGCATCCTGTCTGTCTAAATACTCGAATGATCCCCCCAAATTCCCAAACAGAAAATATTATTGCTATTTTTATTTTAGGACTATAAACCTAGACAAATGTACAAACTGGATTCCAAAAAAAGTTGGGACACTATACAAATTGTAAATAAAAACTGAATGCAATGATGTGGAAGTGCCAAATTTCAATATTTTATTCTGAATGTCATAGATGACAGGGTGAGAACTTTAAACTCAGAAAATGTATCATTTTAAAGGGAAAATATGTTGATTTTAAATTTCATGGTGTCAACAAATCTCAAAAAAGTTGGTACAGGTAGCAATAAGAGGCTGGAAAAGTGAATTGCAATTATAACAAACAGCTGGAAGGCCAGTCACCACTAATGAGGTCCATTGGCAACATGACTGAGTATAAAAAGAGCTTCCCAGAGTGGCAGTGTCTCTCAGAAGCGAAGATGGGTAGAGGATCACCAATTCCCCCAATGTTGCACAGAAAGATAATGGAGCAATATCAGAAAGGTGTTTCCCAGCGAAAAATTGCAAAGAGTTTGAAGTTATCATCATCTACAGTGCAAACATCTTCCAAAGATTCAGAGAATCTGGAACAATCTCTGTGCGTAAGGGTCAAGGCCAAAAAAAAATCACACTGGATGCCTGTGATCTTCGGGCCCTTAAATGGCACTGCACCACAAACAGGAATGCTACTGTAAGGGAGATCACAGAATGGGCTCAGCAATACTTCCAGAAACCATTGTCGGTGAACACAATCCACTGTTGCCAGCTGAAACTCTACAGTTCAAAGAAGAAGCCATTTCTAAACAGGACCCAGAAGCGCAGGCGTCTTCTCTGGGCCAGGGGTCATTTAAAATGGAGTGTGGCAAAATGGAAAACTGCTCTCTGGTCAGATGAATCACGATTCAAAGTTTTTTATGGAAAGCTGGGATGCCATGTCATCTGGACTAAAGAGGACAAGGACAACCCAAGTTGTTATCAGTGCTCAGTTCAGAAGCCTGCATCTGTGATGGTATGGGGTTGCATGAGTGCGTGTGGCATGGGCAGCTTGCACATCTGGAAAGCCACCATCAATACAGAAAGGTATATTCGGGTTCTAGAACAACATATGATCCCATCCAGACGGCGTCTCTTTCAGAGAAGACATTGCATTTTTCAACACGATAATGCCGGAACACATGCAGCATTAATTACAACATCATGGCTGCGTAGGAAAAGGACCTGGGTATTGAAATGGCCAGCGTGCAGTCCAGATCTTTCATTTATGGAGAACATTTGGCGCATCATAAAGAGGAAGGCCCAACAAAGAAGGCCCAAGACAGTTGAACAGTTCGAGGCCTGTATTAGGCAAGAATGGGACAGCATTCCTATTTCTAAACTTGAGAAACTTGTCTCCTCGGTCCCCAGACATTTGCAGACTGTTGTAAGAATAAGAGGGGATACCTCACTGTGTGGTGAAAATCGGGTTGACCCAACTTTTTTTGAGCTTTGTTGACACCATGAAATTTAAAATCAACATATTTTTCCTTTGAAATGATACATTTTCTCAGTTTAAAGTTTTGACCCTGTCATCTATGTTCTATTCAGAATAAAATATTGAAATTTGGCACTTCCACATCATTGCATTCAGTTTTTATTCACAATTTGTATAGTGTCCCAACTTTTTTGGAATCCGGTTTGTATTACTGTGATTGCCTGGTGAGCTGTCCAAGGTGTACTTTGGCCTCGCCCAGAATCAGCTTAGATGGGCACCAGCCTCCCTGCGACCCTAATAAGGATTAAACGGTTCAGAAAATGAATGAATGAATGAATGAATCCTTGGCTTATCTCCTAATCCTTATAGCTTTAATATGCTTAACATTTTGAACAGGTTAAATCCAGCCCATAATGATTTTCTGTGAAAGCTTTTTATGAGAGTTACATGTGGGGTTTGCATGTACTCGCTATGATTTTGTAAATTTCCATTGGGTACTCTGGTTTCCTCCAACAGTCCAAAAACATGCATGTCAGGTTAAATGGCTGTTCCATATTGGCCCTGGGTAGGAATGTGAGTTTGAAAGGTTTTGTGTGTGTGTGTGTGTGTGTGTGTGTGTGTGTGTGTGTGTGTGTGTGTGTGTGTGTGTGTGCGTGTTGGCCCTATGACAGACTGGGGAATTTTGCAGGGGTATAAATAAATTAATAATGTGTTTATTATCTTTGTATCAAATAGTAAAATAATAGTTGTAAGAAACTTTAAAACATTTTTTATTTTGTTTCATTTCAGTTCTACATGCTGCAAAGGTTAGGAAGATCCTTCACAACAGTACTCACGTCTCTTGGAGTTTCTCAGCAACAGATGTCTTATGACGTGGATTATTTTCAACAGTCTGCTTGATAGACTAAAGACACCTGTCGGAGAGTCCAGATCAACCTGAGCGGGATGCTGTTGAATACTTCCCTTTGCTGGTGAATTGTACAATCACTCTGTTGACTGTAGCAAGAGGAACCCCAAAGATTTATGCAAACTGACCCTGGTTAAGTTCATTATCAGACTGACCCATAATGTACCTGTTCTAAAAATCAGACAACTCTTTTACTCCTGGTGTTCATGCTGTAGCTATTTGCTATAAACAATCTATATCTACCATAATCGGGCGGTGGTGGCCTGGTGGTAAGGTGCTGGATCACCAATCCCAAGGTTAAGGGTTCAAGCCCCACTTTCATTGGTCTGTCACTGTCCCTGCCCCAGTGCAGCTAACTGGGTTATCAAAGGCCAGCTTTGTCTCTCACTCTCTATGATGAGAGGCTGTAAAAGAACCATTGCTGCCTTTCGACAAGAGTAGCTGCATAAGCCGTCAGCGTGTTTTTTTTCCCTGCGGTGGCCTGGCGAGCTGTCCAGGGTGTATTCTGCCCTCATCCAGAATCAGCTGAGATGGGCGTCAGCCTCCCCATGACCCTAATTAGGATTAAGTAGTTCAGAAAATGAATGAATGGATATACAGTGGCACCTCGGTACTCGAACGCTTTAGAGGTCGAACAAATCGGAATTCGACCAAAAAATCCGGGATTTTTTTTGTCCCGGAAGTTGACCAAAATCCAGAAGTCAAACACTAAAAAACAAGAGCAAGAGGGGGGGACTCTGTCTTCTGCATTTTTGGGTCTGCTTCTAGCCCTTCTGTGACACCAGGAACATTCAGCCGGACCCAAAAATGCAGAAGAAAACAGATGAGCTTTATTGTTCACAGGGAAGGCACTAGGATAGGACACGGAGAAATCGTAGTCACTGTTAGAGATGTGAAGAAGAAAATCATAAACTAAGGAAACTTCAGAGTGCCAGAGAGATCACAGGGTAAAAGGGTGAAAAGGTACAATCTTCAGGCACCGAGAGGAGTGTGCTGCTCGTCTTTATAGCCTCGAGATTGCTGAGTGGAATCAGATGTGTGGGCTTCGCGCTCCACCAGGTGTGACAGCCACGCCCCTCTTCAGCGCCTGCATGCATAAAGAGAGAGAGAGAGAGAGTGTTAGAGCCACCCAAACCAGAGTCTCTCACAACACAGACCATAACATAGTGTACTGTATTCAATATTTTTTCACTTAATTTGCGGACCTATGGTATTAGTTACGGTACCGTTAACTTCTGTTCAAAAAACAACGGATTAAGACCATTTACAATATTTGTAATGGGAAAAATAGATCTGGAATTCGACCAAATCGGAATTCGAACAGCTGTCTGGAATGAATTGTGGTCGAGTACCATGGTATCACTGTATCGTAATCTATAATTTTATTAAATAATAATCTGCTCAAATGAGTTTCACGGATAAAACTGTGTTATGAGCGTTGTTTATTTACTTTTGATGTACGTACTTCTATGTAGACCTTCTATATACAGACACTTTCTTCCTTCTCCGTGAAGAGCTCCTTAGGACACTGGCTATTCAGGTGGGTGGTATTTGATTTAGGGAGCAGGCATGTTTATTTGGGGGTGGGGGTGGGCGGTGGGGGTGTATAGGAGTGACCCCTAGGCCATGAGTAAGTATCTGATAAGACAGGAGTGAAGTTGAGGGACTGAAACCTAGTGTCAATGTCAGCATGCTCCCTGGGGCTTTCCTACACACACACACACACATACACACTTATTCAGACATACGTAGATCAGTTAATATATACTAGTCCTTCTCAAAAAATTAGTATATTATGATAAAGTTCATTATTTTCTGTAATGTACTGATAAAAATTTAACTTTCATATATTTAGATTCATTGCACACCAACTGAAATATTTCAGGTCTTTTATTGTTTTAATACTGATGATTTTGGCATACAACTCATGAAAACCCAAAATTCCTATCTCAAAAAATTAGCATATTTCATCCGACCAATAAAAAAAAAGTTTTTTTAATACAAAAAAAGTCAAATAATTATGTTCAGTTCTGCACTCAATACTTGGTCGGGAATCCTTTTGCAGAAATGACTGCTTCAATGCGGCGTGGCATGGAGGCAATCAGCCTGTGGCACTGCTGAGGTGTTATGGAGGCCCAGGATGCTTCGATAGCGGCCTTAAGCTCATCCACAGTGTTGGGTCTGGTGTCTCTCAACTTTCTCTTCACAATATCCCACAGATTCTCTATGGGGTTCAGGTCAGGAGAGTTGGCAGGCCAATTGAGCACAGTAATACCATGGTCAGTAAACCATTTAGCAGTGGTTTTGGCACTGTGAGCAGGTGCCAGGTCGTGCTGAAAAATGAAAATCTTCATCTCCATAAAGCTTTTCAGCAGATGGAAGCATGAAGTGCTCCAAAATCTCCTGATAGCTCGCTGCATTGACCCTGCGCTTAATAAAACACAGTGGACCAACACCAGCGGCTGACATGGCACCCCAGACCATCACTGACTGTGGATACTTGACACTGGACTTCAGGCATTTTGGCATTTCTTTCTCCCCAGTCTTCCTCCAGACTCTGGCACCTTGATTTCCGAATGACATGCAAAATTTGCTTTCAGCCGAAAAAAGTACTTTGGACCACTGAGCAACAGTCCAGTGCTGCTTCTCTGTAGCCCAGGTCAGGCGGTTCTGCTGCTGTTTCTGGTTCAAAAGTGGCTTGACCTGGGGAATGCGGCACCTGTAGCCCAGTCCACTGCTTCCACAGGTCCCCCAAGGTCTGGAATCGGCCCTTCTCCACAATCTTCCTCAGGGTCCAGTCGGTCACCTCTTCTGGTTGTGCAGCGTTTTCTGCCACACTTTTTCCTTCCCACAGACGTCCCACTGAGGTGGCTTGATACAGCACTCTGGGAACAGCCTATTCGCTCAGAGATTTCTTTCTGTGTCTTACCCTCTTGCTTGAGGGTGTCAATGATGGCCTTCTGGACAGCAGTCAGGTCGGCAGTCTTACCCATGATTGTGGTTTTGAGTAATGAACCAGGCTGGGAGTTTTTAAAAGCCTCAGGAATCTTTTGCAGGTGTTTAGAGTTAATTGGTTGATTCAGATGATTAGGTTAATAGCTCGTTTAGACTACCTGAACATGATATGCTAATTTTTTGAGATAGGAATTTTGGGTTTTCATGAGCTGTATGCCAAAATCATCAGTATTACAACAATAAAAGACCTGAAATATTTCAGTTGGTTTGCAATGAATCTAAAATATATGAAAGTTTAATTTTTATCAGTACATTACAGAAAATAATGAACTTCATCACAATGTGCTAATTTTTTGAGAAGGACTAGTACATATGGTCATGGAAAAAATGAATCAGATACAGATCTGTACAACTTCTTGTCTTTTTTTTGTTTTGTTTTTAAATGGATGGCTTTGAGGTCCTCACTCTTGTGGTATTTGCTGTATTTTTTTCACAGCAGGATCATTGCAGGTAAGATCCATCACAATCCTCAGCATGCAAAGTTCATGAATAATCTGCCAATCAATAAATCCAGCCCTATATCTGAGTAAACACGGGCGTGTTTAACAGCAGATAAAGCTTGTTCAGACTCTTCCAAAAGTTTGTAGCCGTCTTTAAAATTGAGTTTTAAATAGGATTTTTATTCTGTTTTGTTTGCCGAACTAGTTCTGCAGTAGCAATAATAAGTCAATAATGCCTTTTTTTTTTTCCACTATCAGTGCGGTTCTACATTCGATTTTCTTTCTTGTACTTGGTACATGCTCAACACAAAGGGCAAATATGTGAAGAGGGCAGAACAGCACCATACTTCTTTCCCTCGCCATTCTACCTCGACACTCTTCGCCACTGAAGAAAGAAATTAGTTGAGCTACCCACCGAGAAAGGCCTCAAAACACAGAATAAGTGTTTATAGTCGAAGTGAATGTGGAGGCCAAGTTATTTTTGTAAGGTTAAGAAAACATGACCAATGGAAAGAGCAACCGCAAGAGAGGCTGTGAAATAATTTCCTGTCAAGGGTATAAAATGGCTCACAATTGAGGTAAACATTTCTACTTTCAAAAGCAATTTATTTCCTAACAACCACTGAAAGCAGACAACATATCTTATGTTCCTTTTCCCCTGAATTTTCATTTTGCGACTCTCTCCTTTTCCCATTGCATGAGTTGCTGTTTACTGCCACCTCCTTTTCTCTTTCTCGCTGAAAGGATCTTAAGACTGGCAGAGAAAAATTGCTCGGATTGTAGAGGGATTTGGATTAAGGTCAGCCTAATAATGTATGATTTCAACAGGAACAGACCCAGGCAGGATTGTTTTTTTTTTTTTTTTTTTTTTTTTTCCTGCTTCAATTAAAGAAAAAAAAGCATTGTTGTCAGCTGACATAAATAGATTTCAGTCAAAAAAACAAAAACAAACAAACCCCCCCCCCCCCCCCCCCAAACATCTGAATGAGTGTGAGTATGAATGGTTGTGTGAGTGTCGGCCTTGCGATGGCCTGGTGAGCTATCCAGGGTGTACCTTCCCCACCCTTGTTCACAGTCGGCTGAGATGGGCGATTCAGAAAATGTAAAGTTTTACGTTTATTCTGTGCGTGCGCTCTGTAAATAGTGAGTCGTTTGTCAGGTTTTCAGCTCTAAACTGCCTCACTTCTGAATAGCATCCTTATTATCTCCCAATATTCTTAACTACAAGGTGACTGTTAGTGTGCGTGACAGCTTTAAGGAGATCGTCTGTTAGCTATGAACGCTAATCAATCCACCTAGTAAAATGTCTTTGGCAACAGACAGATTATTTCTTGACTGATGTGTGTAGTAGAGCAGTTGGTGGGATCCAGAATGAGTAGCTTGCAATAGTCACAGCAGAGAGGTGCATCAAAGCACATGAACATAGCTACGTTCTAAATTAAACTTCCGTTTCATTTACGTCAATAATAAATAGTTTTTGCCCGGGTTTTTTTTGTTTATTTATTTTTTGGTTGGGAAAACTCTCTGTTGGCCTTGCAGCTCCAAATCAAAACTAATAGCCTGACCTTCAAGGAACGCAACATGAACGTCTGGTGTACATCCATTTTCAGTTCTTCAGATGATTGCACATACAACAGCCATCTGTGGTCTCAGAGTGGTCTAAACTGTCAGTCAGACAACATTACCCAATCAACGTCACCTGTGAAATTGTATATGTGGACCAAGGTGGTTAATTTAATTTTATGGGCGTGTTATATTGCTCTGTGTACATAGCAGGAGCAACAGTTTGGTAGACCTCGTGGCTGGCTGTACATATTTTCAAAGACGCCCATGCTGACCATTCATCATTCATTCATTCATTTTCCAAAAACACTTCATCTTGTCAGGGTTTAAGCAGAGATTACCGCCATCAGCCCCAGGCTTGAACCCAGGACCTTGTTACTGTGAGACGCCTACATAGGAAACCCATGCAAACATGGAGAGAACATGCAAACTTCACCTACAAACACAAATGCCTGGGACTCACACACAGGACGTTCTTGATGCAAGGCGGACATGCTATCTGCGACGCCACTGTGCCACCCACATACTGTACTAACCCTTGGATGGAAATTCGCAGGAGAACATCTTGAGGAGATAATAACAGTACAGTAGATTTGAACGCAATTGAATTTCTTGACTACATTTCACCAGACAGTGGAAGTGTGAGACCCTCCATAACCTGTAATTATTTACACGGCTTTAGATGGCTTTTTAAATACCTTTA
>CM045733.1:17060000-17225000 GCA_024760905.1 Plotosus lineatus
ATGCCAAGAGTGTTTTGCTAGATGTTTCTTACTATTGCCGATAGTAAACAACCTAATGCCCCCTACCATTGCTCAGAAACTCACGTGCACACACACACACACACACACACACACACACACACACACACTTGTATGCCAACTTAAACTCCCCATTACTTTTCTAAAAGTGCCTAAAATCTCAGACAATGTGCAGCCAGTGGGGGGTGCTCAGTGTGGAGTTAAAGCGGCCCAGTCTCATTTCCATACAGCTTTACATGTTTCCAAAAGATATGCATAATTACAGGGTTTGTACATAATTGCTCCAACACATTGCCTGGAAAAAGCCAAGTTTGTTCTTTTTTTAAATACTGGCTCTGAGATTCTCTCTCTCTCTCTCTCTCTCTCTCTCTCTCTCTCTCTGTCTCTCTTCCCTCCATTTCACAGCTCAAACAATTAAAACAATACAGCCATCTTGGAAAGAAGCTCAGCTCTCATTATCGCCTTCTCTTCTCCCCTGTCAGAACATTTACTGCTTAAAAGAGGGCCCCAGCACCTTGGCATTGAAACACACGCTTTCATTTTCACTTCGTTTTTATTCCCCCTCACTTTCCTGGAACAGCACAGCATATGTGTGTGTGTGTGTGTGGGGGGGGGGGGGGGGGGGGTAAATAAGATAGAGTTTTGCGACAGCTCTGATCCATTCCAAGTCAGGAACATCTGAAGTGTAGTCAAAAGCCTTTTCTTAAAGTCTAAGTTTTACCCGTTTTATTCGAACTCAGACTCCGAGCAGATGCACGTATTGTTCGATTTGATAACAGCATGAACCAGACTTTGAAAAAATAAAGTAAGGGGGAAAAAAAAAAAAAAAAAACATTTCACGCAAAAGATGAAAACTTTGACTTAAATGCTATCCTTAATATGATGGCAAATCATAACAGACTTTTATGTCTTACCGCCAAGCAACAAACTGCATGTGGGAGAGTTTTCAAACACTACCTTACTGCATGCGATGGAAAGGCTATTTCTGGTCGCTTTATGAACCTGGGAATGTCGCAAAGATAAAACACGAGTCATTTATTATAAGGAAAAGAAAAAAAAACAGAAAAACAAATCAACAGCCAAAAATTGGCAAACCAGATAATAGGCAGGATTTTTAGTCAACATTTACTCAGTCATTTGCCAAACTGCTAAATCCTTCTCGGGCCACAGGTAGGCTGATGCCTATCTCAGCCGGCACTGGGCAAAGGTATACCCTGAACAGTTCACTAGACAATTGTAGGGAAACACACTAACACACACACACACACACACACACACACACACACACGCGCGCGCGCGCGCGGGGGCAATCTGGAACAGCCAGTAAGCCTAATATGCATGTACTTGGGCTGTGGGAGGAAAGTGAGTTACATGGAGAAAACACACAAACACAGGGAGAACATCTTAACAGCACTAAAAAATGCCCAAACCCAGGAACTGAACCCAGAACCTTCTTGATGTGAGGTGGGCATGGTTACCACTATGGCATTATCCCGTAACCAAAGAAAAAACAGAAAAGATTAAGGTCAAAATATACCAGGATAGATTAGAAATGCAGCAAAAGCTTAGTAAATTGAAATACAGGGATCCCTCATTGTCAGCGGTTAATGCGGACCATGACCCCCCACGAGTACCGATTTCCGCAAAGTTGGATCAACCTCCCCTTGATTGATCTATATGTGTATATAATATAAACAAATACATATTCAATACTATTGATGCTTGGAATAACAATTAAACATTTAAAAATAATGCATATTATTATAATGCATAAATACACATACATACAGATGTGCACGCACACACAGATGTGCACCTCACATAAAAACGTAAGTAGTTTTGTTGGGGGGTTTTGGGTTGTGTTTTTGTTTTGTTTTTTCATAATTGGCCTTGTTTTGTGGCATTTTCCTTAACTTTTCCCCTATTTTTCCTAAATTTACTTATTTTTTTATTTTTTGATGAATATTTTTGAAAAACTCACGATGCACTGAAGCCGAAGAAGCTGTAGCTCGAAGTAGCGAGGGACCCCTGTACTCTGTTAATATCACAAAACTAATGGGATTGATAAAGGAAACGGGTGTGTGCAGTAATGAGATTGTTGGAATGTCCACACTGCATGAAAAGTCGGAATTGTGGGTGGAGTCTGTAATTTGTGCAAATTCTGCACCTCATCTTAATTAATAGTTCTTTCGATAAGTTGGACGGACGGTGGCGTAGTGATTAGCACATCCGCCTCAGCAAAAAGGTTCTGGATTCATTTCTCAAATTCTCCAGCTCAGGTGTTTCTGTGTGGAGTTTGCATGTTCTGCCTGTGCTTGCATGGGTTTCCTCCAGGTACTCCGGGGTTTCCTCCTTCCAAAAACATGTAGGTGCAGTAGGTTAATCGGCTGTCCCAAATCATCGCTAGGAGTGAGTGTGAGTATGAATGGTTGTGTGAGTGATGGCCCTGTGATGGCCTGGAGAGCTGTCCAGGGTGTACCCCGCCCTCACCCGGAGACGGCTGAGATGGACGCCGGCTTCCCCGCGACCCTAATTGGGATTAAGCGGTTCAGAAACTGAATGAATGAATGATATTGATAAGTTTGTTCCAATGGTTAATCACGAACAACATTTGCCTCGTTTTTTTCTTTTTATTTTGCAACAACAACACAAAACCTCTCCCACTTAATTTCATCCTTGTTAATAAGATTGCAAATGAGGGGATCTTAATTAAAGTTAATGCTTTTCCCACTACCCTCAAGATGAGACCTAATCTAATTACCATGCAGTGGGGAAATGACAGAACTGTTGGACTAACACTGATACTGCAGTGATAGTGGCGTTTTAGTGGAAGTTGGCATGTAAAAGATTTAATAATTGGTTTTAGGAATATTATATCCGACTCAAGTAGTCAACGCTGATATTAATGTTGCCGTTCATCGTTGGACATGATCACAGGTTGTCAACCGGTCCAACACAGTGGATTATACTAGTACAGGGATTCCTCACTTTCTGAGGTTAATGGAGACCCGACCAGCTCCCCACCCCGCGACCACCAATTTCCGTGAGATAGGATCAATCCCCCCTGCCTGACGTACACGTACATGTATGAGAGATTTCCTTTCGGCTTTTTCCCTTTATCAGGGGTCGTCACAGCGAATGATTCGCATGTTTGATTTGGCATAGGTTTTTACATCGGATGCCCTTCCTGACACAACCCTTCAGCAAGGGACAGAAACACACGGCTTTGCAGCTCCTCTTTATGAAAGTCAGGAATGGTTCTTTTACATGAACCTCTCACTATAGACAGTGAGACACATGGCCCGGCCTTTGCTAACCCAGTTAGCTGCACTGTGGGGGACAGTGACAAGCTTGTGGAAAGTGGGACTCGAACCCCCAATCTTAGGATCAGCGATCCAGTGACCTATACCGCCAGGCCACCACTGCCCTCTGTATACGTACATGTATATGTGTATATAATATCAATAAATACAGATCCAATGCTATAGATGCTTATAATAACAATTAAACATTCAAAAATATTGCAGAAGTTGTAAATAAAACATAAATATACACACATGCAGATGCGCGTGTGTACATAGATGCGCACCTCACAAAAAAATGTAAGTAGTTTTGCTGGGTTGGTTTTTTTTTTTGTTGTTGCATAATTGGCCTTGTTTTGCGGGATTTTCCTTAATTTTTTCCCTATTTTTCCTTAATTTTCTTAATTTTTTTTTTTTTCGATGAATATTTTTGAAAAATCCACGATGCACTGAAGCTGCAGAAACTGAAGCGCGGTGTAGAGAGATCACTGTATATTCATAAAAATGACTTAAACTCCGGTGATATCAGTCGTATAACAGAAACTTGGGCAAGTTCCAAGGAGAATTGTCGGTGTGTTGTAAGAAATTCACTCAATGTGTTATGGAAAATGCCATTCATTCATTCATTCATTCATTTTCTGAACCGCTTAATTCTAATCAGTGTCGCGGGGAGGCTGACTCTGGACGAGGGCAGAATACACCCTAGACAACTCGCCATGCCATCGTACCGCAGAAACACAATGATGGCTATGCAGCTACTCTTCATGAAAGTCAGCAATGGTTCTTTTACATGAACCTCTCACCATAGACAGTGATAGACATGGCCGGCCTTTGATAACCCAGTTAGCTGCACTGGGGGCGACAGCAGTGACAACATCCTGAGAGTAGGGCTTGAACCTCCAACCTTGGGATTGGTAAATCGCACCTTACCACCGGGCCACCACTGTCATCATTTTCAAACATTTTTCGTAAGTAATTCCTGATGACAGGGGTGTTTCCCCTGCATGTTGTATGATGGCATCTTACGGCTGTGTTATGATCGACACGTATGCTTTTCTTACAATAGTCCAATGATTGCCATATGTTTCATTCATTTTCTGTATCTCTTACTTCGAATTAGGGTCATGGGAAGGCTGGTGCCCATGTCAGCCGACTCCGAGTGAGAGCAAGGTACACCCTGGACAGGTCGCCAGGCCATTGCAGGGTCAACACTCACACAACCATTCACACCTAGTGGAGATTTAGAATGGCCAATTAACCTACTAGGCATGTTTTAGACTGTGGGAGGAAACCGGAGTATCCGAAAGGAAATCAACACAAGCACGGGAAGAACATCCCAGGCTGGGAACCAAACCCAGGGCTTCTTGCTGTGAGGTGCACGTGCTCACCACTACGCCACCGTGTGACCCACGTTTAATCCAAAATATTTTATTGTTAGGCTGACATTATGTACATTATGTACATAAGACATTATGACGCTCCCTGACTTACGTTTTACGTTTTTTTTTTTTTTTTTTCGATTTTTACGTTTTTTTTTTTTAATAAAATATAAGTTGAGTTTAGCGTGCTCTCTGTACGTAGTACGAGACGTACCTACGTAGTACACTGACATAATACACTACTTACGCATGATGCTGCGTCCATTGTTTACAAACGACAGATTGAACATGCTCTGCTTATTTCCAGTTGTCCGCGTGTTTCCATTGTGTTAAGACGTCGTTTATGCTATCTTAGTGTTTACACCGTTTTGCAGACTTTTGCAACCCTTAGCAAATATGGTTGGTCACAGTGGTATAGGGCGCCTGATCGCTGATCCAAAGGTTGGGGATTCGAGTCCCACTCTCCACAAGGTTGTCACTGTCCCCCCCAGTGCAGCTAACTGGGTTATCAAAGGCGGGCCATGTCTCTCACTGTCTATGGTGAGAGGCATGTAAAAGAACCATTGCTGACTTTCGTAAAGAGTAGCTGCAAAGTCGTCAGCGTGTTTCTGTCCCTTGCTAAAAAGGGTTGTGACAGGAAGGGCATCCGACGTAAAAATCAAACATGCGAATCAGATGATTCGCTGTGGCGACTCCTGAGTAAAAGGGAAAAAGCCGAAAGGATGACAGACACACAAGCGTAAGCCTACTAGTATGGGTGCAAGTTTTCCGGCATATGCCGAAATTTCCGTTTTTTTCCCAAGACTGAATTAATATCTGCTCTGATCGGCGCAATCTACTGTATACGGAACTAGTGCAACAAGCAAGTATCATAAGAATATCATACGAAGGATTCTTTTTTCTCGCAACAATCGTATCTTATTCATATGAACATCAGACAATTTTACAAAACTGCTTTGCGTGACCTTTTTTCCCCCAAGGCAGACGGACAGTATATTTTCTACGTGCTGCTTTCACACCCAAACCTCCGCTGGTCGTTCTGATATAGCCCCGCTAAAATCATACAATAAAAAGGTTGTAAAGGCAAACCAGTTGAGATCTTGCACCAAACCTTCTGTTGTGGTACATACAATCACATACATCTATGTAAACTGTGTAGTTGAAAGCAGCAATTTGAGCAAGAGTCTAGCCACAGGGTGAGCGACATTAAGTCAGATAAGGATGTTTTGTCAGACTTGCACAGATATTTCATTTTACTGACCATCTTTAGTCGGAAAATCAAAGTTACAACAGATCTTGTGCCACACCACAGCTGGCATAGAGTTCTGCAGATGCAAACTGCAGATATTCAGTTTTATTGAATGCAATCAGATGGGACAGCACAAAAACACAACTCAAATTAATAGATATTCGACAGGCAGGGGTCAAGCGATCGGATCAACAGAGCAGCGCAGACACAACTTAACGGGCAAATATCATACATGTGAAGTCGATGTCAGAGGTAAACCAGGTGATTATAAATGGGATAACAAAAGGTCAGTCAATGAATGATGAGTACAATGAACAAGGCTCAGGAATGACTGGCAACAAAGACTGAGAGCACCATTTCGCAGCATGTGTATGTGAAATAAGTTTTTAGATAGCCTGCTAGTGAACCAGGTGAGATTGAAAAGAGGTACGCTGTTGGTTATGTGACGCATTGGTGTCAATTAGGTGGCTTAGAATGGTGAAGTGCATGCTGAGACACACAGCATGGGTCCAAACTGTGAGTGGAAGAAGCTGTGGTAGCTTAATTATATAAATAAATAAATAAATAAATAAGCCTGCAATGAAAACAAAGTTTAAAGGTCCTCAATGCAGGATTTCACGGATTCAAAAATTTAGGGAAAAATGGAATATAGTATTCGTAAGTTTCTACTTATTTGTGGGACATCTTGCCAGGCCGTCGTAGGGCATGAAACACACTTGTCACTACTCTTGACGAAAGTCAGCAATGGTTCTTTTACATACCTCACACCATAGACAGGTCGAGACATGGTCGGTCTTTGATAACCCATTTAGCTGCATTGGGGGGACAGCAGTGACAAACGTTGACCGTAGGGCTTGACCCCCAAACCATGGGATCAGTAATCCAGCACCTTATCATCACTGCCCCAAATTGCTCAGCCAAATTTTAAAAAAGTAAATTCTTAATTGCTCTGGATTAGAGTATCTGCCAGATGCCATGGATGTAAATAAATAAATGAATATACTGTATATCATTGAATTTTTGTGAGCTTATAATTAACCCTTTATATCTACACAAGAAGCAGGTCTTCTTCCACAGAGTTCCATGTTGCACAATGATGCAGAATGAACAAGTGCCTTCTAAGCGTCTCATTTTTAATGTGAATTGGGAAGTGTGAATTGAAAAGGAAGTGCTGAAAAGAAAACAGCAAAAAAGAGAAGTCACAGAAGAAGAAAGAAAATTCAATTAATTTCAGTTTATTTCCTTTTACAATTGACATTGTCACAGAGCAGCTTAGCATAGTAACACAAATTTGGTGAAGAAAATTACATTTAAAACAATTCTCTATAAACCCTATACATTCCTACTGTGCAAGCCTGTGGCAAGAGTGGCAAGGAAAACTTCCTCACAAATGTCTTCACGAGGAAGAAACTTTGAGAGGAACCAGACTCAAAAAGGAAACTCATCCTCATTTGGGTGAAACCAGATTATAAAAAAAAAAAAAACCATGCAACAGAAACCTCATAAAAGTTGAACATGAAGTTGGTTATCCTACAATTATAATTGTAATCCTAAATCATTTTCGTAAAAGAGTTTATATCAGCAGTAGGGAAATGTCATTTTCACAGTTCCTGCATGCATATTTAAGTCCATGTGGAATATCATCAGCAGGAGCAAAGGGTGAAGATAAGACCTCCAACCAGTAGTAGCACATCTGGACAGATTATAGGGTTCAGAGAGCAAAAGAATCACTTTTATGCGATGATCTCAGAAGTAGCATGTGTACCTCCAAAAAAAAAAAAAACACAGAAAAGTGGGGTGTGTTAGAAAAGAGCCAGTGTGTTGGTTAACCTTGTATGTACCATTATAACAACAACAACAAAAAAAAAGCAAGGCAGTATGAATGTACTTTTAATTATCAAATTTGAACCAGGTGCCTCATCTGTTTGTACTCCATTGCATTAGTCCTGTCTAGTCATGTGACTATCGTGAACACTACAAAACAATACCACACCGATTGGTCAGATTTGTATTCATGCACTTTTCAGGCGTAGCTGCATGGCTACAAATCTGACCAATGAGTGTTGCTTCATATGACACTTTTAAACTTTTAGACATCCATGATGTATCAGTGCGGTGTGCAAATTTAGTTCCTTTCATACAGGAAGAACAACGGTCCAAACATACAGAGCAGTGGTGCAGAAAAACATCTTTTACAAGATAAAATTACTTTTTCCCAAGGAAGACAAGTAAATGATCAGAATAATACACTATTCATGGCAGTGGACCGCAGGAGGGACGAAATGGAGACAGAAGCTGCTTCTTTCTATATGCTTTTTTCCCAACGTTCTCATATACCCCACTGCTGACCAGTGCAGAAAACCCAGAGAAGCTAATGTTTAAAAAATAACTCCATTATTGGGCAGTATTGAATCCAATTGCCTGCGATGCAGGTTGTAACAGATAAGGACCTGATGAAATCTGTCTTCACACTATCGGAGCCAAAGTGCTCCCTGTATGAGTCTGATAGAGGAGGGCCGCATTGACAATTCAAATTGGACTGCAGCTTTGCAGGCAATTTACCCCGCGTGTGTCCCCTCACCAGCAGGACAGGTGAGATTGCATTTGGTAAACAATGCAACCTTTTGGAAGGCCATCACAATCCTGAGCAATCTCATGGTTTACAAGTGTAGCAGCAACCACAACATGTCAGGAAGATGGGCAAAGCACCTTTCAAATCAAACTGATAGCCACAAATCAAAACGGTGATTGCTTAAGATATGTCTTTTTCTTGCATCAAAATATTCCAGATTGTTTTCAGAGTAAATCGGTATAATTAAGGGTTCCTTGCTGGCTAAAGTGATTATAGATTTTAAAAAAAAGCACTGTGTTGTGAGGTACCATTTAATTTTATTGGTAAAATTATTTTAACATTAAAGCAACATTACAGCACGTAGCCTTTAGATCAGCGGTCGGGAACCTTTTTGACTAAGAGAACCCAAAAAAAAAGACATTTTATATATATATAAAAAGAAGACCAACAATTTGAGAGTATAATAAGACTCTGAATTTATTTAAATGATATTGTTATAACGAAGTTATTTATTAATAAGAAAAGCTTTTATTACTATTAATGCGACTTCTGGTGCTGCATGGTGTTGCTGATGGCTTTATAGTCTGGTTGATACGTGCTGAGGTTCAGCTTCATGCAGACGTTTAGGCTTCCATATGTTAAACGTGACTGCAGGTTGGTCTTGATGTTTTTCAGGTGAGAAGAACTGCTCGCATGCCAAACATGGTCAATACAACAGGACTCACACGCTGCAGTGTTTATGTGACAGGAAATGTGTTCCAAGTTTTGTCAATCAGTTGGTCTGCGGGTTGAAGTTTTTCCGTGTCTGTCCATTTGTGTTTGCTTGCCAGCTGGCTTTGTGGAAATGAGCTGATCAAAATGAGGGATATTTCTCTCTTTACTCAAAAACAACACGCGCAGTCTGTGGCTGTTGTTATAATCCAATAAAATTAGAATTTCAAGGAATCGGAAACGCCCGCATACTGGCGTACAGAAAGGATTGGCTCTCTGCTGCGCGCCACAGTGACGTGGCATTGAAAATAGATGTATAGATTTAAATGCGCGAGATTTATTCATCTGGTTTTGTTTTATTTGATGGTTTTTTTGTATTTTTATTTAAATGAATGTGAAATTATGTATTTGTTATTCTGTTAAGAAAGGCCATCTGCTTTATCTGAGAGCCAAATCTGTCTGTCTTCCTTTCGGCTTTTTCCCTTTTACTCGGGAGTCGCCACAGCAAATCATCTGATTCGCACGTTTGATTTGGCAGAGGTTTTTATGTCGGATGCCCTTCCTGTCACAACCCTGTAAGCAAGGAACAGAAACACACTGACAACTTTGCAGCTACTCTTTACGAAAGTCAGCAATGGTTCTTTTACATGCTTCTCACCATAGACAGTGAGGGACATGGCCCGCCTTTGATAACCCAGTTAGCCGCACTGGGGGGGACAGTGACAACCTTGTGGAGAGTGGGACTCGAACCCCCAACCTTTGGATCAGCGATCCAGCACCCTATCCCACTAGACCACCACTGCCCTTATCTGAGAGCCAGATACAGTCATCAAAAGAGCCACATCTGGCTCGTGAGCCATAGGTTCCTGACCCCTGCTTTAGATGTAGCTCTCTAAGGGCCATGGATATGGATAGGGTTGACCCTACTTCGCGGAATTCGGCCATCGCAGGAGGATTTCGATCCCAATTAACCGTGGAAAGTGAGGGATCCCTGTATTGCTTTGTTAGGTTTGTGGGAAAATTAGAACCAATCACAATTGACAGTGATGCACACCATACACAGCCTGGCAGTCCACCTCAGGGACAATACAGACAAGCAACCTTTCACACCAGAACAGCCAATTCGCTTAATGTCTTTTGATCTTTGGACGGTGGAAAGAAACAGGAGTACCTGAATGAAACCCATATGAGCATGAGAACATACAAACATCACTCAGAAACGGCCTCACCAAGCAGGCTTGAGCTCAGGACCTTCTCCCTTTCATGCAACAATACTAACTACTACACCATCATTTGCCCCACAGGTTGTTATTTCTTTATGTTGTTTGCATTTTTACATCCTTGGATTTCTTTCTATTATTATTATTATTATTATTATTATTATTATTATTAATGATGCCAAAGTGTCCTTGAAATCCTATTTATTGAAGCCATTCATTTGAAATATTATGATTAATTGACTTTTGTCAAGAGCAGCTGCATAGCTGTCAGCATGTTTCTAACCTGTGATAGCCTGGTGAGCTGTACAGGGTGTACTTTCCCACACCCGGAGTTGGCTGGGATGGGCACCAGCATCCACGAGACCCTAATTAGAATTAAGCGGTTACAGAAAATGAATGAATGATAAATTGACTGACATTAACTAATGCAGAAATGTCAAGAAGTTTTCTACCGTTCATTATAAAACAAGAACCCCTAAACACACACACACACACACACACACACACACAGCTGAATTGATTGAGGCCATGCATAACAGGGTGAACATTTTCAGAATGTGCTATTATTTTCTATGTGGAATTGTTTTGATGCACTTCAGTGTTCAGCCATCAGTATGACTCAGTACCAACAAATTAATTCAGATGGTTTTTAACCTTCTCTGTCAGAAAAGTTACTTTTGCTTAGATTTCTTTCATTGTTCTATTTTTTTTTTTTTTTTTTTTACCTGAATGCATAAGACCTAGCAATAAACACCTGCTGCATGCTGCCTTTTATTCTTATTCTGTGTTTTTCTATTACAGCTCATAAGAATGCATAGTCTTTAGAACACATCATTTCTACTGAGATACTGCATGTCAAGCTCCTTACCATTCGGATATCTCAAACCCTATGCAATATGTCAACTCATTCAGACAGCTCTTGTTTTATTGCACACACACACATACATATATATATATATATATATATAAAATGTGTGTGTGTATACATGTGTGTATATATATATATATATATATATATACATACACACACACCATCCCTCGAAACAGATCTGTCGTGATAAATGGAGTTTCAATAGAAAGGCTTTGTCCTGTCCTTTTATTTTTATTGTTATTTGCTCTACCAAAAAGTATTGAGCACTCTCTTACGGAAGGATCTTCTCAGAAAATTATATATATATATATATATATATATATATATATATATATATATATATATATATATATATATATATATATATATGTGTGTGTGTACTGTGTATATATATATATATATACACATATATATATGTATACATACACATACAAACATATATACATATATATATATATATATACATATACATCACACACACATATATATATATAAAGCTTAACTTGACTTAATTGTCAGAGGGTTATAGACTTGAGAGCTATCTAGGGGAAAAAGAAAACGATTTTGAAGCTGAACGAGAGGATGTCAAACTAGCGCTGGTGGTTGGCATAACAAAACCAACAATTTTAGGTATTTTGACATAAGAAATGTGTGTAGTTAAGAAACAGCAGCCTCGAGGTTTCAGGAACAGCAGGAGACTGCACTGGCAGAATTACAAAAGCTCGTATTTTTTTTTAAGGACAGAAGATGTTTTATTATTTAAGAATTCCAAACAAACTTAATGTGCTGAAATTGAACAGAAAGGTTTCTGAACCAAGACATGGGTTAGCAGGGAAAAGGCAGTATGGAGAAACATAAAAAAAAAGAAAATCACTCCTACATCTGTAGAACATACAGTTTGACAGCATATTGAGAAGACATTCGCATATTGTCAGCTGAGATAAGCTCCAGCCTCCCGAGACCCCAAGAGGATGAAGCGGTTTGGCAAATGAGTGAGTACTGTAACAATATAATAAAAAAGGTATATCATAAAAAGTACGTTAAAACATGAAAATCTGAAAAGTTTTTGTGTTATTTTCACATAATATCTTGTTACAACGCTCACTTATCACTTATTCGTTTTCTAAATTCCCCCAGTGCAGCTAACTCTGGTCTCCGGCCATGCTTGTCTCCGGCCATGCTGGTCTCTGGCCATGTCTCTCACTGTCTATGGTGTGAGATTCGTGTAAAAGAACCATTGCTGACCTTCATCAGGAATAGGCTGCACTGCCAGCAGCATGCGTCTGTCCTGGGATGGCCTGATGAGTTATCCAGGATGTACTTTGCTTTGTTTGTCCAAAGTCGGCTGAGATGGGCACCAGCCTCCCCGTGACCCTAATCAGGATTAAGCGGTTGAGAAAATGAATGAATGAATGCTGAGCAGTTGAGGCCTTGCTTGAGGTCCCAACAGTGGTGATACTGTAAATTGAATCCTAATTAGGATTACGCGGTTCAGAGAACGGATGAATGAGTTTGCTGAACAGCTTCATTCTGTTTGGGTCGGGAACACTAGACGAAGGTGGAGTACACACTAAACAGCTTTCTATCCCACCGTAGGGCACAAATACACACAACCACTGACACTCACACTTACATCTATGGGTATTATGAAACCGCTAATTAGGCTAATATGTACAGTAATATGAAAAGGTATCTGAACCTTTTGGAATTTCTCACATTTCTGCATAAAATCACCATCAAATGTGATCTGATCTTTGTCAAAATCACACAGATGAAAAAACAGTGTCTGCTTTAACTAAAACCACCCAAACATTTATAGGTTTTCATATTTTAATGAGGATAGCATGCAAACAATGACAGAAGGGGGAGGAATAAGTAACTGAACCCTCTGCCTAAGGAGACTTAAAGAGCAATTGAAACCAATTTTTACCAAACAATTTAAGTCAGGTGTGTGCCCAATCACTGATGAGTGGCTTAAAGCTGCCCTGCCCACTATTTTAATGAGGATAGCATGCAAACAATGACAGAAGGGGGAGGAATAAGTAACTGAACCATCACATTTAATATTTTGTGGCCCCCCCTTTGGCATCAATAACTACAACCAGACGCTTCCTGTAGCTGCAGATCAGTCTGGCACATCGATCAGGACTAATCTTGGCCCATTCTTCTTTACAAAACTGCTGTAGTTCAGTCAGATTCCTGGGATGTCTGGCATGAATCGCTGTCTTGAGGTCATGCCACAGCATCTCAATGGGGTTCAAGTCTGGACTTTGACTTGGCCACTCCAGAACGTGAATTTTGTTCTTCTGAAACCATTCTGGAGTTGATTTACTTCTGTGTTTTGGATTATTGTCTTGTTGCAGCATCCATCCTCTTTTTATCTTCAACTGTCTGACAGACGGCCTCAGGTTTTACTGCAAAACATCCTGATAAACTTTTGAATTCATTTTTCCATTAATGATTGCAAGTTGTCCAGGCCCCGAGGCAGCAAAACAGTCCCAAACCATGATGCACCCTCCAGCATGCTTCACGGTGGGGATGAGGTGTTGATGTTGGTGAGCTGTTCCATTTTTCCTCCACACATGACGTTGTGTGTTCCTCCCAAACTATTCAACTTTGGTTTCATCAGTCCATAAAATATTTTGCCAAAACTTCTGTGGAGTGTCCAAGTGCCTTTTTGCGAACATTGAACGAGCAACAATGTTTTTTTTAGACAGTGGTGGCTTCCTCCTTGTAGTCCTCCCATGAACACCATTCTTGGCCATTGTTTTACATATAGTTGATTTGTGCACAGAGATATTGGACTGTGCCAGTGATTTCTGTAAGTCTTTAGCAGACACTCTAGGGTTTTTTTTTTTTTACCTCTCTGAGTATTCTGCGCTGAACTCTTGGCGTCATCTTTGGTGGACAGCCACTCCTTGGGAGAGAAGCAACAGTGCCAAACTCTCTCCATTTGTAGACAACTTCTCTGACTGTCGATTGATGAACATCCAGACTTTTAGAGATGGTTTTGTATCCTTTCCCAGCTTTATACAAATCAACAATTCTTGATCGCAGGTCTTCAGACAGCTCTTTTGAGCGAGCCATGGTGCACATCAGACAATGCTTCTCATCAAGACAATTCTTACCAGGTGTGTGTTTTATAGTGGGCAGGGCAGCTTTAAGCCACTCATCAGTGATTGGGCACACAGCTGACTTAAATTGTTTGGTTAAAATTGGTTTCAATTGCTCTTTAAGTCTCCTTAGGCAGAGGATTCAGTTACTTATTCCTCCCCCTTCTGTCATTGTTTGCATGCTATCCTCATTAAAATATGAAAACCTATTAATGTTTGGGTGGTTTTAGTTAAAGCAGACACTGTTTTTCATCTGTGTGATTTTGACAAAGATCAGATCGCATTTGATGGTGATTTTATGCAGAAATGTGAGAAATTCCAAAAGGTTCAGATACTTTTTCATACCACTGTATATCTTGAGAGGGCAGTGCTGGCCTGGTGGTAAAAAGTGCTGGATCACTGATCCTAGGGTTGGGGGTTTGGGTCCCACTCTCAGCAGGTTGTCACTGTCTCCCCAGTGCAGCTAACTGGGTTATCAAAGGCCGGCCATGTCTCTCACTGTCTATGGTGTGAGGTTGTAAAAGAACTATTGCTGACTTTCAACAAGAGGAGCTGTAATGGCCTGGTGAGCTGTCCAGGGTGTAACTCTGCCCTCGCTAGGAGACAGCTGGGATGGGCGCCAGCCTCCCCACGACCTTAATTAGGATTAAGCAGTTAGAGAAAATGAACGACTGAACAAACAAATTGCCCCTAGGTGTGAGTGTAAATGGTTGTGTGAGTGTTGGCCTTGTGAGGCCTGACAAGATGTCCAGGGTGTATCCTTGACCAAAGTCGGCTGAGATGGGTGCCAACTTTCCCCGTGACCCTAAGAAGGATTAAACAGCTGAGAAAATGAATGAATAAATGAATGAAATTGCCCAGAGGTGAAAATTTGCATGTAAATAGTTGTGTGTGTGTGTGTGTGTGTGTGTGTGTGTGTGTGTGTGTGTGTGTGTGTTCACCCTGCAACAATCTACTGCTGGATTCTAGCCTCCCCACGACCCAAGTAGGTTTGGCATATATATATATATATATATATATATGTGTGTGTGTGTGTGTGTGTGTGTGTGTGTGTGTGTGATAATGTAAAAAGGTTTGACATCATCATCATTTTCTGTCATCCTAATTAGGGTTGCGGGGAGGCTGGCGCCCATCCATCCCAACCAACTCCAGGTGAGGGCAGAGTACACTCTGGACAGCTCACCAGGCCATCACTGGGCAGAAACATGCTGATGGCTATGTAACTACTCCTGATGAAAGTCAGCAATGGTTCTTTTACACCTCACACCACAGACAGTGAGCAACATGGCCGGCCTTTGATAACCCAGTTAGCTTTACCTGAGGGGGGGGGGGGGGGCAGTGACAACCCGTGGAGAGTGGGGCTTGAACCCCCAACCTTAGGATCAGTGATCCAGCACCTTTTACCACCAGGCCACCACTGCATCAAAAGGTTTGACATATCAATAAACTTTTTACATTTTAATATGATACTGATTTTCTTTTATTTTTCTGGGGATCAGCGATATGCTGTCATAGAAACATGATAGAAGTGGAGCGAATAAAAGTCCTATTACTGTAGTCCTATTTGTCTAATTAAAGATGTCTTATGAGAAGGGTGTGCTTGAACGTGCCTTCAAAGTTGCGCGACTGGACTTCCGTGCTACAATGCAATAAACCAAAGAAAAACCGCGTACATTTTGGATTGACTGTATTTCCCATTTAATAACTGACACACTGCTTACTGGAAATAATAATTTGGAAATGTCTGCAGGAACGCCTTGCCAAAATTGTGGATTGTAGGATTAGTTGCTATAGTCAGCCCATCCGAGTTTATCATGTGCCAGACATATGTGAGGCTGTTTGGAAAACTGTTCACATGGTGAGATTTTGACGTTGGATTTCCTGAACATTTCCGTCAAACACAATTAAATTTCATCATTTCGTTCACCCCCGGTGTTGATGTCTGAACACCGAATTGTTGTTCTTATGTCCATTTTGCTGTGAAACAAAGCCATGGCATTTCCTGTGTGAGGAAATCACGCTTGCAAGGATTTCCATATCTGTAGGTGGACTGACTGGGTGGTTTTACCATCAAGGTTGGGTCAACAAGCTCCATCCTCAGTGTGATCTTTATAAGCAGAGACCAAAATAATAATAAATAAATAAATATGATACTGTCCTACTTTATTCTGTTAAAATACATTCATTCATTTTCTGAACTGATTAATCCTAATTAGGGTCGCGGGGACCCATCTCAGCCTACTCTGGGTAAGGTACACCCTGGACAGCTCACCAGACCATTGCAGGGCCAACATTCACACAACCATTTGTACTCACCTTTATGGGCGATTTGGAACAGCCAATTAACCTCCTGTGCATGTTTTTGGACTGTGAGAGGAAACCCCACGCAAGCGCGGGGAGAACATGCAAACTCCACACAGAAACACCCGAGCTGGGAATCGAACCCAGGACCTTCTTGCTGTGAGGTGGATGTGCTAATCGTTATGCTGCCTTATTAAATAAAATTGCTAAAATACAGGGATCCCTCACTTTCCGCAGTTAATGGGGACCGTGACCCCCCCGCGACTGCCGATTTCCGCGATGTATGATCGACCTCCCTGATTGACGTATACGTACATGTATCTGTCTTCCTTTCGGCTTTTTCCCTTTTTTACTCGGGAGTCGCCACAGCGAATCATCTGATTCACACGTTTGATTTGGCAGAGGTTTTTACGTCGGATGCCCTTCCTGTCACAACCCTTTTTAGTAAGGGACGGAAACACGCTGACGGCTTTGCAGCTCCTCTTTACGAAAGTCAGCAATGGTTCTTTTACATGAACATCTCACCATAGACAGTGAGAGACATGGCCGGCCTTTGATAACCCAGTTAGCTGCACTGAGGAGGGGGACAGTGACAGCCTTGTGGAGAGTGGGGCTTCAACCCCCAACATTAGGATCAGTGATCCAGCACCTATACCTCTAGGCCACCACTGCCCCGAGAGGTAATTTGGAAAAGACAATTTGCCTAATGCCAGAGGGCGCGGAGAAGACACACATGGGAGGGACACACACATAGACGGACGGACCTCGGAGTACTCTGGTTTCCTCCCACAACAATCTAAAAGCATGCACATTTTTTCCTGTTCCAAATTGCCCGAAATTAGTGTGTGTGTGTGTGTGTGTGTGTGTGTGTGTGTGTGTGTGTGTGTCTGAGTGCGCGCACACGTTGTCTTGCGTTGGTCTGGTGAACTGTTTAGTGTACCCTGCCTTCACCCATGGTCGGCTGAGATGGGCTGCCAGCCTCCCCACAACCCTAATAATAGAATTAAGCGGTGCAGTACATGACTGATGAGTAAACTCTCAGCATGACGAGAAACCAGTAGTATCAGTTTCTTCCAGATGTTTTGCTGTTTCACCTAAATGTTGATGTTGCGGTGACGCTCTCTCTCTCTCTCTCTCTCTCTCTCTCTCTCTACATGTGTGTGTGTGTGTGTGTGTGTGTGTGTATGTGTAAGTGTGTGTGTGTGTTTGAACACGTTTACGTGCCACCATACTGATGTCTCTAATAAAACAGCGAGCTTTATTCCTTTAATGAGCATCATTCCCCACATTCTCTTTGTGCCACGATGAAGCCTAATTAAAATGTTTACAGTCTTTCAGTAGATGTTGGAATCTAATATTTTAAAAGTACATTTGACTGATTTACATATAAGTTGTCTGTTTTCAATTTAAAATTGACTTTTACAACAACAACAACAATAATAATAATAATAATAATAATAATAATAATAATAATAATAATAATTCGCATTCAGTATTTTGGCAAAAGTTTTACGCCGGATGCCCTTCCTGTCTCAACCCTCTGCATTTTTCCGGGCTTGGGACCAACTGGCGTGAGGACGGAAACTTGTTTGTGCCCATCCTCACGGCTGCATTAATAATAATAATAATAATAATAATAATAATAATAATAATAATAAACTTGTATGTTCAACTAGGCATGAATGTTTGTGTGAGTGCTTACCCTGTGATGGCCTTGTGAGCTGTCCAGGGTGTACTCCGTCCTCACCAGGAGTCGGCTCAGATGGGCACCAGCCTCCCCATGACCCTACTTAGAATTAAGAGGTTCGGAAAATGAATGAATGAACTTTGTATTTGAAGTGTTATTCTGTGCCTATGTTTGTGTGCATTGCTTTTGCGTACATCTGACTCAGTTGTGTATTGTATTTATATATATATATATATATATATATATATATATATATATATATATATATATATATATATATATATAGTTAAGGTAAAGTCTTTTGGGTCGCGCGAGCCTAGTGGCTCATCAGGCTGGTGCTTATCCCCAGTTTCCGTAGCATGAAGCGACCAGGAGTTCAACTCCTCCTGGATGGGACGCGAGTCCATCGCAGGTTACCTTCCCAGTATATTTTTACTGGTACCCATTTATACTGCTGGGTGAGCAGAGGCACACTTGTGGTTGAGACCTTGCCCAGGGGTCTTAGCACAGTGAGGGTCTCAGTGGGATTCAAACTCACAACCTCCCGATCATTAGCGCAGCACCCTAACCACTATACCACCGGCCCCACATACATACCGTAATTTAATAGCGGGGTTTTGTTGCCTATGCGGTAATACAGTGTCCAAAGTTAAATCCTTGACATTTTCTATGAACTATGAATTGAAATTAATGTCAAATGAAACCCGCCGTCAGTGTTCTACCTTGCCAGTACCCAATAAGAGGCATATTAGTCGTATGTGTTCAGAGACACTTGTTTGAAGTTCTCTTTGGGAGTAACGAGGATGGATAGGATCAGAAACGAGCACATCAGAGGGACAGCACATGTAAGATGTTTTGGAGACCAAGTCAGAGAGGCTAGATTGAGATGGTTTGGAGATGTACTGAGGAGGGATAGTGAATATATTGGTAATAGGATGCTGAGGTTGGAACTACCAGGCAAAAGGCCTAGAGGAAGACCAAAGAGAAGATTTATGGATGTGGTGAAGGAGGACATGAAGGTCGTTGGTGTAAGAGAAGAAGATGCAAAGGATAGGGTGAGATGGAGGCAGATGATTCGCTGTGGCGACCCCTGAATGGAAAAGCCGAAAGTAAAAGAAGAAGAAGAAGAAGAAGTGAAGAAGGACATGAAGGTAGTTGGAGTAAGAGTAGAAGATACAGAGGATAGGGTGAGATGGAGGCAGATGATTTGCTGTGGCGACCCCTGAAGGGAACAGCCGAAAGAAAAAGAAAAAGAAGAAGAAGAAGAAGAAGAAGAAGAAGTGTTCAGAGACACTTGTATAATATAACATACTGTGTATTCTGACTCCTTTCTATCATAGCCAGGAATAACACTTTCAGCAGTATGTGCTTCAGTAGCGCTTCTGTGGGGTCAGACCTGATGTATTAGCCTTTGCTCCTACATACATCAATGAATTTTGAGCAACCATGACACTCTCACCAGTGCTTTTCCTTCCGTGGATCACCTTTGGTAGGTACCTCGACCACTGGATACCAGGAACATCACCATTTTGGAAAAGCATTAACTTTAGTTTCTCACGCACTCTCTGCTTTATTGAACCGCTTAATTAATCCCTGTTGGATTGTGAGGAGACTGAAGCCTATCTCAGCCAACACTGGGTGAAGACGGGTTACACCCTGAACAAGCATCAGATTTCAGCTCTACACCACTTTGTATGAAACATTTGTACTTATTATTCAAATACTTGTTGAACTTTGTTGTTCGAATACTTTTGGAAGTCCTCATACCCTGGTCCATAGCCTAAAAAAAAAAAAAAAAATTATCTGGTCGAGACAAGGGAGGAGAAAATTAAGAGATACAGTAGGTTCCAGACATACATGTGAGAGGCATACCCTTAAGACATACAATTTGTTTTTTACTCTTGCCGAAGGGATGACGGCGACCCCTGACCGGCGACCCCTGACCCCACTGCAATCTTAAGTAGCTCTCACAATGCCCTGGCCTTCATGAATCTTTAAGTTAGAGGGAGTCTGGAGTTCAAAGTTCCTGCAAACCTGTGAAATAATAAGGTCCCTGATTAGTGCTGCTAAGAATACCAGTCTGACCCAAATGAGCCAGGTGGTGGAACTGCTGTCTGAAGCATGCACATGTTTAGTAGGTTTATGTTGATATAGAGAACACAGAGGAACATGCTGTCTCCCTAACAACTCAGTTGCTTTATAGCCAGCTGGAGTTACAGCTTGGTGGTTTGGATAAAAAAATAAAGAACAGACTGAAGCATATAACTCATCTCATAGTTCTAGCCTGTAGCACGTCATGTTATAACTATAACCTCAGGCTCTTGGTTCACAAAGGTGCGTGTTGATCAACCTGGAAGCCAATCCCGACTGAGAAGCTTATTGGCTGAGCTCTCGTGGGAGGGAGGGATCACAGACTGCCATCAAATGTGCATGCACACTAGTTTGTAAGGTGCAATTGGCAACGTTGCATATCACAGAGGGGGCATGCGCATACTTACAACCCTCCATGGTTGGTGGTTATATGTTATAGGGCAGTCTTTCCCAACCCCTGTTCCGCGGCACATTAGTGTGCCGTGAGAAATCATCAGGTGTGCCGCGGAAGATTAACCAATTTCATTTAGCGTGTAGTAACAGTGCTGTTCTGCTAGAGGGCAGTATCATTTTTGTTCCGTGGTGTGCCTCGTGATTTTTCTAATGTAAAAGGTGTGCCTTGGCTCAAAAAGGTTGGGAAACACTGTTATAGGGAAGCAATACTTGATGGAAAAGATGACTTCTTCTTGTTTCTCTTTCTTCAGGGTCACCACAGGGAATTATCTGATTCGCATGTTCGATTTGGCATAGGTTTTTACGTCGGATGCCTTCCTGACACAACCCTTTAGCAAGTGGGTGAGAAACACGCTGACGGCTATGCAGCTACTCTTGTCGAAAGTCAGCAATGGTTCTTTTACATGAACCTCTCACCATAGACAGTGAGAGACATGGCCAGCCTTTGATAACCCAGTTAGCTGCACTGGGGGGGACAGTGACAACCTTGTGGGTAGCGGAACTTGAACCCCCAACCGTAGGATCAGCGATAAGATAAGATACAGCTTTATTAATCTCACAATGGAGAAATTCACTGTTACAGGCTCTTGAGGTACCATCAGTAGGGGGTGCAAAAATAGATACAAATACAAACATACACACATACATATATAGTATATAAGTAAATAAATAAATAGATACATAAATAGTATAAACCTTTACCACCAGGCCACCACTGCTCCTAACTTGATGGAAAAGATATACAGGGATCCCTCGCTACTTCGCGCTTCAATTCATGCGGCTTCAGTGCATAGCGGTTTAAAAAATAGTAATAATAATAAATATTCATCGAATTAAAACATAAGGAAATTAAGGAATAATAGTGAAAAAAATTAAGGAAAATGCCACAAAACAAGGCCAATTATGCAAAAAAAAAAAAAAAAATTCCCGAAACAAACAGAAAAACAAAAAATAACCCAAAATCTCCCATCAAAACTACTTACATTGTTGCATCTGTGTGTGCACGCGCGTATGTATGTGTCATCTTTTTCTCATGCAATACCATCTGTATGTGTGTGTATTTATATTTTATTTACATCTTGTGCTACTATGGTTAATATTTAATTGTTATTATAAGCATTTGTAGCATTCAATATGTATTTATTGATATTATATACACATATACCTGTACATATACGTGTGTGTGTGTGTGTGTGTGTGTGTGTGTGTGTGTTTGGGGGGTGATCCTACTTTGCAGATTTCGATGGTCATGCGGGGGATCTCGGTCCCAATTAACCGCAGAAAGTGAGGGATCCCTGTATTGTATACAACTAAAATTAGAGAAGATACCCAGGGGGACTGTAACCCCACTATCAGAGCCCACTGGCACTACTAAACTTATATGAATGCAACATAGATCCTCAACCAGATTAAATTACTTCCCATAAGAATGGGTTTTGGCTAAGGATGTTGTTCCTACCACTTTAAAAAATGTCTAATTTCTCCCCTTTCCAGTGGTGTGCTCGACTTAATGAAGCCACTAGATACTAAATCAAGGTAATGAAATTATAATGTGGGCTATTCATTTCTCTTTTAATTCAGTACTGTGAGTTGTCTAATTAATTAGATACCACCATTGTTTTGGATATTTTAATGCACCCTCCTGTAAAGAAAATGTTCAGATGGTTAAAGGAGGAAGCTGACCAAGCACTCATCTGCAACACTTACAGCTCACATTAATTTAATTCATCATTTTATCCATTAAAATCATTTGATACTTGATATAATCAATTTATCAGCTTCAAGTGACTAAAATGTCTCAAAAAATATTCAGTTAAACTAAATGATATATTTGTACTCCAGCTTTGGTGTTAATATTGACAGATGTACCATTTATATAAACAGTTTACCTCTTATATTTTGAAAATGGCTCAAAATGCCATCTACATGCTGATTAAATCAGTTGGGACCTCACAAGACTGATGCTGATGTAGAGCCGACTGTTTAGTACTTCTCTGCATCATGAAATTATATACAGAAGTTCTCCGACTTACGTTCATTTGTTCATGTAATGACGCTGCGTCCATTGTTTACAAACGACAGACTGAACGTGCCCCTCCTTCTTCCCAGTTCAGTTATTTATTTATTTTTTTATATGCAGTTATATAGCGTGTGACCCTTGTGTTAAGACGTGTCTGTGATCTTTGTGTTTACATTGTTTTGTGGACTTTTGTAACCCTAAGCAAATATGGTTGGTCAGAATCGTAAGCCAACTAGCATGGGTGCAAGTCTCATACACAGAGATGAATTAACTATCTGCTTGGATCGGCGCAATCTACCATGCATACTCAGTTAAGCAAAGAGAGTTGTAAAATGAATGAAAACCCGAATCCAGAAAAGAAACAAAACTCTCCGCTCTGCTGGTGATTCACATCAGTGCAGGCTGAGTACTAAACGAGTATTCAACGGCGCCCTTGCCCACTTGAAAGACCAGAAGTCCGTATAACCCGCGCTTTGTCTCAAGCACAAGCAAGTAAACTACTTTAGGTGTTGAGCGCCTCACATATTGTAAGCGGTGATTGGCTGTTGTAAGCTTCATGTAAAGTGACTCGGCTCAGCTTCATGTAAAGTGACCATCCGTCGACCATAGGGACCATTTACAAGCAGAAAGATCGCATCATAGAGAATATTAAAGGTTATATTTGATACTGTATTTGATATTTGATGAGTGAATTTGATTAAAATTTATCTATTTGAAATTATTTTGCTTGAATTTAATTTATTTGAAATTAATGTTGATATTATTTGATATATTTGATATTATTTTACAATGTTATGTTTATAATAATTGATTTAGGGCTGTTTTATGAGATACGGTAATGGTATTTATGGATGTATAGTACAGTATGAACGTCATACGTCACTGGAACGTACAGTAACAACTTACATTCATTTTCAACTTGCGTTCGGCCACCCGGAACCTAACAAAAAAAAAGTCGGGGAGCGTCTGCATACAAATATTTTTCAAGAAGTGTCCCTTCCCAGCCTCTGCACTTGAGCTGGGGGACTGGGAAACCTTGCCCATTTTCAAATATCATATTTCCCCCTTCCTCAAACCCCTCCTCAGACCGTTCTCAGTGATGCCACCTAGTCTCTGAGAAATCTTTTTTTTTTTTTTTTTAATTTTTAAATTATGCAGTGGTGAAGTTAGGCATGAAGCAGGGGTGCAGATAGACTTTAAGATTCTGTCTCTTCCTCCTCCTACTTCACGGGCCTTAAAGGGATGACACCAATAAAATTTCATGTGCCATGTTTCCTGACATTCCATCGTTTTAGAGTATATTTACATAAAACTGTCAGAAGGTTGCCTTAATTTTGCTTTTAACTCAGGCTGATACCACTCAGAACATTCACTTAACTCTACTGAGCTTAATCATAATCTAAAATCAATTGCAAATTCAGTCATTTTCTAGTTAGGGGCATGGGGAGGCTGGCGCCCATCCCAGCCGACTCCGGGCAAGGGTAGAGTACACCCTGGACAGCTCACCAGGCCATCGCAGGGCAGAAATACACTGATAGCTATGCAGCTTACTCTTACTAAGAGTTGCCAATGGCTCCTTTACAGCCTCTCACCATAGACAGTGAGAGACGTGGCCGGCATTTGATAACCCAGTTCTCTTACTGAGGGGACAGCAGTGACAACCACTGACCATGAGGCTTGAACCCCCAACCGTGGGATTGCTAATCCAGCACCTTACCACTGGGCCACCACTGCTCTACATTCAATCAGCCGGCTGTGAGTGAAGGTGGTGTATACCCCTGAACAGCTCGCAGGTCCACCACACAGACCGCTATTTACTCTGACTCTCACACAGCCAATTTGCATGTTTTCTGACTGTGGGAGGAAACCGGTGTACCTAGAGGAAACTCACACAAGCAGGTGGAATACATGTGAACTACACACAAAAAGATCAAAGTTTGGGAACTGAACTCGGGCCTTTTTGCTGTGAGGTGGACGTGCTAAAATTGGCACCTCCATGCCACCTGATATAGTATACAATTAGTATATAATACAGTGATCCCGCGCTACTTCGTGCTTCAGTGCATCACTGTTTTTCAAAAAATTGAAAAATAAGGAAATTAAGGAAAGATAGGCAAAAAGTTAAGGAAAATTCCATAAAACAAGGCCAATTATGCAAAAAAAAAAAAAAAAAAACCTCCAAACAAACAAAAACAAAAAAAACAACCCAACAAACTACGTACTTACATTTTTATGTGCAGTGCACATCTCAGTGCGTGCATGCGCATTTGTGTGTGTGTGTGTGTGTGTTTATATGTTATTTGCATCTTATGCATTATTTTTGAATAAGCATTTATAGTGTTGAATATGTATTTATTGATATTACAGTATATACACATATACTTCAGTCAGGGGGGGGGGGTCGATGCTACTTCGTGGAAATCAGCGGTTGGGGGGTCTCAGTCCCCATTAACCGCAGAAAGAGAGGGAGGGATCCCTGTATATTGTCTGTCTTCCTTTCGGCTTTTTTCCCTTTTACTTGGGAGTCGCCACAGCGAATCATCTGATTCGCACATTTGATTTGGCAGAGGTTTTTACGTCGGATGCCCTTCCTGTCACAACCCTTTTAGCAAGGGACAGAAACACGCTGACGACTTTGCAGCTACTCTTTACGAAAGTCAGCAATGGTTCTTTTACATGAACCTCTCACCATAGACAGTGAGAGACATGGCCCGCCTTTGATAACCCAGTTAGCTGCACTGGGGGGGGGGGGGGGGGGGGAGACGGACAGTGACAACCATGTGCAGAGTGGGACTCGAACCCCCAACCTTTGGATCAGCGATCCAGCACCCTATACCACTAGACCACCACTGCCCCGGATCCCTGTATGTGTGTATATATATATATATATATTCTGTCTGTCTTCCTTTCGGCTTTTTCCCTTTTACTTGGGAGTCGCCACAGCGAATCATCTGATTTGCACGTTTGATTTAGCAAGGGACAGAAATACGCTGACGACTTTGCAGCTACTCTTTACGAAAGTTAGCAATGGTTCTTTTACATGCCTCTCACCATAGACAGTGAGAGACATGGCCCGCCTTTGATAACCCAGTTAGCTGCACTGGGGGGACAGTGACAACCTTGTGGAGAGTGGGACTCGACCCCCAACCTTTTTGGATCAGCGATCCAGCGCCCTATACCACTAGTGCCCCCTATATATATATATATATATATATATATATATATATATATATATATATATATATATATATATATATATTTTTTTTTTTACATAATAAAATTAATTTACAAAGCATACAGTGTTTTTCTCTTATTAAACACTGTATTTTTGTCTATCACAGGTACCCTTATAATTAGTATTTGGTAAAGGCAGTACTGGTGAGAATAACTGCACCGAGGATTCTGCTTGCAACGTCTAACAAGATTGAAGACACTTGTAGACGGATCTTTGACTCTCATCCGTGCAGAACATTTCAAGCTCCTTTGTATTCTTCGGTAGGTGTCTTTTTCTGCTATTTTAATTCAGACCACAGATCAGCCTAGCAAAACATTGCATCTTTGCACACTGAAAAAAAGGACTAGACTAGGCATGCAAACTGATCTAGGTATTTGGCACAAGACAATATTCTTGCTTTTAATGTTTCGTAATTTTATTGTATTGTATTGTCATCACTGGCGTTTTGTTTGTCAGTCTGTTTAGTTGTCTGTGAACAAACCATGACCCGTTTCAGAGACAATTTTTGATTTAGCAATGTCAAGGTGAAAGGTCAAAGGCTTTGGAAACCGACATTTTCATTCATTTTTTCATTTCCTGAACCACTTAGTCCTAATTAGGGTCACGGGGAAACCGGCACCCATCTCAACCCACAGACATTTTCCATATGAAAATTAAATAGCTTATATCTGAGAAACAAAGTGACATAAATAAACCATATACATGCTTTCAACAGTATAATTCCCTTTGACCTTGAGTGAACTCCAAAGGTCAAAATCAAGGTCACAGGACTTTGAATGTTGATAACTTTGAAACCAATGCCAGTAGACATGTCTTTGCTATAAAACACAAATAGGAACTATGGACTTTCAGATAAAGACAGGTAGCTTTGATTTTGGGTGAATTTGAAAGGTCAAATCTAAGCCATCACAGTCTTGGTAATGTCCAGTTATAACATTATCCATGCTGTGGTGGGGGTACTGTGCACTCTGAAATGAGAGTGGTATTCATGGGGTGCCCAGTACCACCCACTCCCCCCCTACCCCCCAGCATGGACTGCACATTATCCATGCTGTGTGGTGGAGGTACTGTGCACTCCATGAATACCACTCTCATTTTAGAGTCGTTACGTTTTCAGATTGTACGATTCCAAGTATAATGTTCAGCTGAGGTTAGTTTTATGGGGTAGAGATCATCTTACATAGAATGATAGATACTTACTGCTTATTGTTGATTTTTTTCTAAAGAATAGAAATTTATCAAGGGCAGTGGTGGCCTAGTGGTATAGGGTGCTGGATCACTGATCCTAAGGTTGGGGGTTCGAGTCCCACTCTCCACAAGGTTGTCACCATCCCCCCCAGTGTAGCTAAGTGGGTTATCAAAGGCCGGCCATGTCTCTTACTGTCTGTGGTGAGAGGTTCATGTGAAAGAACCATTGTTGACTTTCGACAAGAAGAGGCTGTAAAACAAACAACCATTCATGAACACATTCACACTTACGGACACAATGTACATATCTTTGGACTGTGTGGGAAAAATCCTGTCAATCATATAAATTACACAAAGGGGCTTGGCTCAGATTCGAAACTAGAACCTTTTTACTGTGAGGCTGTCTGGGATAAACACTGAGCACAATGCTTACAGAAGATCATTTATTCATTCATTGCTTAATCCTGCTTGGGTCATGAAAAGTTCATTTTCTGTAACCGCTTAATCCTAATTAGGGTCAAGGGGAGGCTGGCGCACATCCTTAGCCCATCCAGTACACCCTGGACAGTTCACAAGGCCATCACAGGGTGGAAACATGCTGACGGCTTTGCAGCCACTCTTGTTGAAAGTCAGCAATGGTTCTTTTACATGAAGTTCCCATCATAGACAGTGAGAGACATGGTCGGCCTTTGATAACCCAGTTTGTTGCACCGGGGGTGGGGGGGGGGGTGACAACCTGTTAAGAGTGGGGCTTCAACCCCCAACCTTAGGATCAGTGATCCAGCACTTATACCACTAGGCCACCACTACCCCCAGGTCATGAAAAGGCTGCAGCCTATTACAGTTGACTTTGGGGGAAAGCAGGGGTACAACCTGAACCAACCACTATTCCAATAGAGGACCAACACACACACACACACACACAGCCTAATGTGTATGTCTTTGGAGCATGGGAGGAAATTGAAGTACCTAGTAGAAGCTCATATAAGAACAGGTTGGCTATGCAAACTCCACAAAGAAACATCTTCACTGAGTCTGGGATTCGAAGAAAGGGACTTTTTTTGCTGTGATTTGGATGTGCTAACCACCACGCCACCGTTTCAGACACAAAGAAAATTAATTTCTTCATTTATCCAGTCATTTTCTAAAATGCATAACTCTATTTAGGGTCGCCGATAGGCTCGGGCCCATCTCAGCCAACTCTGTGCGAGTGCAGGGTGCACCCTGGACAGCTCACCAGGCTATTGCAGGATCAACACAAAACCATTTACACTTATACCTAGGGGTGAGGGGCAGTGGTGGCCGACTGGTATAGGGTGCTGGATCACTGATCCTAAGGTTGAGGGTTCGAGTCCCACTCTCCACAAGGATGTCACTGTCGCCCCAGTGCAGCTAACTGGGTTATCAAAGGTCGGCCATGTCTCTCACTGTTGAAAGTCATTGCTGACTTTCGACAAGAGTAGCTGCATAGCCGTCAGCTTGTTTCCGCCCTGTGATAGCCTGGCGAGCTGTCCAGGGTGTACTCGGCCCTCGCCCTGAGTGGGCTGGGATGGGCGCCAGCCTCCCCGCGACCCTAATTCAGATTAAAACGGTTACAGAAAATGAACTGAATTAATTTTCTAGGGGTGATTATTGGAGAAAGCCCATGCAAGTGGAAATGCTCGAGCTTGGGAATCAAACCCAGGACCTTCTTGATGTGAGGCGGACATGCTAACCACTGCTGCACCATTCTACGATTAATGTGATCATAATTAGATTAGTATTGAATATACATCTCATCAAGTAGGCTTTCATGTACATCCATGGATCACAAAAGAATGCAAATGTAGTGGCAAATATTCTCCCTTCAGATACACTGTGCTACAATCAAAATTTTAAATTGAAACTGTGGATGGTAAGTGGATACTTAACGCAGACAGCTTACGATACGAAACACAACACAGGCAGCACGAAACATTACACATCCAACTGTCTGCTTAGTGCTCCTGATTTATATAATCTACTCTGTGAATTAGTAGTGAAGCTAATTTTAATGAAATAGCAATCAAGCAGATCTGTCTTCAATTCTAATGGCCTGCGGGAAGTAAATCTGGTGAGCTTGGTTCTGCAGCCTTCTGCAGACCGAAACAGTGTGAATATCTTGTAGTTTGGGTGAAAAACATCTTTTCTGCTGCTGCTGGCCTTGTTTATCCTGCTTTGATCAATCATCGTCACAATAGCCCACCCACCAATCAACTATCATCTCCAAAGTGCCGCTCGGTCCATAAACAAAGTAGTAGCAGCTAATGTAACACAAGAACATTGGCCAGCTAGATCATTACCAAAGTCAAAGGCAACTGAATGATAATGTGGCAGGTTATGCTTGGACCTGACCAAATGTCATCAGCTGGTCAACCTTCTAGTTGAGATGTGGAGTAATCCCTCTGTGTTGCATGTAAAATATATTTTGGGGTCTGGCTAAGCGTCTTTATTTTCTGTCAGTACAGTATGTCTTACCACAGGTTGTGTAGTGGTTAGTACATCCTCTTCACAGTAAGAAGGTCTGGTTCCCAAACCTTGGCGTTTGCTTGCTTTTCTCGTGCTTGTGTGGGTTTCTTCCGGGTACTCCGGTTTCCTTCCACAGTCAAAAACGCATGCAAGGTAGACTGATTAGCGTTTCTGATAAGCCTGGGGTGTGCGCATAGGACCCAGAGATGCAGGAGACCAAAAGAAGGTTCAAACGATTTATTAAACACTAGGGATAGTAAATTATGGGAATACTAAGTCAAGGGGACTGGTCGAACACGAAGCAAGAACCAGGGGTCAAAGAGAAAGCCGAGAAGCAGAATCATGGGGAAAACAATCTTCTGACATCGGAGGGAAGCACACCGCTCCCATTTATAGCTGGCTGCTTGCTGATTGCAGATAGGGCCAGGTGCGCTCTGCTTGGAACTCGCCTACCGGCAACTGCCATGCCCCTCACCAGCGCTTGCAATGATTAAAGATGAGTTAATTCCGCCAGCCACCACAGACCATAACGGTTTCCCAATTGCCCCTAGGTGTGAGTGTGAATGTTAATGGTTGCATGTGCATTGGCCCTGCAATAGTCTGGCTAGCTATTCAGGGTGTACTCCACCTTCACTCAGAATCAGCTGCGATGGATCCCAGCTACTCCATGAATGAATGATAAATGTCAAATCACTCGGTGAGTGTGTGCAGTAAGGATGAGTGATGTATGACAGCGTTTTCATCAGTGTTTCTAATGTGAATGCTAAATAATATGCTTACGTGTTAAAAAAAGACTGACAGCAAGAACGTCTTGGGTTTGAGTCTTGAATCCAATGATTGCAGTTCTGTGCAGAGTTCGCATTCACTGTGTGATGGCTTGGGTTTATTCTGAGAACTACAACTTCGTCACATATGTCCAAAGAGGTACACATTAGACTAATCGGCTATTCCAAATTGCCCCTAGCTCTGTTTGTTGTAAGCCTGTTTACGCCTAATCGTAGTGGCTCATCGGTTAGCCCGGTTTCTGTAGCACGACGCAACTTCCTCCTGGATGAGACGCCAGTCCAGTACATTTTACCTTCCATGTATTTTACTGGTACCCATTTATGGGTGGACAGTAACTTGTGAATCAGACCTTTGCACATGGGTCGGGTCTAGCAGGGCTATGAGCACATGACATCTCAATCATTTCAGCATTCTATCACCACCAGCCTCACATATGTGTGTGTTGGCCCTGGAGTGGCCTGGCAGGGTGTACAGTCTCCACAATACTAATAAGATTAAGTGGTTTGATGATTGAATGAAGCTTTTCCATCAAACAGCAGATAGATTTAGTGCGGCAGGTTTATTCTTAAATTTGCATGTACATAATTTACATGTCTTATGAAATACTTTGATGCAGTCAATTGGTCATTCATTCATTTTGTGAACCACTTAATTCTAATTAGGGTCACAGGGAGTGGGGCTGGTAGTGTAGAGGTTAGGGTGCTGGGCTCATGATCGGGAGGTTTTGTGTTCAAATCCCAGTTAGACCACCCCACTATGCTAAGGGCAAGGTCTTAACCACAAGTGTGCCTCTGTTCACCCAGCAGTATCAATGCTTACCAGTAAAAATATACTGGGAAGGTAACCTGCGATGGACTAGCGTCCCATCCGGGAGGAGTTGAACTCCTGGTCGCTTCACGCTATGGAAACCGGGGATAAGCACCAGTCTGATGAGCCACTAGGATTGGATGTAAAAAGCCCAACTGACTTTAGGGTCACGGGGAGGCTGGTGCCCATCTCAGCTGACTCAGCTGGCATGGGCAGGGTACACCCTGGACAGCTCCACTGGCCATCACAGGGCCAACACATTTGGAATGGCCAATTAACCTACTGTGCATGTTTTTGGACTGTGGGAGGAAACCCACACAAATGTGAGAAGAACATACAAACTCCACACAGAACCACCGTGTCCAACTCCATGAATCCTATTTTTTAACAGCTGAAATAAAGTTGGTTAGGAAGTAGAGCTTGAATTTTCTCTTAAAAAAAAAAACCCAGGTGATCATGCACCAGCTGGGAGAATGAAGGCTCAGTCTCACCCAAAATCCCTGCTATTGTTTGAAACATGTCCAGAACGCCACATTTTAGCGCGCAAATAACCGACATATAACCGAGGGAATCTGGTCATTTTTCAAAATAAAAGACTTTTCAAAATTAAAGATTGTTCAGACTCAGATAATAAATAAAACGGAAATAATTAATTATTTCTTCTCCGGACCGGGACCAATTGAGCCACGGACCGGTACCGGTCCACGGACCGGTGGTTGGGGACCACTATTCTAGCTGGTACACTTACTTATCTACCAAGCAACAATGTACAAACACACAAGTAGTCCCAGATGTGAAGCCTGCTTGTCTTTGGTACTGAGGTTTTCGTGTCTGAAACTGAATAGTTTTCATGTATGGATCTGTGGTTTCTCACAGATGAGACCTTGATACTACACATCTGAATTTTTTGACCTTTAACCTTTCCTTTACCCTTAAAACACATTTAGAAACATGTGAGGATGGGTGTGAGCATGCCAACCCTTTTTAATCCGAATGCAATGAACTACCTAGCTTTTGTGGACCTGCAAATCTCTTGTAATATTCAGCAATTTCATATATGATTACTGAAGCTGTGTTTTATATATTATTTGGCTGCTCTCTTTCATTGCATACTTTGATAACATTATCTGTCTTTCCTTCATCACAAGGCCATTACGATCACAATATTCTGTGGTGCTGCGAAGTACTTTGCATCAAAATTGACTTTTGTGCTTGGATTGTAATTCCTTTAATTTCTACTTTTTAATTTGAGTAGGGTCATGGGGAGGCTGGAGTCTATCTCAGCCAGCAATGGGTACACCCAGAACCGCTCGCCAGAGTGTTGCACATCAAACACACATGACCATTCACACTTATACTCACATCCAGGGGAAATATGGAGCAGTTACTTTGCCAAATGTCAATCGAGAATTAATAAGGTTCATCGTTCATTTTCTGTAACCGCTTAATCCCAATTAGGGTCGCGGGGAGGCTGGTACACCCTGGACAGCTCGCCAGGCCATCGTAGGGCAGAAATCCCCTGACGGCTTTGCAGCTACTCTTGTCGAAAGTCAGCAATGGTTCTTTTACATGAACCTCACACCATAGACAGTGAGAGACATGCCTTTGATAACCCAGTTAGCCACACTGGAGGACAGTAACAACCTGAGGAGAGTGGGGCTTGAACCCCCAACCTTAGGATCAGTGATCCAGCACCTTTACCACCAGGCCATCACCGCCCAATTAACAAGGTCTATCTGCTATTTCATTCAAATGGTTGATCAACCTTGTTAAGTCTCGTTTAACAATGTGTTTGGACTGTGGGAGGAAACCTGAGAACTCGGGGGAAAAAAACCCACACAAGAACAGGGAGAACATGCAAGCTCCATACCGAAATGCCCAAATCCGGGACTCGAACCCAGGACCTTCTTGCTGTGAGGCAGATGTGCCACATGTAAACTTTTGAGAAGTTATTATTAAACCTTCTACATCTCAGTACAGTCACATTCCTAAGCACAGTCAGCTGGTGTTATTACTTGAAGTCAGCACCTTAAACATCATTCATTCATCATTCATCAGTGGATCCAGGACTTATATTTTATATATATTATTAATTTCACATCTGGTCTGGATGCCTCCCGAACGCCTCCCTGGTGTGGTGTTTTGGGCATGTCCAACCGGGAACAGATCCCGGGGTCGACCTTGAACACACTGGAGGGACTATGTCTCTCGACTTGTTTGGGAATTCCTCGGTGCGCCCCCCCCGGAAGAGCTTGAGGAAGTGGCAGGAAAAAAGGGATGTCTGGACCTCTTTGCTTAGGTTGCTGCCCCCGCGACCTGACCCCGGATTAAGTGAAAGAAGATGAGATTAATTTTACACAGCTACGACAACTAAGCAAATCAGGAGTCCACCTAGTGACCTAATTTTGAGATAGTCCAAAGAAAACCCAATCAAAACTGGGGGGAACACTTGAAACGCCACATAAACAGTAACCTCAGTTCAAGATTGTGCTGCGTCACTGATGCTACAGTAGATTAAAGTGTGTAGGTAGATGAATAGTCTGGGATCTGGGTTGGATCCGGCCTCTCTGGGATGGGAGTTAGTATCCTTGGTTTCTACTCTGTGGAGGTTCTATCTCACATCCTGTCAGATTTCTGGACCTGTACTGTGCAGTTCAACTTATTCAGGTCATCATATCGTGAACTGGTATACTTACAAAGAGCAGGTTAATAACATTCTGATTCGGTGCTTTCATTTTCTCTCCTCTTTCATTTCGGGCGCAACCCCCATGTTCCTTTCTACCTCATTTGTTGTGGATTGTTCAAATGCAGGGTTTTAAACAAAGCATGACAAGGTAATTTCAAAGCATGACATGACCCTGCCTACTGTTTTTTTCAAGCCCCATGATTTGGTATTTCATCATGATCACTTTATTCTCTGGAAAAGAACAAGAGAGGACAAACCTCTTCATTGGGCCACACCAAGGACACCTTAATGGGTGAAATTTCGATATTGTTTAGATGGAAGTCATTTGTTTTCCTGTTCCAGTTCCAGAGTTCTAGCTGCCATATGGTCTGATAACATCAACAGAGAAATTTAGTGCCCCTCCTCCTCCCTTACACATTTCCCCTCCTTCCTTCCTTCCTTCCTCCCTCTCTCGTTTTTCCTTTTTTATATTTAACTTCAACCTGTCAATTAAAGAGTGAAAGGGCAAGAAAGGTGAGGAGGAAAAAAAGAGATGGGGAAAGAGAGACAGCAAGAAGCACCAAACTAATTAGGCAACTGTGTAATTTTAATTAGCTGTTTTGATAATTAAACTAATTAGTTCCCCTGTGTTTCCACAACGTGCTGCCTACTGGAGGTTTTTTTTTTTTTTTTTTTTTTTTTTTTTTGGTAAGGCAGCTTTAGAGCTCTAGTTCTTTCGTTAATTAGTCACTTTTGCATCAGAAAGCTCTATTGATAGCCTTAATTTGCAGTTGAAATGAGAAATCTGCTGTCAATAATTCGGATAATTGCCCGCTGTTTGATTGCAAAGAACAAAAAGTAGCAGCCCCACAGCTCTGAGCTGCAGGACATCCCTGAGGTTGTTTCCTACTTAGATGTTTAATTAATTCATTATTTTTTTTAATGAATCCCTGATCTACATATGAACTAATAAGCCTGTCTCCCACCTCTCCGTACCATCATGACCCTGCTAAGGGGATGCGAATCTTGCTAAGCAGGCAGAGGTTGACTTAATACATCTATCAGCATTCCTCCTCCTCTTCTTTTTCCTAGTGCGTATCCTCTTTTCTCTTCCTCTGATCCCCCCCCTCTCTCTCTTCTTCATCATACACCCAGTGTCCTGCATGCTCAGAAAACCAGATGGGGGAGCTTTGTGGGGTGGGAAAGAAAAAGTTCCTGCTTTGCTTTGTAGCTAATTAGTGTCCTTGGAATTAAATGAGCAGCTCGTTGTGCACCTCCAGCTCCTGTGGCCCATGTTTGTGAATTGAATAATTGATTCCCCTCCACTAATCAGCGAGCGACATAATGAGCCAGTTTAATTAAATGGGGATCTAACCTAGCGAACACTGGGAAAATATTTGCTCGTTTACGGCTAATCACAAATAACAGAGTGAGATGCGGGGGAGGAAGGGGAGTGAGATGTGGGAGGAGGAGGAGGGGGGGGTGAAAGTGTGTAGCATACACATGTGCATTGAAAGACTGGGGTGGGAAGAAAGCGGTACTGTATTTGAAATTTGTCACATCAGGGGCACTGACCTCTCCTCCTCGTCTCACCTCACTGATGTGCCACAAGAGCAATCACTGGCCCCCTGAGCTCCAAAGATCTGCAGACGTCTGGGTCTCATGCGCAAAATAATAATAAAATAAAATAAAAAAAAACGGTGTAGCTTTTATGGTCTGCCCAATGTCTGCTGATGGAACAAGTAGCTTTTGAGGTCTGCCCAATATCTGGTGATGGAAAATTTTCTTTGTAAGATGCCTAAGGATATTTTTGAAATGGTCGCATTGTAGCAACAATATTTAACAAATAACTTCTGAATATGGTGGGGAAAAAGGGCTGGATGAATAGGAACCTACATATATGAACGTTTATGTGTGGTGGTGCAACGGTAAGGATGTCCGCCTTGCAGCAAGAAGGTCCTGGGTTTCAGTCAAGGGCTCAGCAAGAGTGTTTTGTGTGAAATTTGGATGTTCTTACTGGTTTTCCTCCAGGTAGTCTGGTTTCCTTCTACAGTGCAAAAGAAGCCTTCATCCAGTGTCGGCTGAGATGATTGTCTCTCCTCGTAGGTTTAAACGGTTCATCCAATCAGTGAGTGAGCAAATATGTACGATTTAAATGCTCAAGAAAACTGATTACGGCGCGAACATCTTTACCCTTTAACACTGGTCCATATAAACAGACATAAACATGCCAGTTAGTTTTCTTCCAGCATAGTCTTTGGACTAGCTGTTCTAGTTGGGGTCATACTCCGAAGTTTCTTGTACGGTTTCTCCCCAGAAGGGCACTAGATGTAACCAATGATGCTAGTACTGAAAATGTTATTACATGATGCTATTACTACCAATTCCCTGCACTATTATCCTATATTACTGTGAGGACCTGGCGAGCTGTCCAGGGTGTACCCCGCCCTCATGTAGAGCGAGCTGAGATGGGTTCCAACCTCTTCACGAATCTAAATAGGATTCAACGGCTCAGAAAATGAATGAATGGATTACCCTATATTCACATTGCAAGCTACTAACTAGGTACATATCTTCTTCTTTTCCTTTCGGCTTTTCCCTTCAGGGGTCGCCACAGCGAATCATCTGCCTCCAGCTCACTCTATCCTTTGCATCTTCTTCTCTTACACCAACGACCTTCTGTCCTCCTTCACCACATCCATGAATCGTCTCTTTGGTCCATGAATCGTCTCTTTGGTTAACTAGGTACATATGATACTTGTAATAAGTCTTTTATGAAAATATAGGGACCATTTAAATGAAGGTCATCATCATCATCATCATCATCATCATCATCATCATCATCATCATCATAATCAACATCTTCTGCTTAATCTGGGGTCGGATCGCGGGGCAGCAGCATAAGCAATGAGGCCCAGACGTCCCTCTTCCCAACCACTTCCTCCAGTCTCCTCTTCCGGGGGGACACCAAGGCGTTACCAGACCAGCTGAGAGATAATCCCACCAGCGTGTTCTAGGTTGACCCCAGGGTCTCTTCCCGGTTGGACATGATCAGGGAGGTGTTCAGGAGGCATTCTAACCAGATGTTTGAGCCACCTCATCTAGCCTCTTTCAACATGGAGCAACAGTGGTTCTACTATGAGCTCCTCCCAGTTGGCTGAGTTTCTCACTCTATTTCTAAGGGAGAGCTCTCCCACCCTGATATGGAAGCTCATTTCAGCTATTTGTATTTGTTATCTTGTTATTGCGGTCACTATCTAAAGCCACGGTCATGACCACAGGTGAAGGTTAGAATGTGGATCGACTGGTGGCTGAGCTCTATATTCACCACCACGAACTGGTACAAGCAGAGGCCGCATCGATCCATCTGTTGATCTTCCGCTCCATCCTTCCTTCACTTGTGACCAAGACCACGAGATACTTGAACTCCCCCACAAGGTGCAAGACCTCACTTCAGACCTGGAGGGTGCATTCCACCATTTTCTGACTGAGAATCATGGCCTTGGACTTTGATGTGCTGATTTTCATCCTGGCTGCTTGGCACTGAGCTGAAAATCACTCCAATAAGAACTTCAGGTGCTGGATTGATAAAGTCAAAAGGACAACTTCATCCGCAAAAAGCAGTGACGACATAAAATGGCCACCAAACCAGAACCCCTCAATGCCTTGACTGTGCCTAGAAATTGTCATCCATTCATTTTCTGAACTAGTGTCCCGGGGAGGCTGGCATCCATCTCAGCTGACTCTGGGTGAGGGTGGGGGACACCCTGGACAGCTTACCAGGCCATCACAGGGCCAACACTTGCACAACCATTCATACTCACAGTCACACCTTTTGGAACAGCCAATTATCATACTGTGCATGTTTGTGACTGTGGAAGGGAAGCAGTATTTGTGGAAAACTGCTTTCCTCTCCTGAGCTGTTGGATGGTAGTCCAGAATCTTTTTGAGGACAACTGATAATCGCTTTCTAGGCTCCCACCATACTCCTCACATGCCCAAGATTGTGCATTGGTGACAACTTGAGTTGCAGCTTGTTTGGCCTGCCGGTACCTGGCAACTGCCTTGGGAGGCCCACAGGCCAATAAAACCCAATGGGCCTCCTTTTTCAGCTGGACAGCTCACTTCACCACAGGTGTCCACCACTCTGTTCGGGGATTACCGCCACGACAGGCACTGATGACCTTCCAACCACAGCTATGGGCTACTGCCTCAATAATGGAGGCATGAAAAATAGACCCTTCAGATTCCATGCCCCCGGCCTCCTTCGTGATGTGGTTGTAGCTCTGCCGGAGGTGGGAATTAAAGGACACTCTGACAGGAGACTCCGCCAAACATTCCCAGGAGACCCTAACTACACACATGGGCCTGACAGGTCTGGGGGGGGGGCTCCCCAACCATCGGAGCCTGCTCCTCACCAGCTGGTGATTGGTTGACAGCTCAGCTCCTCTCTTCACTCGAGTGTCCGAACATGCGGCTGCTAGTCTGGTGACATGACTACATAATCGATCAGCAAACTGCAGTCTATGGTGTCCTGGTGCCAGTTGCACTTATGGACACCCTTATCTCTGAAAATGGTGTTCATGATGCACAAAAGGTGACAAGCACAAAGTCCAACAACAAAACACCATTTAGGTCCAGATTGCAGAGGTTGTACTTGCCGTTTCCACTATACTTAATCACAATGTCATTGGCCACATGGGTGTTGAAGTCTCCAATCCACCCACTAAAGACTCCTAAAAGGGTGGGCATAAGCACAAACAACGGTCAGGACCCATCTCCTCCACCCAAAAGCAGAGGAAAGTTACCCTTTCATCAACCAGAGAGAACCCCCCCTCGTGTGGGCACTGAGATGGGGGCAACACAGATGCTCACACCAGCTCGCCACCTCTCCCTATGAGCAACTCTAGAATAGAATAAGGTCCAGCCCCTCTTGAGATGGGTGGTTCCAGAGCCCAAGCTGTGTATTGAGGTGAGTCCAACTATAACTAGTCAGTATCTCTCAATCTCACGCACCAGCTCAGGCTCCTTCCCCACAAGAAAGGTGACATTCCATGTCCCAAGAGTCAGAATTAGTAGCCAGGATCAGTCTGACAGAGCCCATGCTTTTGGCTGCCACCCAACTCACAATGCACCCGACCCCTATAGCCCCTTCCACAGGTGGTGAGTCCATGGAAGGGCGGACACAAGTCTCCTTTCCGAGCTGAGCCCAGCCATGCTCCATGGTCGGAAGCCCGGCAACCAGGCACTCACCTTTGAGCCCCTCCCCCAGACCTGGCTCCGGGAGGTGGGTGTACCCCATTGACCCACATCCAGGCAAGGGAAACTGTGTCTATTTATCTATCTATTTATCCATATAAGGGTCTTTTGAACCGCACTTCATCTGGACATAACTCTGGGCATCACTGGGCATAATGTCTTCAACAACATAGCTCCTAGGATCCGAATGTAGGCACGTGTTGCAAGTGACGTATGGTGTTTGTGAGACAAAGCGCGGCTTATTCAGATTTCCAATCTTTCAAGTGAGCAAGTGTGCATTGAATACTTGTTTAGTACTCAAACTTCACTTGCTCACTTGAAAGATCGGAAGTCCGGCTAAGCCGGGCTTTGTCTCACAAGTACCATACGTCACTTGCGACAAGCGCCTACATTCGGTGGAGCGCCTCACAAATAGTGAAAGTAGGGGCTTGCAAAGAATTTCAGAATGTAAACATTTCCTATAACCTCTACACATCCCTAATAAGCATCGTCCATGACGACAGTGGCAAGGAAAAACTCCTTCAGTAGATGCAAGGGAGAAACCTTGAGAAGAACCAGGCCCAAAAGAAAAACCCATCCTTATTTGGGTGAAACCATAAGAACACAAGCTTATATGAGGAATTCATTACAGTCCAAATAAGACAGCGAACACATGGTCCAAGGAATCATTCAAGTCAATCATTTGAATTTGTTGCTTCACTCATCATTACCAATGCCACAGAGGTAGAATTTAGAAAACATATTTCAATATTGAACACAGTGGCATAGTACTGTTATTTAGCATGTTCGACTCGCAGCAAAAAAGGTTCTGGGCTCAAGTCCCAGGCTCAGGTATATCTGTGTGGAGTTTACAAATTCTCCCTGTTCGTTAGCAGGCTTCCTCTGGGTCCTCCATCTGGTTTCCTTACACAGACCACGTATTAGGCTATTTAGCTCTTCCCATCTACCTCTAGGTGTGAGTGTAAATGGGTTTATTTGTCCTGTGGTGGTCTGGGGAGTTTTTCAGGGTGTACCCTGCTTTCAACCAGTGTTAGCTGGGATAGACTTCAGCCTCCCCTCAATCTCTTAGGATTAAGAGGTTTGGCAAGTGAGTGAGTAAGTGAGTGAGATTTGAATGTCACTTTTTGCACTATTGCTGAAATCACCGGGTCCACTACATACACACACACAAAAGTATAGCTGTGGTAATTTAGGTGGTACTTGTAGCCAGTTGCACAAACTTTTATTTATTGAAGGAAAATTTGGTTACAAAATTCAAAATTTTCTGATTCATTTGAAAATGAGACTTAAAGTGTCTTAATGTGTCAACAACAGCAATATTTTTAGTTCACTGAATGAAGGGTTTCCGTATTAGACTAAATCAAAAGATGCGCACCAGACTCCTAATAAGGATGAGAACCTGTCCTCAGATGGATGGGTGGTGTTACATATGCACTATGCTCATGCAATACACAATTTCTACCGGACATACGGAAGTCCACGTAGGTACCTGCATGCTGCAGTGGACCAGGGCATGGTTTGATTTGTTCAGTACTTGTACAAGGATAAAGAGACTGATTTTCTTTAGCTTGGGATTATCGTATGAACTGCATTACAGTATTACAGTTTTAAGTTGTTATTAAGTTACTAATTTGGGGGGGGGGGGGGGGGGGGTGCTACCCCCAGTGCAGCTAATACCCCCATTTCACTGGACTACGGCATGCAAGGATCGTAGCGGAAAGACGCGGAACACAGTCTACAGAAGAGCTTCGGCATTTTTGCACGGAAAATGGGTGAAAATCCTACGGAAAAGTGGAAATTCTTACACTTTCGGAACGTTCACAGCATGTGCAGAACAGATATGGCAAAGTACGCCAAAGTGACCCCACGGAACACTCACGGAATTTTTTTTCCGTGAAGGAAAAAGGAACATTCACGGAATATTTTGGCCTGCTGGATGCATACGGAAGTGGAGGAAGACTTGAGGAATAACTACAGAATCACACGAATGACACGGAAGATGAGGGAATAATTGCGGAACGTTTGCGGATGACAACATTTTTGCTTCCGTAAGTCTCCCGTGCTCCAGTGAAATGGGGGTATAACTGGGTAATCAAAGACCTGCCATGTCTCTCACTGTCTGTGGTGTGAGGTTCATGTAAAAGAACCATTGCTGACTTGCATCAAGAGTAGCTGCAGAGCCGTCAGCATGTTTCTGCCCTGCGATGGCCTGTAGATCCGTTCAGGGTGTACTCTGCCCTCGCCTAGAGTCGGCCGAGATAGGCATCAGCCTCCCCGCGACCCTAATTAGGATTAAGCGGTTCTTAAAAATAAATGACTGAATGATGAACAGCCCTGCAACACTAATATTAATACTAAAATGAACTGGCTAGAGTAGCATGTTACTCTTCAGTGAAATATTTCTGGGTAGCAAGCCATCATCAAATAATATGCCTGGAGAAGGTTCGTGTCCTATGGAAGACCTCCTGTGTGGTTCCGGTTCCCAAAACAGCTCAAGCGAAGGAACCAGCCCACTACAGACCTGTTGCCCTGACCTCCCACCTCATGAAGACCATGGAAAGGCTCCTCCTTGAACACCTCCGCTCTATGGTGAGCCCCACCCTAGACCCGCTGCAGTTTGCTTACAGGCCCAACATCGGGGTAGAAGACGCCGTCATCGACCTTCTGCAGCGGGCACTCACCCACCTGGAGATCGCTGGCAGCGCTGTGAGGGTCATGTTCTTTGACTTCTCCAGCGCCTTCAACACCATCAGGCCAGCGCGTCTGCGGGGGAAGCTGGAGGACGTGGGAGTGGACGGACATCTTGCTGCCTGGATTATCGACTACCTTACCAACCGTCCACAGTACGTGCGGCTGCGCGGCTGTAAGTCAAAGATGGTAGTCTGCAGCACGGGGGCACCGCAGGGCACCGTCCTCTCACCCTTCCTTTTCAACATTTATACCTCGGACTTCATAGCACAGACAGCTGCCATCTCCAGAAGTTCTCGGACGACTCCGCCATCGTGGGCCGTGTGTCAGAGGGGAACGAGCAGGAGTACCGGTCGGTCATCGTTGACTTCGTGGATTGGTGTGAGCGCAACCACCTGTGCTTGAACACTAGGAAGACGAAGGAGATGGTGGTCGACTTCAGAAGAAGCACTCGAACACACACACACACACACACACACACACACACACACACTCACTTGTGAACGTCCAGGGACAGGACATTGAGACAGTGGACAGTTTCAAATACCTGGGCGTTCACTTTAACAATAAACTGGACTGGTCCCACAACACCAACGCCCTGTACAAGAAGGGCCAGAGTCGCCTCCACCTTCTGAGGAGACTTAGGTCCTTCGGAGTATGCAGACCTCTGCTCAGGACTTTTTATGACTCTGTGGTAGCCTCTGCAATGCTCTACGCTGCCATCTGCTGGGCCCCGGGCAGCACAGAGCGGGACAGAAAGAGACTGAACAAGCTGGTCAGGAGGGCCAGCTCTGTCCTCGGCTGCCCACTGGACTCTGTGGAGGAGGTGAGTGAGAGGAGGATGGTAGCAAAGCTCACATCCATCCTGGTCAACAGCTCTCACCCACTGCACCAGACTGTAGAGGAGCTGAGTAGCTCCTTCAGTGGACGACTGAGACATCCTCAGTGCAGGAAGGAGCGCTACCGCAGGTCGTTCATTCCCACCGCTGTCAGACTGTACAACGCCACTTTGTAACTGTCTGTGAAAATACCGGTTATGTGCAATAAAAACCCCGCGCACTTTAATCAACCACATCGACCCCACTGACTGTGAACCACATCAACCCATCTACTCTGCCCTCAGATACATTACACTTTAATATAGGCCAGTCTATAAAGTTGCTCCATTCTTTTCTTTTATTGTTTATTAATTTATACTATTTATGTATCTATTTATTTATTTACTTATATAATATATATGTATGTGTGTATGTTTGTATTTGTATCTATTTTTGCACCCCGTACTGATGGTACCTCAAGAGCCTGTAACAGTGAATTTCTCCATTGTGAGATTAATAAAGCTGTATCTTATCTTATCTTATCTTATCTTATGCATATTGAATATGATAGTTTAAAACCCATTAAACTCTTTACTAAATGCCCAGTACGGATGTGTCTTGTGGTACTTGTTTAAACAAACTCACAAAATCTTTTGTACGATGTTCAGATGTGTGTGCTCTCTGTGCTTTGATAAAACCCACATGGGTCATTACTTGCCAGCTGTGGCTGACTCAAAACCCCATGTATTTACTAGGTAGGATTAAAAACTAATAGGCAGCAGAATAAATATCAAAGCATTAAAGTAAAAGTTGTAAAGTGTGATTTGTCATTGATGTGGTTTTTGAGAATAACACTTCAATAAGATTTCAGCTGGGCAGTGCTGGACTGGTGGTAAGGTGCTGGATCACTGAGCCCAAGGTTGGGGGTTCAAGCCCCACTATTCATGGGTTGTCACTGCCCCCACCCCCACTCCAGTGCAGCAGACTGGGTCATCAAAGGCCAGCCATGTCTGTCACTGTCTACGGTGAGAGGCACGTAAAAGAACCATTGTTGATTTTCATTAAGAGTAGGGCTGCATTGCCACGTGTAATCCTAATTAGGGTCACAGGAAGGCGGGCGCCCATCTCAATCAACGCCAGGCGAGGGCAGAGTACACCCTGGACAGCTCGCCAGGCCATCACAGGGTGTAAAAACACACTGACTGCTATGCAGCTACTCCTGTTGAAAGTCAGCAATGGTTCTTTTACATGAACCTCACACCATAGACAGTGAGAGACATGGCCGGCCTTTGATAACCCAGTTAGCCACACTGGGGGGGACAGTGACAACCTGTTGAAAGTGGGGCTTGGACCCTCAACCTTGGGATCAGTGATCCTGCACCTTTACTACCAGGACACCACTGCCCTGAAGACATGCAAGTTTATTTAAATAATTAGTATTGAAATTTAGATTTTTTTTTTAAACTAGATTTATTTTTATATTTTTTATAACTAAATTTTGAAATTAGAATTTTGAAACAAGAACATTTTTCTGCATAGTGACATCTTTTAAAGCTTATTCAATGTTTAGCATATGCTACATGGAAACATAAGAGAAGCAATTTAAATGAGACTTTTGTAGTTTGTTTGTTTTGAAAGCATAAAAATGATCATATGTACTTCATGAGGACGTCTTTTGAGACCATTTTTTTAAATCCATAAATTCAAGAGTCATATTGTGTAGCTTTATTTGTACATTGTGGGATGGCATTTTATTGAATTTCTAGGATTTCTGAACCAGAAACCTTCTGTGTTTGTACAGCATTCAAATTCAAGCATTATCCAATCAAGATAACATTTATTAACCCTCAGATAGAGAACCAATCATATTGTAACATATTCATGTCGTACACAGGGATCCCTCGCTACTTCGCACTTCAATTCATGCGGCTTCAGTGCATCGCTTTTTTTTTTTTTTTTTTTCATCGACTCAAGGAAGAATAGAGGAAAAATTTAAGGAAAATGCGACAAAACAAGGACAGTTATGCAAAAAAAAAAACAAAAACAAAACAAAACAAAACAAAAAAAACAAAAACCCCCATCAAAACACATCTGTGTGCATGCATGCGTCTGTATGTGTGTGTATTTATATTTTATTTACACCTTACACATTGATAGTATTGAATATGTAGTTATTGATATTACATACACATATACATGTACATATACGTCAGTCAGGGAGGGTTGGGCGGCGGTTGATCCGACTTGGCGGAATTCGTTAGTTACGGGGTATCTCGGTCCCAATGAACTGCGGAAAGTGAGGGATCCCTGTATACTAAAACAGCTTATTTCACTGTGATATGTGTTGTTTATTCTTGATAATATAATGTTGTTTACTGTTCTATTTGACAAACAAAATGGCATAAACCTTCATTTATCCCCAAATGAAAAGCAAAAAAGGTTTCACAGACCATCACAGCAACATATCTTCATTAATAAAATAAGTGAGTCTTGACTTGGTATATTTTTCAAAGGTGAAATATTGAGAAATAACCACAAGCAACCCAACAAGAAACAGCATCGTAGAATGCAGTGAAGGCTCGATGATTGTCTCACCGTTCTCAAAGTCCTCGTGAAAACAGCTTTTCAGACAGGCATCTCCTCAGTTGTAGGAGTGACCTCTTCTGCACTTTCCTGCTGGCTTTCCATGTTTTCTGTCTTTATTGTTTCCATTGTAATGAATGCAGCCGTGAGGGAGGGGCACAAGCCAGTGTCTCTCCCTCACGCCAGTCCCAAGCCCGGATAAATGCAGAGGGTTGCGTCAAGAAGGGCATCCAGCGTAAAACAAATGCAAAAAAAAATATGTGCGTCACAACAAAAAAATTCATACCGGATCGGTCGAGGCCCGGGTTAACAACGACCGCCATCAGTGCTGATAACCAACAGGGTGCTGATGGAAATTGAACTACTGTTGGTCGAAGATGTCGAAGAAGGAGAGGCAGGAGGCGTGTCTGTAGGCAGAGAGAGAAGAGGAAAGGCATGACTTTAGGACTGAAAGTAGAGACTTTGAATGTTGGAACGATGAAAGGAAAAAGGAGAGAGCTGGCTGACATGATGCAGAGGAGGAAGGTGGACATACTGTGTGTTCAGGAGACCAGGTAGAAAGGTAGCAAGGCTAGAAGCTGAAGCATGGATGGGAAGAGAAATGGAGTAGGAGTCATCTTGAAGGAGGAGTTTGTCAGGAATGTTCTAGAAGTAAAAAGAGTGTCAGACAGAGTGATGAGTCTCAAGTTAGAAATTAAAAGTGTGATGTTCAATGTTGTTAGTGGTTATGCACCACAGGCAGGATGTGAGCAAGAAGAGAAGGAGAGATTCTGGAGTGAGTTAGATGAAGTGATGCAGAATACCCTCAGAGGTGAAAGAGGAGTCATTGGGGCAGACTTCAATGGACATGTTGGTGCAGGCAACAGAGGGGACGAGGAAGTGATGGGCAGGTTTGGTATCCAGGACAGGAACGCAGAGGGACAGATGTTGGTAGATTTTGCAAAAAGGATGGAAATGGCTGTGGTAAATACTTTCTTCCAGAAGAGACAGGAGCATAGGGTGACTTATAAAAGCGGAGGTAGGAGCACACAGGTAGACTACATCTTTGAAGGTGATGTAATTTGAAGGACGTCAGTGACTGCAAAGTAGTAGTGGGTGAGAGTGTTGCCAAACAGCATAGGATGGTGGTGTGCAGGATGACGCTGATGGTGAGGAAGGTGAAGAAGGCAAAGGCAGAGCAGAAGATAAAGCGGTGGAAGCTGAAAAAGGAAGAGTGTTGTGTTGTCTTCAAGGAGGAGTTGAAACAAGCTTTGGGTGGTCAGGAAGTGCTTCCAGATGACTGGACAACTACAGCTAATGTGATCAGGGAGACCGGTAGGAGAATACTTGGTGTGTCATCTGGAAGGAGAGAAGATAAGGAGACTTGGTGGTGGAATGAGGAAGTGCTGGAATGTGTACAAAGGGAGCGGTTAGCTATGGGACATAGAGAGGACTGAAGAAAGTAAGCAGGAGTACAGGGAGACACAGCGTAAGGCAAAGGTAGCGGTGTCAAAGGCCAAACAGAGGGCGTATGATGACTTGTATACTCGGTTGGAAAGTAAAGAGGGAGAAACTGATTTATACAGGTTGGCACAGTCGAGAAATAGAGATGGGAAGGACGTGCAGCAAGTTAGAGTTATTAAGGACAGAGAGGGAAATGTATTGACTGATGACAGAAGTGTGCTGGGAAGATGGAAAGAGTACTTTGATGAGCTGATGAATGAGGAAAATGAGAGAGAAAAAAGAGTAGAAGGGGTGACTGTTGAGGACCAGGAAGTAGCAAAGATTAGTAAGGGTGAAGTGAGGAGGGCATTGAAGAGGATGAAGAATGGAAGGCAGTTGGTCCTGATGGCATACCGGTGGAGGTATGGAAATGTCTAGGAGAGGTAGCAGTAGATTTCCTGACAAGAACATTCAACAAGGTCTTAGAGAGTGAGAGGATGCCAGAGGAATGGAGAAGTGTGATGGTGCCCATTTTTAAGAACAAGGGAGATGTGCAGAGTTGTGGCAACTACAGAGGGATAAAGATGATGAGCCATACGATGAAGTTATGGGAAAGAATAGTGGAAGCTAAACTAAGAACAGAGGTCAGCATTTGGCATTTGTGAACAACAGTCTGGTTTCATGCCAAGAAAGAGCACCACAGATGCAGTGTTTGCCTTGAGGATGTTAATAGAAAAGTACAGAGAAGGTCAGAAGGAGCTGCATTGTGCCTTTGTGGATCTGGAGAAAGCATATGACAGGGTGCCGAGAGAGGAACTGTGGTATTGCATGAGGAAGTCTGGAGTGGCAGAGAAGTATGTTAGAGTGGTGCAGGACATGTATGAGAGATGTAAGACAGTGGTGAGGTGTGCTGTCGGTGTGACAGAAGAGTTCAAGGTGGAGGTGGGACTGCATCAAGGGTCAGCTCTCAGCCCCTTCTTGTTCGCTATGGTGATGGACAGGCTGACAGACGAGGTTAGACAAGATTCCCCATGCACTATGATGTTTGCAGATGACATTGTGATCTGCAGTGAAAGCAGAGAACAAGTGCAGGAAAATCTAGAGCGGTGGAGGTATGCCTTGGAAAGGAGGGGAATGAAGGTAAGACAGAATACATGTGTATGAATGACAAGGACCCAAGACTTCGGCTCAACAATCCAGAGCAATGGAGAGTGTGGAAAAGAGGTGAAGAAGCATGTGCAGGCTGGTTGGAATGGTTAGAGAAAAGTGTCCGGTGTGATGTGTGATAGGAAGGTATCGGCAAGAATGAAAGGAAAAGTGTACAAGACAGAGTTGAGGCCAGCGATGTTGTATGGTTTAGAAACAGTGGCACTGAAGAAAAGACAGGAGGCAGAGCTGGAGGTAGCAGAGATGAAAATGTTGAGGTTCTCTTTGGGAGTAACGAGGATGGATAGGATCAAGAATGAGCACATCAGAGAGACAGCACATGTAAGACGTTTTGGAGACAAAGTCAATGAGGCTAGATTGAGATGGTTTGGACATGTACAGAGGAGGGATAGTGAGTATATTGGTATTAGGATGCTGAGGTTGGAAGTACCAGGCAGAAGGCCTAGAGGAAGACCAAAGAGATGATTCATGGACGTGGTGAAGGAGGACATGAAGGCAGTTGGTGTAAGAGAAGAAGATGCAGAGGATAGGGTGAGATGGAGGCAGATGATTCGCTGTGGCGACCCCTGAAGGGAACAGCTGAAATGAAAAGAAGAAGATTGTTTCCATTGTAATGGTTCTTATCTGTATTTTTTAATGTTTTGTACTTTCAGGTGTCTTATAAATAATTTTCTAAGCCGCTTAATCCTAATTAGAGTCGCATGCAGGTTGGCGCCCATCTCAGCCAACTCTGAGCGAGGGCGAGGCCAACACTCATACATACATACATACACCTAGTGTCGAACTAGATCAGCCAATTAGCTTACTGTGCATGTTTTTGGACTGTGGGAGAAAACCAGAGTACCCAGAGGAAACCCACGCAAGCACGAGGACACCATACAAACTCCACACAGAAACACTGAGCTGGGAATTAAACCCAGGCCTCCATGCTGTGAGGCGGACGTGCTAACCACTATGCCACAGTGCCGCCCTATTATTATTATTATTATTATTATTATTATTATTATTATTGCTCAGTCATTCATCTTCTGAACTGCTTATTCATAATTAAGGTTGCAGGGAGACTAGCACCCATCTCAGGTGACTCTGGGCAAGGGCAGAGTACACCCTGGACAGCTTGCCAGGCCATCACAGGGCATAAACAAGCTGAAGGCTATGCAGCTACTCTTGACGAAAATTAACAATGCTTCTTTTACTGCCTCTCACCAAACAGTGAGAGATACGGCCAGGCTTTGATAACCCAGTTAGCTGCACTGGCGGGGGGGCGACGACCTTTGATGAGTGGGGCTTGAACCCCCAACCTTAGAATCAGTGATCCAGCACCTAAACCATGAGGCTACCACTGCCCCGAGGTCATGAAAAGGCTGAAGCCTATAACAGTTGACTTTGGGCAAAAGCAGGGGTATATCCTGAACCAACCACTAGTCCAATAGAGGACCAACACACACACACTGCGTCTGAGCAGACAGTGAGACACATGGCCAGCCTTTGGTCTGGTTTTTCAGCCATTTAGCTGCTGGGGGGGCAGCACAGCAGAGAGACAGCGGTTATAGTCCACAGTGATAGTGGGGCTTGAACTCTTGACCTTAGGATCTTAGGATCAGTAATCCAGCACCTTACCACTGGACCACCACTGCCCCATTATTATTATTATTATTATTATTATTATTATTATTATCTGATTGCTTTACACCACTGCACATCATAGGCCTACAGATGAACACCCTTAAAAATGTAACACACCTGGAGGAGGACCTTAGGGTTACACTTGCTCTGTGTTAACAAATCAGATCCAAATGTCAATCTATATAATCCGATTAGAGTCTCTAAGTGGAGATAGTTGTTTAAAAATCACGTTTCTAAGGGTCAGCTGGTCATTTAAGTTTAGCTAAAGGGGTCTCCTGTGAGAAGAATACTGTAGGACTGCCAAGGGGCTGCAATGAGAAAAAGCATCGCACCTGTCTCAAGATTTCTGAACCACACCCCACCCTATGAAAAATGAAATACAACATTGAAATTCCACACTGGAGGAAAGAAACAGAGGTGCTAAGACTTTGAAGCACTGGCCTGTCAGTCTTTGTGTGTGTACATGTGGGAGAGAGGAGAGAGAGCGAGAGAAGATGAGTGATAGAGCTCCGTTTTCTTGAGCTCTCTCTCTCTCTCGCTCGCTCTCTCTTGCTCGCTCGCTCTCTTCCACAGGCCCCTCTACTCTCTGCTGCTGCCGCTCCCAAGAGCCTGGGCAAAGCAGCAGCACGGGTTTGAAAAAGTTGGGTTTGTGGACTTTGAAAAGGAAAACACCTCTCATGTTTGAACTCACCAACAGCAAAAGTACACCTCACTCGCACCTCTACTGTGTCTGAGGGAATCAACGCAAGTAGGAAGCAGAAGAGAAGAAGAAGAAAAAAGGAAAACACCAACATGCAGCACTGGCCTGGGTGAACGTGGTTTTTTTTTTTTTTTTTTTCTTCTTTTTCTTGCTTACACTTTGTAATGAATGTTTGAAATCTACATCACGATTCCCAAGAGAAATGCCTTATTTTCGATGTGTATTCTTTCTCCCATTTTGCACAATATTACCGCTATTTATTAAACATAGAATAATGCAGTGGTATGATAATAACAATCACTATTGACAATGCGCGGAATGTCTCGCGCTGCCTTTTATTTATGACTCGCTTTTACTGTAGCCTTACTGTCGAAGACTGGTAAATAGATTTGGGGGAAGCAGTCCTCTATCCTCTATTCCTGAGCAAAAAACAGATAGAATGGTTGGAAATCAGGCAGGCAGGCCAGGATAATGAGCCTCATCCTCAGCATTCATTAGTGCAGAGAGCTCCCCAACACCCCGGTGAGACAGTTATTCCCATTGAGTCTGTCGCACTTTTTTAACAAGCACAGTCTTTGAACCTGCTTCGAATAAGGCACCTGATTTGATGAGTCCAACCCATGAGTGTGTCATGATAAAATGGGAACGTGCCTTAGATTAACCAGATCTTCTTGGTGCTGTGGACCCTGTCTAATTCACACCATGTTGCTTGTGTTTGCAAATCTTCCTTTAAGACCGGGGTTGAGTCGCGACTTCAAAGTTGTCTTGTCTTGTCCTGTTCTTTCTTCTCTCGTATGGAACAAAGTCTCATTGTGATTTGAGAGATTTTTTTTTTTTCTAGTCTGTGGATGTACCTGGTGGACTCAGCATCTGCTTAACCATGTTGATCACTGGTTCTTCACTGTCAGAAGTCAGGACCCGATGTATACTGTAGGCTCTTTACAGGAAAGTGAAATGTGCACTGTGTTAGATATCCAGAACTGAGAACCACTGGCATAATTAGACAGCTAGATTTCCTCTTCAAGATTCCAAAGATTATTTAAGATGTAGTTGGGGTTTATGTATCTGCCGCAGTTTTAGCTCTGGGTTTCATCGTTTGATCCTGTTCTTGGGTTACTGTCACTGTCTGGTTTTGTGCCTATATGGGTTTCCGCTGTGGTTTCCTTTTTCTTTCAATTCCAAAAAAAAAAACTTAAATAAAAAATCAATGGTGAATTGATTATTCTGAATTATTATATACCTTACAAGAATGGTGTGATCTGATTCGTCTGCGATCCGGGAATCAAAACATTATAACAAGTAGATAATGTTTGATCATGCATGTCTGTTATGGCTTGTCAGAGTCACTTGGAGCAGCAACGTCAGCATTATCATGCTTTAAACTCAGACAATAAAATATAAAAAAGGATGTTTTGATTTGTTTTTATTCTAGTTACGCAAACCATATAACTAAAATTTTAACCGAGTCTCCTTACTTAAGTGACGTGCCTATGTATTTAAGTCATATAGCTATTTGAGACTCTAAACAGGTGGGTTTCAAAAATATAAAATATAAAAAAAAAAATATATATATATATATATATATATATATATATATATATATATATATATATATATATATACCGGGGATTTAGTTCAGTTGGTAGAGTGTCTACTTTATCCTCCGGAAGGTCGGAGTTCGAATCCAGCTGCATCATACCATAAGACGTTAAAATTTGGGAGTTGTTGCTTCCTGCTTGGTGTTTAGCATCTAAAGGATAGAACAATGCAATAACTGGCATGGCCCGATGGTGAAGAGTGCATTGAGCATATGGAGTGTGTGCTATACAAGCATCCATGAGGGCAGTGGTGGCCTGGTGGTAAAGGTGCTGGATCACTGATCCTAAGGTTGAGGGTATATATATATATATATATATATATATATATATATATATATATATATATATATATATTTCTTTCTTCCTTTCGGCTTTTTCCCTTTTTCTCGGGAGTCACCACAACGAATCATCTGATTCGCACATTTGATTTGGCATAGGTTTTTACGTTGGATGCCCTTCCTGTCACAACCCGTTAGCAAGGGACAGAAACACGCTGACGGCTTTGCAGCTACTCTTTACGAAAGTCAGCAATGGTTCTTTTACATGCCTCTCACCATAGACAGTGAGAGACATGGCCCGCCTTTGATAACCCAGTTAGCTGAACTGGGGAGACAGTGACAACATTGTGGGGACTCGAACCCCCAACCATAGGATCAGCGATCCTGCACCTTATCCACTAGACCATATTAGATAGATGCTCCCCAGCTTACGATCGAGTTAAGTTCCGGATGGCCGTTTGTAAGATGAATTTGTTTGTAAGTTGTTACAGGGCATTCTTTAGAGAGGAATGTTATGTTTAAACTCCTGGTTCCTCTCAAGCACAGCACAGCGGATCTCATCAGATTTCGAGAGAGTCTCACTCTTAGCCAGTTCATTATAAGACTGGAGTCAATTTGTTTCTTCTTTGAAAGTTTTGGCATGAGTTCAGAAATGTATCGTTCTGCTTCTCTATGATGTAAAGCACATGTCAGCCACGCCCCTCTGCCGGAGACTAGTATTAAGTGTACCTCAAGATAATGTTGATCATATTTCATACTTATATTTATGATATACCTTTCTGTAGATTTTATTACATTTCTGTTTCTACTTGTTCTTCAATTTCATTTCACTTTCGCCATTACTTTTGACCTCAGACAGCCCTGTTAGTATGTCCGGATGTTCACAAAACAAATTGTAAGTTGGTTTGTAAGTTGGGGAGCGTCTGTATGTATATATATATATATATATATATATATATATATATATATATATATATATATATATATATATATATATATATATATAGTGATCCCTCACTACTTTGCACTTCAATTCATGTGGCTTCAGTGCATCATGTTTTTTTTTTTAAATATTCATCGAAATAAAAATAAGAAAACTCAGGAAGAATGGGGGGAAAGAAGGCCAATTATGCAAAAAAAAGAGCCCCAAACAAACAAAAACAAAAAAACAACCTGAAACCCATATAAAAGCTACTTACAATTTTATGTGAGGTGCGCATCTGTGTGTGTGTGTGTGTGTGTGTGTGTGTGTGTGTGTGTGTGTGTGTGTGTGTGTGTGTGTGTGTGTGTTTATATTTAATTTACATCTTATGCATAATTTTTGAATGTTTAATTGTTATTATAAGCATTTATAGCTTTGAATATATATTTATTGATATAATATACATATATACACGTATACGTCAGTCAGGGGGGGTTGATCCTACTTCTCGGAATTTGGCGGTCACGCGGTGGGGGGGGTCTCGGTCCCCTTTAACCGCAGGAAGTGAGGGCTCCCTGTATGTGTGTGTGTGTGTGTGTGTGTGTGTGTGTGTGTGTGTGTGTGTGTGTGTGTGTGTGTGTGTGTGTATATCTGCTAATATTCTGAATGTGTTTATAAAGATACATGTAGTTAATGTGTTTAGGCTCATGGCGTGCATAATAAGTTCAAATGAGCTATAAATATGTATTTTATTTTGCTTTTCTTGATATTTCTGTGTACTATATACTTGCACTTGCTCTGATTTATGTACACTGAGTTAAACTGACCTAACTCTGTAATGGTTACAATATGAAAACATAAACTGTAATCAAGGCTGTGCTGGCCCGGTGCTGGATTACTGATCCCAAGGTCAGGGGTCAAGTTCAAGCCTCACCATCAACAGTTGTTACTGCTGTCCCCCCAGTGCAGCTACATGGGCTATTCAAGGCCAGCCATGTCTCTGTCTGTGGTGAGACAGTGTAAAAGAACCATTGTTGATTCTCATCAGGAATAGCTGCACTGGGGGGGGACTGGAGAGCTGTCCAGAGTGTACCCTGCCCTAGCACAGAGTTGGCTGAGGTGGACTCCAGCCTTCCTGTGACCCTAATTAGGATTAAGTGGTTCAGCGAATGAATGAAACGATAATCTTTTTATGTTCTTGTGCAGTAGAAATATAAACAGCATAAGCAATTCAAGCTCCGTGAATGTTGTTGATTTTAATGCTATTTAGCCACATCCACATTAATGTTTGCACAAAATTATCCATATTTAAGGCGGGGTGTGGCACTTGTGTGTTGATAGAGTGGTTTAGCATTTTTGACACGCAGCAAGAAGATCCTGGGTTCAAGTCCCTGGCTCAGCAAGTGCCTTTTTTGTGGAATTTGCATGTTTTCTTCATGCTTGCATGAGTTTCATCAGGGTACTCTTGTTTCTTCCCACAGTCACTTAGACTACAGTATGCCCCCGTTTTTTGCAATGGTTCGGTTCCGGTCCTTCCCGCAGATAAAAAAAAGTTATTGACGCGGTTTTAAAACCCTATGTATGATATTATCATGGTCTAAAATGTTTCTTAAACATATTCTATAAACAGTCTTACTCGGTAATACAGTAATAATGCAGTAATAATACAGTAACAATGCAGTAGGGTAAAGGTAAGTCTGTTGGGTTTTTACACCCGAGCCTCATGGCTCATCAGGCCGGTGCTTATCCCCAGTTTCCGTAGCGTGAAGCGACCAGGAGTTCAACTCCCCCTGGATGGGACGCTAGTCCATTGCAGGTTACCTTCCCAGTATATTTTTTTACTGGTACCCATTTAAACTGCTGGGTGAACAGAGGCACATTTGTGGTTGAGACCTTGCCCAGGGGTCTTAGCACAGTGGGATTCAAACTCACAACCTCCTGATCATGAGAGCAACACCCTAACCACTACGCCACCGGCCCCACAACAATGCAGTAATATTGCAGTAATAATACAGTAATAATACAATAATTGTACAGTAATAATGCAGCAATAATACAGTAATATTATGGTAATGATGCAGTAATACAGTAACAATGCAGTAATAATACAGTAATAATATGGTAATGATGCAGTAATACAGTAATAATACAGTAATAATGTAGTAATAATACAGTAATAATACAATAATTATACAGTAATAATACAGTAAGAATGTAGTAATAATATGGTAATAATGCAGTAATAATATGGTAATAACGCAGTAATGCATTAATAATGCAGTAATAATACAGTAATGCTGTAATAACCAGTAATAATACAGTAATAATGCAGTAATACAGTAATACAGTAATGCTGTAATAACCAGTAATAATACAGTAATAATGCAATAATAATGCAGTAATAATACAGTAATAATACAGTAATAATACAGTAATGCTGTAATAACCAGTAATAATACAGTAATAATACAGTAATAATACAGTATTACAGTAATGCTGTAATAACCAGTAATAATACAGTAATAATACAGTAATGCTGTAATAACCAGTAATAATACAGTAATAATGTAGTAATTATATAGTAATAACGCAGTAACATGTAGTAATGATTAAAAAAAAAACTTCATAATATTATTCATAAATAAAGTTCTTAGGCTCCTTACTAGAAGCTAGACAAGATGCAGGGTGTTTGAGTGACATCATAGCACTTAAATGATCATTAAAAACAGACTAAAAATGTGAATTCACAATTCCAGCAATCACGTTGATGACATGTGCCCGAAGGAAAAAAAGAGATGTACACATCATCTGCAACCAATCAGCAGGAGGGAGAAACAAAAGCTCTCAGCCATTAGCTAAATTTGAATCACGTGACAGTTACTTTCGGGTTTGTTGCCAATCTGGGAGTATGCGGGGGTGCAACTGCTGAACTGCGAATGGTCAAGGGTCTACTGTAATTGGATATTGTTGATTGTCCTTTGTCCTTGGCTATGAATATGAGGTTGTTGTATATTGTGTTGCAGTGAGATGGTCTGGTGAGCTGTTCAGGGTGTAACCCACCTTTTGCTCATGAGTTCCAGCCTCCCCATGAAAATGAAATGAAACTTTACAAAAATGATGTCAATTATAATACTGATTTGCCCTGAACATATTTTGATGTGATGACACAGAAACTGGGAAAAGATTGGTAAAAATTCGAAAACAATGGTTTGGATCAGAGAGCACTGAGGAATTTTAAAAAACAAGTATGCGTGTGTGTGTGTGTGTGTGTGTGTGTGTGTTTGAAATCCATTAACCAAACATAAGGAAAAATCCAAGTAACACATATAAACTTTGAAGAAAAAAATGGAAGCATCATCAGGAGATTTTCCGGTCACATTTCTGATGATATTGCTGGCTTTTTTTTTTTTTTAATATGATATCAGAGACAAATCAGAACAGTATTGCTACAAATTTGTTGGATGGCATAAACAAAAAAGAAAATCAATAAAACTAATCCCAGGCTCCCAAATGGTGCACCGGCAAGGTGCATGACTATCAGCCCAGGGATTACAAGTTGGAATGCGATTTGATGCTACAGCCATCTGTGACTAAGAATCCATGGGAGCTGATTGGCTGAGCTCTCAGGGGAGTCAGAGCCAATCGTGTTGTCTGTGAGCTCGTTCGTATTTTCTTTCCGAGTGTGTTAGACCGCCCCCAAATACAGCAGTTTGGTAAAGAGGCAGGCGGTAGCAATGCATGTCACGTAGGGGGTGTGTGCATGCTCAAACCCATCCCTGGATGGTGGTGGTCATGTGATAAGGAAGACAACACTTTTTCTTCCTTTGGATTGGATACAACTAAAAATTTAGAGGAGAAAATGAGAAGAATTCCAAATAATATCATGAAACATATGAAACATTTATTAATTCTTCTTTTACTTTCGGCTGCTCCCTTCAGGGGTCGCCACAGCAAATCATCCGCCTCCACCTCACCCTGTCCTCCGCATCTTCTTTTCTGACTCCAACGACCTTCATGTCTTCCTTCACCACATCCATAAATCTCTTCTTCGGACTTCCTCGAGGCCTTCTGCCTGGTAGTTCCAATCTCAGCATCCTACTGCCAATATACTCACTATCCCTCCTCTGTACATGTCCAAACCATCTCAATCTAGCCTCTCTGACTTTGTCTCCAAAACATCTTACGTGGGCTGTCCCTCTGATATACTCATTTCTGATCCTATCCATCCTCGTTACTCCCACGGAGAACCTCAACATTTTCATCTCCGCTACCTCCAGCTCTGCCTCCTGCCTTTTCCTCAGCGCCACTGTTTCTAAGCCATACAACATCGCTGGCCTCACCACCATCTTGTACACTTTTCCTTTCATTCTTGCTGACACTCTCCTATCGCACATCACACCGGATACTTTTCTCCAACCATTCCAGCCTGCCTGCACACGCTTCTTCACCTCTTTTCCACACTCTCCATTGCTTTGGATTGTTGAGCCTAAGTACTTAAAATCCTCCACCTTCGTTATCTCTGCTCCCTGTAACATCACCGTTCCTCCTGGGTCCTTCTCATTCACACACATGTATTCTGATTTTCTGAGGCTAACCTTCATTCCTCTCCTTTCCAGGGCATACCTCCACCTCTCTAGATTTTCCTGCACTTGTTCTCTGCTCTCACTACAGATCACGATGTCATCTGCAAACATCATAGTCCATGGAGATTCTTGTCTCACCTCGTCTGTCAGCCTGTCCATCACCATAGCAAACAAGAAGGGGCTCAGAGCTGACCCTTGATGCAGTCCCACCTCCACCTTGAATTCGCCGGTCACACCGACAGCACACCTCACCACTGTCTTACATCTCTCATACATGTCCTGCACCACTCTAACATACTTCTCTGCCACTCCAGACGTCCTCATGCAATACCACAGTTCTTCTCTTGGCACCCTGTCATATGCTTTTTCCAGATCCACAAAGGCACAATGTAGCTCCCTCTAACCTTCTCTGTACTTCTCTATTAACATCCTCAAGGCAAACATTGCATCTGTGGTGCTCTTTCTTGGCATGAATCCAAACTGTTGTTCACAAATGCTGACCTCTGCCCTTAGTCTAGCTTCCACTATTCTTTCCCATAACTTCATCGTATGGCTCATCAACTTTATCCCTCTGTAGTTGCTGCAACTCTGCACGTCTCCCTTGTTCTTAAAAATGGGCACCAGCACACTTCTCCTCCACTCCTCTGGCATCTGCTCACTCTCTAGTACCTTGTTGAATGTTCTTGTCAGAAAATCTACTGCTACCTCTCCTAGACACTTCCATACCTCCACAGGTATATCATCAGGACCAACTGCCTTTCCATTCTTCATCCTCTTCAATGCCTTTCTCACTTCACCCTTACTGATCTTTGCTACATCCTGCTCCTCAATGGTTACCTCTTCTACTCTTTTTTCTCTCTCATTTTCCTCATTCATCAGCTCTTCAAAATACTCTTTCCATCTTCCCAGCACACTTCTGTCATCAGTCAATACATTTCCCTCTCTGTCCTTTATCAATCTAACTTGCTGCACGTCCTTCCCATCTCTATTTCTCTGCTGTGCCAACCTGTATAGATCATTTTCTCCTCTTTACTATCCAACCTATCATACAAGTCATCATACGCCCTCTGTTTGGCCTTAGCCACTGCTACTTTCGCCTTACGCTGTGTCTCCCTGTACTCCTGTTTACTCTCTTCGGTCCTCTCAATGTCCCTTCTTCTTGGCTAACCTTTTCCTTTGTACACACTTCTGCACTTCCTCATTCCACCACCAAGTCTCCTTATCTACTTTCCTTCCAGAGGACACACCAAGTACTCTCCTACCTGTGTCCCTGATCACATTTGCTGTGGTTGTCCAGTCATTTGGAAGCACTTCCTGGCCACCCAAAGCCTGTTTCAACTCCTCCTTGAAGACAACACGACACTCTTCCTTTTTCAGCTTCCACCACTTTGTCTTCTGCTCTGCCTTTGCCTTTTTCACCTTTCTCACCATCAGAGTCATCCTGCACACCTCCATCCTATGCTGTTTGGCAACACTCTCACCAACGATGACTTTGCAGTCACTGACTTCCTTCAAATTACATCGCCTACACAAGATGTAGTCTACCTGTGTGCGCCTACCTCCGCTTTCATAAGTCACCCTATGCTCCTGTTTCTTCTCAAAGAAAGTATTCACCACAGCCATTTCCATCCTTTTTGCAAAATCTATCAACATCTGTCCTTCTGCGTTCCTGTCCTGGATACCAAACCTGCCCATCACTTCCTCGTCCCCTCTGTTGCCTGCCCCAACATGTCCATTGAAGTCTGCACCTATGACCACTCTTTCACCTCTGGGGGTACTCTGCATCGCTTCATCTAAGTCACTCCAGAATCTCTCCTTCTCTTCTAGCTCACATCCTGCCTGTGGGGCATAAGCACTAACAACATTGAGCATTACACCTTCAATTTCTAACTTGAGATTCATCACTCTGTCTGACACTCTTTTCACTTTTAGAACATTCCTGACAAACTCCTCCTTCAAGATGACTCCGACTCCATTTCTCTTCCCATCCACACCGTGATAAAATAGCTTAAACCCTGCTCCTAAGCTTTTAGCTTTGCTACCTTTCCACCTGGTCTCCTGAACACACAGTATGTCCACCTTCCTCCTCTGCATCATGTCAACCAGCTCTCTACCTTTTCTGTGCATAGTTCCAACATTCAAAGTCCCCACTCTCAGTCCTAGACTCATGCCTTTCCTCTTCTCTCTCTGCCTATGGACACGCCTCCCACCTCTCCTTCTTCGATGTCTTCGACCAACAGTAGTCCAATTTCCATCAGCACCCTGTTGATTGACAGCACTGATGGCGGTCATTGTTAACCCGGGCCTCGACCGATCCGGTATGGAGGTAATACTTTTGATTTGCATCATCAATAATTGGCATTGGTTTTACGTCGGATGCCCTTCCTGACACAACCCTCTGCATTTCTCCGGGCTTGGGACCGGCATGAGGGGGAGAGACACTGGTTAGTGCCCCCCCACCTCATGGCTGCATTATGAAACATTTATTAATTATAATATAATTATTAATAAGGATTTTGAACACAGTAACTGAAAGTATCTAAACCCTTGTATGTTGCTGGTTATCTTTAAAAGTTAGTGTTCCTGTGTTTGGTCCTGGTGGTGGAAACACTTCAGTTCATCATCTTCTGTAAACGCTTAATTCTAATTAGGGTCGCGGGGAGGCTGGCGCCCATTCCAGTCAACTCCGGGCGAGGGCAGAGTAAACCCTGGACAGCTCGCCAGGCCATCGCAGAGCAAAAACATGCTGGCGGTTATGTAGCTACTTTTGTCAAAAGTCAGCAATGGTTCTTTTACATGAACCTCACACCATAGAGCAGGGGTCACCAACATGGTGCCCGCAAGGACAACATGAGTCGCCCGCGAGCCTGTTTAGGACTCGGGAACCTATAGCTCGCGAGCCAGACATGGCTCTTTTGATGACTGCATCTGGCTCTCAGATAAATCAGGTGGCCTTTCTTAACAGAATAACTAATACATAATTTTGCTGTCCTTTAAATAAAAATACAGAAAAAAGCCATCAAATAAAACAAAAACATAAATAAATCTCACGCATTTCAATCTATACATCTATTTTCAATTCCACTTGTCGCTGTGGGGTGCACCGGAGAGCCAATCCTTTCTGTACTCCAGTGTGGGCGGGGCTGATACCTTGAAACTCTAATTTTATTGGATTATATGCAACAGCCTGCGCGAATTGTTTTTGGGTGAGGAGGTAAATTTTCCTCGTTTTGATCAGCTCATGTGTTAGAAGCCAAGCAGAGCTGGCAAGCAAAACACAAATGAACAGAATGAAAAAACTTCAACATACTTGTCAACTCTCACGCATCAAAAGAATCTCGCGCATTAATAAAATTATTTCCAAATTTTATTTTATTTAAAAAAATTTTTAAGGATGTAATTTCCACAAGTAAATGTCATTGGTTATGTCTTTTACGTAAACATACAGCTTCTCTTTCTGCTTCTGGCTGCGAGATCCTTTACCGTAAAATCAGATACATACGCGCACTTAAAAACTAAAGGTTGTGAAACTTGCTCACATGATGTTTTCATTTACTAATGTAATTAAATGTAGATTTAGTTAAAATTGTAAAAAAAATTGTTAATAAGTTTCAGTTTGTAATTCCATGTGCTGTTGCAAGGTTGCTTCACAGAATACTTGCCATCAGCAAAGATTATTATGAGTATTATTTGGATAAAACTTCAAAAAAGAGAAATGGTACAATTAATACTTTACTTGAGCCAACCTTATTTTTGATATATGTTATTAGTTTACACTTCGTATTTCATTAGTTCTTTCATAGAAGATTTCATTTACATTACATTATTAAATCTTAAAGACATGTGTGTAATTTTGTATTTTTTCCCCCTATGTCTGTGTTTAATCATTACATATAAAACTTGTATGAAAAATCACCCTTGAAAACCCTTAAAACCAAAATGTTTACCCTGGATCTGACCGGGGCCACGCCCCCTGGACCCCTGCTTCTCACTCTTTATTAATCTTAGGGTCTTAGGGGTTGACATCTATGCTTCAACTTGCATACCAGCTGATTACCTTGGGACGCGCTTCCTGTCACATAAACACTGCAGTGTGAGTCCTGTCGTATTGACCATGTTTGGCTCCACATGCGCACACGAGCAGTCCTCCTCACATGTGAAAAACATCAAGACCAACCTGCGGTCATGTAATAGATGGAAGCTTAAACGCCTGCATGAAGCTGAACTTCACTACGTATCAACCAGACTACAAAGCCATCAGCAAAACCATGCAGCGCCAGAAGTCACATTAATAGTCAGAAGTACTTTTCTTATTTATAAATAACTTTGTTATAACAATATTGTTTAAAATAAATTCAGTCATATTATACTCTAAAATTGTTGGTCTCAGTATTAAAAAATATGCTTGGCTCTCAGAGGATTAGATTAAATTTTTTTTTTTTTTTTTGGCTCTCTTAGTCAAAAAGGTTCAAGAACCCCTGATATAGATGAATATCATTAATTATTAATAATAACATATAAATAAAGGTAAATTGAGCAAATTTGTTATGTCACAAGTGTGTATCGACCTGGTAGCCCTTCGCATTAATTGGTACCCAAGACGTAGCCCTCCGTTTCAAAAAGGTTGGTGACCCCTGCCATAGACAGTGAGAGGGTCGGCCTTTGATAATATCCCCATTTAACTGGACTACGGCATACAAGGATCATAGCGGAAAGGCACGGAACGCAGTCTACAGAAGAGCTTCAGCATTTTTACACGGAAAATGGGTGAACAAATTTCTTTTATGTTGTGAGCAAATGTGCGGTTTTTCATTAAGGTTGTGAGCATTTGTCCTGTGAGCAAATGTCCTGGAATCGGGAAACAGGCACGGCAAAGTACGCCAAAGTGACCACACGGAACACTCACGGAATTTTTTTTTTGTTCAAACATGTTCAAAAGCACTTTCAAGGAATATTTTGGCCTGCTGGAAGCATACGGAAGTGGAGAAAGACTTGAGGAATAACTACGGAATGACACGGAAGATGAGGGAATAATTGTGGAACGTTTGCGGATGACAACATTTTTGCTTCCTGCCTTGCACCACTGAAATGGGGGTATACCCCAGTTCGCTGCACTGGGGGGTGGGTGGGTGGTCAGCAGTGGTTAACCTGTTGAGAGTGGGGCTCGAACCCCTAACCTTGGGATCAGTGTTCCAGCACCTTTACCACCAGGCCATCACTGCCGTAGTTCTTATTGTAATGAATAATTTAACAAAAAAGTTTAATTAATTACCAAAGTTTTTTTTATGTCATTAAAATATTTCTTGCTGTTCCATTCTGCCAGTGGATATTTTCAATCTGTATAATTGGTATTCTTATCTGACATTTCCAATCAGCATAAACAAATTAATCATTTTTTTGCAGCAAGCCTGTTCTAAGATTAGTGTGGACACTGTTGGGTTTCTGTAGAAAGAGTTCCTGCGTTGAGCTGTTGGTGAACACCGAGAGAAGTGTGAGCCCCCTGCTGGGTATACAGTTCACACCTTTCCACAATAACTTCACACCAGGATAAAAATGAAAGCTTTGGTTCAGCACAACTAAAGCTTCTTTGATAGGTAATAGCATAGCACAGTGGCCTAGTGGTTAGCATGTCCACCTCAGAGCAAAAATATCCCAGGTTCAAGTCCTGGGCTCGGTGAAGGCATTTCTATGTGGAGTTCGTATGTTCTCCCCGTTCTTGCGTGGGTTCCCTTTGGGTACTCTGGTTTCCTCCAATAGTCCAAACTCATGCACATTAGGCTAATTGGCCTTAGATGTGAGTGAGAGTGTTAATGGCTATACAGTCGGCCCTGTACTTACGAAATTAATCTGTTCCAGAGCCTTTTTCGTAGCCTGGAGTTTTCATAAGTAGAGTTGCATTTTACATGTAAAACGCGTGATTCATTTCAAGGCTCCCAAGACTACCCCATAGACCCTTTAAAAATGATAAAAGTACATCAATTTTATATGAAATAAGTGTTAAAAGTAAAAGAAAATTATTTATTAAACAATTTAAACATTTTATTAACATATTCAACCATTTATTAACATATTTATTAATTAAACCATTATTAAACATTTTTATTAACGCACACGTACACATACAACACTGTCTCTCTCTGTCTCTCTCTCTGTCTGTCTCTCTCTCTGTCTGTCTGTCTCTCTCTCTCTCTCTCTCTCTCTCTCTCTCTGTCTCTGTCTCTCTGGTGTGTTTTGCCAAATGTGGGCTCTGCCCACATGTAGCACGCAACCGACGGACCAATTGTATTTTAATGTTTAAATGGACGGGATGTTGTATTTAAAGCGGAATTACAGTACCTGTTTGAAAGATCAGAGGTCCTGATTCAATATTAACTTGCTTCCTTGCGACATCAGAGGTCGTGTCCCACGGAGCACTCTGCTTTCATGCCTCCTTCTGCTTCAATATCATTCCGAAATAATCGCCTCCTTCACTGTATTTCCGATTTTCTGTATTTTCCGGGTCCATGATGGATAACGAAATATAACACTGCAATGATCAATCGCAAAATAAACTCATGAGCCAACATTCCTGTTCAACTCTCCTCTCTCACATGTGTGACAAACAGGAAGTATGGGTACAAGAAGTATGGGTACAGTTCAGCTGCCTCCTGGCCAATGAGAGGCCAGCGGGGCGGGATGTTGGGAGACAGCCAATGCGAGAGCAACTCACGCATTGTTTGAATTTTTGAATGGCACGTTTGGCGCTTTTCATGAAAAGAGGTTGTTTTCGTAAAAAGAGGACGAAAATTTCGGAAAATGTTTTTTGTAACCTGGATTTTTCGTATGCAGAGGCTTTGGTAAGTAGAGGGCCGACTGTATATACATGTTTGTGTGTTGGCTTTGCAATGGCCTGGTGAGTAGTTCAGGGGGTCTTTGCCCATTGTTGGGTAAGTGCCTCTGCTTGGGGAGGCTGACACCCATTCCATCCAACGCTAGGTGAGGGCAGATTAACCCTGGACAGTTCACACGGACATCGCAGGGCAGAAACACACCAAAGGCCAACTCTTTACGAAAGCCAGCGATGGTTCTCAATACAGACAGTGAGAGACATGGCTGGCCTTTGATAACCCAGTTCGTGGCATGGTGATAGTGGGACTTGAACTCCCAGCCTTGAGATCGGTAAGCCAGCAGCCTACCACAGGCCCACCACTGAGTGTATAATTTCTACAGAAAAATTTAAACATTTAACCATGGTGAGCTCATTCATTCATTTTCTGTAACTGCCGAATCCTAATTAGGGTCTCGGGTAGGTGGGTCCCATCTCAGCTAACTCCGGGCGAGGGCAGAGTACACCCTGGACAGCTCGCCAGGTCATCGCAGGGCAGAAACACGCTGATGGCTATGCAGCTACTCTTGTTGAAAGTCAGCAATGGTTCTTTTACATGAACCTCTCACCACAGACAGTGAGAGACATGGCCGGCCATTGATAAACCAGTTAGCCGCACTGGGGGGGACAGTGACAACCTGTGGTGAGTGGGGCTTGAATCCACAACCTTAGGATCAGTGATCCAGCTCCTTTATCACCTCACCAGGCTTCTCATTTTCAGGCTTCTTGTAAAAGGAGTTAAGGTATTCCTTTGACCACTATGAGGCCGAAACCTGTTGAAAAGATATTCTGTATGAACAGATTATGAATAAAACGAGTGCCGGACAGTTTTCATGATTACAGCCGCAGTTATTACATACAAATCTGCAATAGCCTAGCGTGCTAAATCCCCCGAAGGAAAGGCTGAGGCTTGGGTATAAACTATTTTTTTTTTTAGAAATCCAAATCTTTAGAGTAGCCATGTGAGACCTCCCACCACAGCTGAAAATCATTTCACTCATGGTACCGAGAAACTGTCATGATGTAAAACTGAGTAAACATGGTTTATATGTTATTCCAAGGTCCAGAAGAGAAGCTTTAATGCTCATTAGTTGCTTCTCTTTGAGGAACATCCGCTACTAATCTCGAAGAAATTCCCTGTCTTTCCTACCTGCAGGCCTGTCAGGCTGTAAATGAAAAGGAATTAAGAAAAATCCATACGTTTCAAACCCCTGCAAACCCCCCACACACACACACACACACACACACATAGTTCTTCCTCTCCCGGTCTACATATGCCAGACCAGCGTATATCATTAGAGAAGCAAATTAAACATTAGCTCTTCGGCTGCCAGTAGTTTGGGCTAATTGCTAATCAGCAGTAAAAGTTGCTTGGCACGGAATATTGCTTACCATAAGCTAAAGGTAATTTGCTGCTCGAGACGAGCTAGGCCGACTCGTCTGTTGTTGTCCAGAGTCCATTCCTAATTACTGCCGCAGGGTGATGACAGTCATTCAGCGGAGATTAAGACCGAGGTGGAAAAAAAAAAATGAAATGCACCATAATGCAAGAATGAGCTAGAAGTGCTTCAGTCTGCTTTTCTTTAATACCTCTCTCTCTCTCTCTCTCTCTCTCTCTCTCTCTCTCTCTCTCTCTCTCTCTCTCATTCCTTTTGCCTCCTGCATTCAGTTTATTACTGAGAAGGATGGGTTCTCAAATGTCTAGTCAACAGCAGGGGTGGCAAATTGAGTGATATGAAAAGCTGTATCATATATTGAGCTTAAGATGGTGGAAAGATGAATTGAGCCTCTTTTAACTAACTCAGCCTCTAGGCCTTGTCAGATTGTGTCTGCGTGGATGTGCACCATTTTCCAAGAGTCCTTCTAACGCTTTTTCAGCACTTTTTGTTTTACACTGATTAAATTATACAATCTTATCAGTCTCGAGGAAATCACATATGATTTTCCTGATGATTTAATACAGTATTATCATATTATCATTATCTTCTTCAGCTTTATCGTGATGAGAAGCCTTTCCTGGAAAACACTGGACTTCAAGCAACAGTACGCCCCTGGACGAGACACACGGGCATCACAGGGCACCAGGCACTCATACATTCCACACACTTATTTACTCTCATTCATCACTCACTGACATATTTGACAAACAGCTGACTCATATTTGGGTCTCAGGGAGGCTCGAGCTCATGTTAGCCAACACTTAACGAAAGTGGGATACACCCACAACAGCTCGCCAGACCTTCACACACACACACACACACACACACACACACACACACACACACACACACACACACACACACACACACACACACATAAACACATATACCCAGCCCTTCACGATGACATCCACATTCATGTGCAATCTGGATCAGCTAATTAGTCTAACATGCATCTCTTTTGGACTGTGGGCGGAAACCAACCAGAGTAACTGAAGGAAACCCACGCAATCACGGTTAGAACATATAAACTTCACACAGAAACCAGGAGCCTGAGAGACTCATTTACATCTCGGTGCAATTTAGCGGAACCCAAGTGCAGGGCTGGTCCAGGTATACCGAGCACCACAGCCCGCCCGCTGTGCACTCATGCTTCCCATCATCTGATGTTTTCTTCTTTAACTGGATGTAATTTCTGTTATGCAGATTGTCCACGTTTTTAATGATCACGTGTATTTAAAAACACAACGAGCATGCTGAGCTTTAATCAACTTTTCTGTCCCGTCGGTGTTTGCCTTCATGTAGAGCAAACGTAGATACTCTCCCCTCCCACAGGCTTTCAACTGCAGGATTAAATCAGCACCTCCAGTTATCATAATTAATAATCACCCACCTACGGGGTCCTCAGTCTAACCTTCAAAATCCAATCCTGCTTCTTTCCTGATCCCTTTTATTGATAGATGTGCATGTAACCCGGAATACACACTGTAAATATGTATGTATGTGTTCACGCGAACAACACTCGTGTCTTTCATCTGCAGGTTTACGCTTCACAGGGAGATGAATGCACGCAGACACACATACTTTTATCTAATGTCAGACATCAAAATGTCATCCCTTCATCGAGAAAGAGAGAGAGAGAGAGAGAGAATGAGCGAGAGAGAGAGAGAGAAAGAGCGAGAGAGCAAGAGAGAGAGAGAGAGAGAGAAGGGAGGAGCCTTGGGTATCATCGCACACCTCATGGTCGAATCCCAGTACAGTTGAATCAATACGTCGTTATAGATCCTAGTCACGTGAAGCATATAATCGCCTAAAACCTATCAATTATAGAGAGAGAGATAGCTAGGCAGCCAAATCCTGGCCCGCAGCCCCCTTCCTCCTTGGATTAGGATCTGAGATTGGGTCGGGATCATAGGAGGCGCACCCTGCCCGGCCAGATAGCGCATTAATGACCACTCCAGGGGCAGCTGTCTCTCCGGCTGCAGGCCGGCAAAATAAATAATTAATCATTTAGGCTGGAGCTGACATAATTAGCAACTAAGGAGTTCAGCGTAGGCCAGCAAGGCCAGTAACAATGGCAGCTAGAGGATGATAGTCAGGGCCCTCTACAGCGATTAGCTCAGCTTTCTAAAGCCCTGTGTGTTTCTCTTTCATTCTCACTGACCATGTAGTCTCCCTCTAACCCCGCTTCAAGCCTTCTTTACTTATTGCTCCCAGAGAAACATACAGCACAAATAAGAAAATGAAATGTGTCAAAAAGCCCACTTTAAAACTTATCCTGAAAGGTTTTTTTTTTTTTTTTTTTTTTTTTTACACCCCACCTCTTGTTCAGTACGAACATGTGAACAAATGCTTTTAATGCTATGAGGTGGGCTACAATAACAAAAGCAATTTCTCGCCTCCCTGTTGAGAGAATTGTAATTAATTAGAGGTTATGGCCTACTTACAGTATCAGGAGTAAAATGTACCACCGGCAGGAGAGATGTATTGCATGGCAGATTCAAGAATGGCATATTGACCCAACCCGTATTTTAACTATCAGTACCCACCCCCACCCCAACCCAACCACCCACACGCACACACATACACACACACACAATGTTCAGACACCTTGTTGCCAGTGGCAATGCAATTAACGGGAAGAACACTTTTCACATGTGAGCCCCATGCTCAGCACTCGCCAATGAGGGGCCGCTCATGTTTGAAGTAAGGATCTGCCTTTATTTGTTCTTCACTACTAAAAAAAGATCAAGTTGAGAAAGGATATGAAGGGAGGGGTTCCAGAAACAAACATGTACATATTTTTTTCATTTATCTTCTCTTCCACACTGATCTGTCCCACACCTCTTCCCCGAGGCCTCCTTGCTGCTCTGTCCAAATTTAAATTCAGAAATATTTTCTAAGCGGCTTTTCTCAATTTAACCATACTTTTAATCTTTGGCAAAAATGAGTGATGACTTCTTTTAATGGAAAAAAAAAAAAACCCTGACAGGCTTAGAGCGCACACCGACGGATTAGTTTCCCGTGGAGATGAGGTTTTCCTTTGTGCCAGCTCGTGTCTGTTTGATGGGGGTTTAACAGTAAGCGTTCACGCTAAAATTGGATGCAGACAGGGATAGTGCCGAGATGGCCAGGCTTCGATACAGACCCCACGCGGAAATTCTGTCCTAACAGAGCCTCATCTCCTTCTCCATCAGGTCTGTCAGGCCTGCAGGTTTAACAACATGTGGATGGAATAGCTCACATCACACATTACACAAGCACACCGCCATCCCTTTTGAGGCTACTCTTAATGCCTACATCCTGACTTGGCTCCTGAGGAATTTTCAAACACATATTTCTTGCTTGTTAAAGTACTAGATTCCCTATGTGTCATTGCTTGGTCTGTTTTACACAACCATGAGACAGCCAGAGAGTAAATACCAAGCATAACTGGTTGACAAAAACCTGGTAATGTATAAGATGAATACGGGGGCTTGTTGCATAGAAACACAGACTCGTGCGATTAACACAATGAAGGAAAGTGATGGAAGAAAATGTAGCCTGATTACAGCACGGAGGAAATCAGGTAGCTCAAAGCCATGCCATTATACACGGTTGGGTAATCATAGTGTAAAATCAGAACCTTTGTTAAAATAAGAACCATTATTCACAGGGTGCACACAGCACAAGGAACTTCTCTTGGTGCGGGTGCCAACATAAAGCCCAATAAGATAGAGGAGAAACTCTAGGAGCACTGTGAAGAACAAACTGCTGGAGGTCCAAACACGTTGGTGATTTTTTTTTTTTCAGCGCATATTTTAATTGCCAATGAAAACCACAACACGTTTTATATACACTGCCTGGCAACCCCCCAAAAAAAAAAAAAAAAAACATCAACAAAAAAAGCAAAGTCGCAGACACTAATATGTCGTGAAGATAAAATAAGGTCAGAATAAGATAAGATAGGAGATCATTACTATGAACTTCTGCATGAACAGTGAAAAAAAAATTAAATAAAAATTTAATGGAACACAAAAGACAAGCAGGGTATATCCGCAAAAGCTATGTGCATATACATATACATACCTTTAGTTTTGTCTACAACACGTAATCTCCATGCCATTGTTTCAACTAACTTGAGCGACATAACATTTATTTCCTCCCAGTGTTTTGTTCATTCTTCTATGACGTCTTGAATTGATGCAGGAAAAACTGAACCACTCCATATAGTCTTCTCCAGGACATCGTGAAAATTTTCAGTAGTCGAGCGCTAAGGTCAGGACTCTAGGGTGCCAATACTTTTGTGAAAATGATTACTCATGCTCCCTGAACCACTCTTTCATTTTATATCCATGCCATAAGAGAAGAAAAAGACCAAGGCTGAATGCACTGCAGGAAAATATTAGAGGATGCAATTATTTTTTTTCGCCTCTGGAATGTGTGCATCCAGTCATAATGCGTATAGCCATGTTATGTCCACATGAATTTTAAAACATGGAATTTTGTAACCATGAGTAAGCAAGTTACAGTTCTATTGTCTAAAAAGGGAGATGTAATGATGTCATTCTTCATATACTTTGAAGAGACAGTGCACACGCCCAAATAGATACAACATCAAATCCTTCTTTTTTTTTTTAGCATGCCTTTATACTTTATAATGAATATAAATGCTTTAATGTTGTTTAGAAATCCAAATTCTAACTTGTCTGAAGCCCAGCATGAACAAATTAAATAAGAATAAATTATATGTGCACAATGCAAAACTTCTGCAAAAAAAAAATAAAAACTCCAGCACTAATGCTTAAATTGCTTGTCTATGGCCAGCTGGCTAGCCCGAGTTAGCACACAACATACTGCAGCTTATGCTATGCTTATGAAATACTCACTTATTTAAATAAACATCCAGATGTTGTTCAGACTAAGGAAACGGAATGTCTTAAAAGGCATTAATCTAAACAACACCAAAAGCCCCACGACCAAGAAATCTACACAATTATGTTCAGAGAAGCCTACCTCATGTCTATCTCAGCCGATTCTGGGTGTGGGCGTGGTACACCCTAAACAGCCCGGCAGACAGTTGCAGGGCCAACACTCAAACTCTATATTAAAACACCCTTGCCAATCCCAGTCCTCAAATGTATAACCTTATTACTGTGAGGCCACCATGAGACCCACATATGCTTCCAATGCTAAGGTATTTAAAGTAAAACATACTTATCATTAAAAATTAATTAGGTTGTGTTTCCTCGAGCTTCTTGAGGGTAAATCAGGTGAGAAAATACTCAACCTGTAAGCTCTCTCAGAAATATCTTAATACTGAATCTCTCACTCACTCATTTCCCAAACTGCTTAATCCTACACTATGCTGAGGCGGAGTACACCCTAAACAGCTCACCAGACGCACACAGATATTCATATTCGCACTTAAGGGCGATTTCGAACAGAAAATTAGTTTAAATTCTTTTTATTGTGGGAGGAAACGGCAGTACAGTGATCCCCCGCAACTTCGTGCTTCAGCTTCTGTGGCTTCAGTGCATCGCGGGTTTTTCAAAAATATTCATTAAAAATAAAAAATAAGGAAAAATAGGGGAAAAGTTAAGGAAAATGCCACAAAACAAGGCCAATTATGCAAAAAAACCCACAAACAAACAAAAACAAAAAACAACCCGAACCCCCCCCCAACAAAACTATTCACATTTTTATGTGAGGTACACATCTGTATGTGTGTATTTATATTTTATTTACATCTTATGCATTATTTTTGAATGTTTATTTGTTCTTATAAGCATTTATTGATATTATTATGGATGCTTGTATAGCGCATTATTCATACAAGTGTATGCTCAATGCGCATGAGAATATTGTGTTGTTCTATCCTTTTGATGCTGAGTGCCAAGTAGAAAGCAACAACTCCCAAATTTTAACTGCTTATGGTATGACGCGGCCGGGATTTAAACTCCGATCTTCTGGAGGATACAGCAGATGTGCTACCAACTGAGCTAAATCCCCAGTTATTATATACACATATACATGTACGTATACATCAGTCGGGGGGGGGTCAATCCTACTTCGCAGAAATCAGTGGTCGCGGGGGGGATCTCGGTCCTCATTAACTGTGGAACATGAGGGATCCCTGTAATTGGAGGAAACCTATACAAGTCCTGGAAGAACATTCAAACTCAACACAGGAACACCAATGCTCGAGAACTTAACCCTGGACTTTCTTGCTTTAAGGTGGACATGCTAAGTACTACATCATTGTACCATCCAAACCTGGGACAGATTTATAAATAAATAAATAAATAAATAAATAAATAACTATTTAGAGTATTACTTCTTAAAATATGCAGAAGAGAACCAACAAAATGGGTTCAAGTGTGCTAAACATTCAAAATGGTTTGGTAGTTATGAAATCTTGGGGGGGGGGGTATGCCTACAGCAAGGGAAAAATATATGAATTTTGAATAGGATGCACTCACATTCGGAGATAGCAAAATTCCTCTAAAAATTCCACTGTTCTGACCTTTCCAGAGTTTACATTTTAGAGTTAATGGCGATATTCAAAATATATTATATATAGTGATATATTATTACAACCATAAATTATAAGAGAAAAAATACCAAAGTTCTGAATATTATTATGTATAACCAGTGGGAGCAGTGGCGGCTCAGTGGATAAAGCCACGGGTTACTGATCAGAGGGTTGGTGGTTCAAGCCACAATACCACCATGCTGCCACTGTTAGGCCTTTAAGCAAGGCCCTTAATCCTTAACTGCTCAGTTGAATAAATGAGACAAAGGAAATGTAAGTCACTCTGGATAAGGGTGTTTGCCAAATACCATAAATGCAAGTGTGTAATCCATAACCCATTGTAAGAAATACAGTACAGACGCTCCCTAACTTGCGTTTTAGTTCGGTTCCTGACGGCCGAACGTAAGGTGAAAAAAAACGTAAGTTGTTACTGTATGTTCCAGTGATGTATGACGTTCATACTGTACTATACATCCATAAATACTGTAATTTTACCGTATCTCATAAAACACCCCTAAATCAATTATTATAAACATAACATTGTAAAATAATATCAAATATATCAAATAATATCAACATCAATTTCAAATAAATTAAATTCAAGCAAAACAATTTCAAATAGATAAATTTTAATCAAATTCACTCATCAAATATCAAATACAGTGTCAAATATAACCTTTAACATTCTCTATGATGCCATCTTACTGCTTGTAAATGGTTCCGATGGTCGACGGATGGTCACTTTACATGAAGCTGAGCCGAGTCACTTTACATGTAGTTTAAAACAGCCAATCAACGCTTATAATATGTGAGTCGCTCAATACCGAAAGTAGTTCACTTGCTTGTGCTTGAGATAAAGTGTGGGTTATCCAGACTTCCGGTCTTTCAAGTGAGCAAGGGTGCCGTTGAATACTCGTTTAGTACTCAGCCTGCACTGATGTGAATCACCAGCAGAGCAAAGAGTTCTCCTTTCTTTTCTGGATTCGGGTTTTCATTCATTTTTCAACTGTCTTGGCTTAACTGAGTATGCATGGTAGATTGCGCCGATCCGAGCAGATAGTTAATTCATCTCTGTGTATGAGACTTGCACCCATGCTAGTAGGCTTAAGCTGCTGACCAACCATATTTGCTTAGGGTTACAAAAGTCCGCAAAACAGTGTAAACACAAAGATCACAGAGACGACGTCTTAACACAAGGGTAACATGCAGTGAACTGGGAAGAAGCAGGGGCACGTTCAGTCTGTCGTTTGTAAAACGCAGCGTCATTGTGTCCTCGCGTCATTACGTCAGCATCCTAAACTCACGCTAAACTCAAAATTTGACTTTTTTTTTTTGAAAAAAAAACAAAAAAACAAAAACGTAAAAAAAAAAAAAAAGTAAAACGAATGAACGTAAGTCAGGGAGCGTCTATATAGAATATTTATCGAGAGTGCAGAGGTGGTTTAGTGGTTAAGGTTGATAATCTGAGGGTTGGTGGTCCAAGCCCAAGGATCACCAAGCGGCCATTGCTGGACCCTTGAGCAAGATTCTTAATTGCTCTATTGTGTAAACAAAATGTAAGTCACTCTGGATAAGGGTGTCTGCCAAATGTCGTACTTGTGATCTGTATTCTAGATGAACAGTGTTGTTATGCAGCAGCCAGAGGGAAAAAAATCATTGAGTTCCATCAGAAATGGCATCCAACAGTGAAGAAAAGCAGTCTGTAAAAAGGTGTTTGATCCTTTCATTGTCTGTTGTACTAAAGTGTTCAACACTGCTCAATAAAGTGTTCATCTCTGTCTCAACTCAGTGGCTTCAAATGATTTCTTTACATGGCTTGCAACCGTTTCATTGCAACAAGCCAATGGTCTAAATCACCAGATAATTCAAAATATCAGTGACACCTCCAAACATCATTAAATTTAGCAACTATTTCACAGTGTGTTGTATTTAGTTCCAAAGGGAAAAAAATAGAGGATGAGATTTGGAAATTGAGGGGGGAAATTATTAGCCCTCGAGCCTACATACTAAAGGAAATTTCAAGCAAGCATCCAGGCAAGGAAATCCCAACCCAGTCATAGTTCATGGTTCTCATGGACGGTGATTGCATAATCAACTTGGTGAGTCCATTTGAGTTCCTACTGGAAACATTTGAGGTGATAAAGGTGAATTTTTTTGTGTGTGTGGAAAGTTTCTTCTGGGAAGTTCTTGGAACAGTAGCCCCCAGTGATCTATTTAGATGTTCTTGAAGAAGTTTATAGATTATCAAGGTCCTCTCCAGTAACCTTGGCACATAAGGAGCTTGTAGAGATCTGGAATGCACTATGAAACTAGCTCCTGGGGGTCTTCTGCATGCTGGGCGTATTCTCATCTGTCAGTCCATTTGTCTGGTCCAAATCAGAGCAGAATTCATACATTTTATTCAATTGGTCATATCCGGTTTCATACCACATCTGAATTAAATTGACTCCAAGACATTGTCTGTCAGGAAGAGTAGAAGGGAAAAATAGAGCGGGGAAAAGTCTTATCAAAAATTAGAGAAACAAACAAAGAGTACACTAAACTTTTCAATAAATTGCTAGATATAAACCATTCAATATTTCATTTTCTGAAGCGTATAATTCTAATTAGGATCATGGAAAGGCTGGCACCCACACCAGCCAACTCTGGGTGAGGGCAGAGTACACCCTGGACAGCTTGCCAGGCCATTACAGGGCGGAAACATGCTGATGGCTATACGAAAGTCAGCATAGTCGGTGCTAGACACGGATGGCCTTTGATAAGCCAGTTGGCTGCACTGGGAGGACAGCAGTGACGACCCCATGACAGTGGGGCTTGAACCCATGACCTTGGGATCAGTAATCCAGCACCTTACCACCCAGCCACTGCTGCCTATAAAATAAAATTAAAGCGTATTGGCATAAATAAAGAAAGCATTCAATATTTTTGTAAACCGTAATTCATAAACCGATATCTAGATATTGCATTGTACGTACTTCTGAACAGGGCAACGGTGGCCTGGTGGTAAAAGGTGATAGATTGCTGATCCTAGGGTTGGGGGTTCGAGTCCCACTCTCCACAAGGTGGGTCACTGTCCCCACAGTGCAGCTAACTGAGCTATCAAAGGCGGGCCATGTCTCTCACTGTCTATGGTGAGAGGTTCGTGTAAAATGACTATTGCTGACTTTCGTCAAGTGTAGTCCGTGTAGCCGTCAGCGTGTTTCTGCCCCTTGCTAAAAGGATTGTGTCAGGAAGGGCATCCGAAGTGAACAATCTATGCCGTATCAAATATGCGAATCATTAGTATGACTTCCATGAAGATGGAGGCAGATGATTCGCTATGGCGACCCCTGAGTAAAAGGGAACAGCCGAAAGGAAAAGAAGAAGCGTTGTACTGTACTTCTGAAACGCAACATGTACAGTAAGGCCAGTTGTGTAGTTGTTAGAGCACAGCTGCCTCACAACAAAAAGGCCCTGAGTTTGAGTCCCTGGCTCAGCAAGGGCGTTTCTGTGTGGAATTTGCATGCTCTTCCCATGCTTGTGTGGCTTTCCTCCAGGTATTCCGTTTTTTTTCCCCACAGTCTGAAGACATTCATATTAGCTACTTAGCATTGGCTACTTCTAGTAGGCCTCAGTCTCCCTGTAGCCCTAATAGGATTTAATATGTGATCACACTAGGGCAGGGGTGTCAAACTCATGCTACGAAGGGTCATGTGATTGCAAGTTTTTGTTTCAACCAAGCAGCCGCACACCTGACTTGCTCATTTAAATAAACAATAAGAGTCTCCAGGCAGTTGATTGGTCAATCTGTGTGCTCTGGACAGACACTGACCAATCAACTGCCCGAAGAGTCAGATCAGTTATTTAAATAAGCAAAGTCAGGTGTGCTGCTGCTTGGTTGAAACAAAAGCCTGCAGCCACATGGCCCTTTGTGGTACGAGTTTGATACGAGTGAACTAGAGGTTTGATAACGATGGCTTTTGCTTTTTCATTCTCAAAATTCATTCATTCATTTTGTAAACCGTTCAATCCGAATTAGGGTGGTGAGGATGCAGACGCCCGTCTCAGCCGACTCTGGATGAGAGCTTATTCTCAAAAATCTGTTTACGTTTGTCTTGCAACATTTGCGGCATCAAATGTTGGGTTTGTGAATTCATAGCGATGTAGCAAAACAAGGATCTGATGCGTAATAGTTTCAAACTCTTCTCAATCAGACCACACATAAGGTTACAAAGTTGCAATAAGGTCGCAAAGTTCCTCCAAATTATTCGTTTATCATTTGCAAGGATACATGAAACTTGGAGACTTTCACGCAGAAAGTTTATGTTGCTGGCATCTGCTTTATTTTGTATATTTTGTCATCATTCGTGGGTTTTTTTTTTTGCATGTTGTTAAAAGTAAAAAATGAGCAAATAAACTGAGTAATGACAGTAGATTTGTATCAGTTAAGTTCATTTTATGTCACCTCTTAATCCTAATTAGGGTCCCGGGGAGACTGGCACCCATCCCACCCAACTCCAGGTGAAGGCAGAGTACACCCTGGACAGCTCAGGCCATCGCAGGGCGGAAATGCGATGATGGCTACGCGGCCGACACTTGACGAAAGTCAGCAATGGTTATTTTACATGAACCTCTCACCATGGACAGTGAGCGACATGGCCGGCCTTTGATAACCCAGTTCGCTGCACTGAGGGGGACAGTGACAACCTGTGGTGAGTGGGACGTAAACCCCCAACCTTAGGATCAGTGATCCAGCGCCCTATATCACTAGACCACCACTGCCCCAGTAGATTTGTAGTTTGTATTCCATTTACATGCCTATTTAAACAGCAATATATTTGCTTGCATGTATAGTTGCGAAGATCAATTCGCATCAGTTGCTTTTCTAATGCATCGCTAGCGTTATTACCCCATAATTCATTTGGCAAATGAGTACAGTAAGTGGTTTATTTTAATATTTTTCTTATTTTTCCAAGTTTTAAAGTAAGTGTAGGACCAGGTGTGAAAGTGTAGAAATCTCAGTCTGGAATTAATTGGAGTCCAGAGCTCTGTTGTGATACATGGTCATGACATTGGACAGGTGACTTTATACCTCTCTTCATTCATGGTGAGCCTAACTAGCACACACATGTGGCAAGTGTCTCTACAGAAATACATCCGTTCCTCTGAGTTTTTTTTTTTTTTTTTTTGTATCTTCAGGAGCATTATTTAAAACTTTTATAAAGTTACTACAGGTAGTCAGAAACGGGGGGAAAAGCCGAAAGGAAAAGAAGACTACAGTTAGTCACTGACTTACAAACTATGCGACTTACAACTGGTTCGACTTTACAGCCACCCATGACTAAAAAATAAAAAGAATAAATATCTTCTATATTTGAGTGTCATGTATGTTATCATCACCCTAGCCGAGCTGATTCGAGCCTATTTGTGAGGATCAAATTGGACAAACCATGTCTGTCTGTCTTCCTTTCGGCTTTTTCCCTTTTACTCGGGAGTCGCCACAGTGAATCATCTGATTCGCAAGTTTGATTTGGCAGAGGTTTTTACGTCGGATGCCCTTCCTGTCACAACCCTTTTTAGCAATTGACAGAAACACGTTGACGACTTGTACATGTATTAAATAAGGAAAAGATGAGAAAGAAATTCAAACATTCGTCAGAGAAAAAAAAAACAAACGAAAAAATACAGTCATATTATTAGCAGGCTGTACTCAAATGTTCAGATTTTGTAAAGAGTAGCTGCAAAGCCGTCAGCGTGTTTCTGTCCCTTGCTAAAAGGGTTGTGTCAGGAAGGACATCCGACGTAAAAACCTACACCAAATCAAATGTGCGACTCATTCACTGTGGTGACTCCTGAAAAAGGGGAAAAGCCGAAAGGAAATCTTTCTCATCTCTACGCAAATGTTCAGATTATATTCAAAAGTTAAACGAATTTACATTAATGCAGAATTAATGAAAAGTACTAGAGGGAGAATGTACAGAAGAATACAAGTGTGTGTGTGTGTGTGTGTGTGTGTAAGTGGTTGTAGATACAAACATGCGGTTCCAGTACAAATGCTCACAACCTTCATGAAAAAAACGGACATTTGCTCACAACATTAAAAAAAAAAAAAGTTCAATCTTAACCCTAATGTATAATCAGTTAATTTAGCATCATGTATTTACAAGAATAAAGAATTTTTATAACACACTGTGATCTTTTTGTATTATGCATTTATGAGAACAAAAAAAAAGATGTTGTACACAAATGTCTGTTTTTTCATTAAGGTTGTGAGAATTTGTCCTGTGCGCAAATGTCCTCGCACCCAAACATGCATATGGAAAGGAGAGAGAGTATATTGCAATAAGAAAAAAAACAGCAACATCATCATCAGCATCAAAATTATTATTATTACTGTAATTGTTGTTATGATTATGAATATTATGATTAAAAATATTATTATAAAGTCTGTCTGTCTTCCTTTCGGCTCTTTTCCCTTTTACTTGGGAGTCGCCACAGCGAATCATCTTGAGTTTGGCAGAGTTTTGTTTTTTACGTCAGATGCCCTTCCTGTCACAACCCTTTTTAGCAAGGGACAGAAACACGCTGACGACTTTGCAGCTACTCTTTACGAAAGTCAGCAATGGTTCTTTTACATGAACCTCTCACCATAGACAGTGAGAGACATGGCCCGCCTTTGATAACCCAGTTAGCCGCACTGGAGGGGACAGTGACAACCTTGTGGAGAGTGGGACTCGAACCCCCAACCTTTGGATCAGCAATCCAGCACCCTATACCACTAGACCACCACTGCCCACAAAAACATTATTATAAAGTATTTAACAATAGGCTGACTCTGCTGCTTGGCGGGAATATCGCAGAGTTTTTGACATGAACCCGACTTGCGTCCAAACCGTCTTACGAACTGTTGGTCAGAACCAAATGCCGGACCTTACCTCTATACAGCCCATGTTATATTATATAATTGCTGGTTTGAAAGCCTCGTGGTCAAGTTTACAATGTAAATATTTCACTTGGTTAATACATCAATCAAGGCAGTAGTGTCCTGGTGGTAAAAGGTGCTGGATCACTGATTCCAAGGTTCCAAGTCAACAGGATGTCACTGTGTCTCTCCCCCCCCCCCAGTGCAGCTAACTGGGTTATCAAAGGCCAGCCATGTCTCTCACTGTCTACACTGAGAGGCTACAAAAGAAGCATTGCTGACTTTCGTCAAGCGTAGGCTGCATAGCCATTAGCATGCTTTTTCCCTGCGATGGCCTGGCAAGCTGTCCAGGGTGTACTCTGTCCTCGGCCAGAGTCCGCTGAGATGGGCGCCAGCCAAAAGTAAAATGACCAAAATCTCAGTCCACAGTCATCAACAGGGAACGAGCAGGGCTCAGGTGATCAGGCAAACAGACTATTAGAGGAATTGGTGTTTAACACTTATATGTTCAGTTCATTTTCTGTAACCGCTTAATCCTAATTAGGGTCGTGGAGAGGCTGGCACCCATCCCAGCTGACTCCGGGTAAGGGCAGAAAACACTCTGGACAGCTTGCCGGGCCATTGTAGGGCAGAAACACGCTGACGGTTATGCAGCCTACTCCTGTCGAAAGTCAGCAATGGTTCTTTTACATGAACCTCACACAGTCAGAAACACAGACAGTGAGAGACACGGCCGGCCTTTGATAACCCAGTTAGCTTTACTGGGGGGACAGTGACAGCCTGTGGTGAGTGGGGCTTGAATCCACAACCTTCGGATCAGCGATCCAGCACCTATACCACTAGGCCGCCACTACTCTACATATATATGTATGTATGATAATTAAAAATTCTTCTGTCCATCCATCCATCCACCCATTTATTTTCAGCTTATCAGGTCATGGCGTCGGATCGAGGCAACAGGTCTAAGGAAGGAAACTCAGGCATGCCAGTGACACTCTCTCTCTCTCTCTCTCTCTCTCTCTCTCTCTACTGGGAATCCTGAGGCGTTCCCAGGCCAGACGGGATATATAATCCCTCAAGTGAGTTTTGGGGTCTTTCCCACTGAGTGTGTTATTTCTGGAAACAGCTCACAACTATTCACACTCGCATCAAATGGCAATTTGGAACCGCCAATTAGATTCATATGCATGTTTTTGGACGGTTGGAGGAAACCAGATTACCCAGTGGAAACCCATGCAGGCACAGGAAGAACATCCAGGCCTTCTTGTGGTGAGGCACTGCACCAACGTTCCACACATTCACTAGATTCTTCTTCTTTTCCTTTCGCTTTTTCCCTTTTTCAGGGGTCGCCACAGTGAATCAGCTGATTCGCACGTTTGATTTGGTAGAGGTTTTTACGTCGGATGCCCTTCCTGACACAACCCTTTAGCAAGGGACAGAAACACGCTGATGGCTATGTAGCTAAACTTGTCGAAAGTCAGCAATGGTTCTTTTACATGAACCTCTCACCATAGACAGTGAGAGACATGGCCCGCCTTTGATAACCCAGTTAGCTGCACTGAGGGGGGGCAGTGACAACCTTGTGGAGAGTGGGACTCGAACCCCCAACCTTAGGATCAGCGATCCAGCGCCCTTTACCACCAGGTCACCACTGCCCCTACAGATTCACCAGCTTGTGAGCACTAAATTATTATTTTTTAGTAAATTCTTCAAAATGACAACGTATATACTGTATTTATATGAATGGACAGAATACTTTGATGAAAAGCTGGTTCTTTTGTGCAGGAATCATGACTTGATATCACACACTCACTCCCCATTTGGCACCCTGGACCACTTTTGCTGTTTCTTTTACAAAATGTATGTTTATACCTGGCAGTGTTGTGAGCCCCGGTCCCCGAGGACAAACATCCAGTCATATGCAAACCTGGGGCTATTTAGAATAGCCAATTAGCCTAATGCGAAAGTCTTTGACTGTGGGAGGAGCCAGAGGAAACTAACACACGCATGGGAGGACAAGCAAATGCCACAGAACTGCCCTTACTGTGGAACTCGAACCCTGAACCTTCTTAATATGTGGCAAGAACACAAACTACGGTACCACACTATTCCCTGATATATTTAGCCAATGTACAACTTTAGAACCCCGCGAGCAATTGAACACTTCGGTGCACGGACATTTGCTCACCGGACAAATGCTCACAACCTTAATGAAAACCGGACATTTGCTCACAACATCTTTTTTCTTTGTTCTAATACATGCATAATACAAAAAGATCACAATGTGTTCTAAAAAAGCTTTACTCGTATAAATACATAATACTAAATTAACTCATTATACATTAGGCTTAGGGTTTCGGCTTAGGGTTTCGGCTTAGGGTTTCGGGTTAGGGTTAGGGTTTCGGGTTAGGGGTTTCGGGTTAGGGGTTTAGGGTTAGGGGTTAGGGTTAGGGGTTAGGGTTTTGGTTAAGGGTTTCGGTTAAGGGGTTAGGGTTTTGTTAAGGGTTTAAGGTTAGGGGTTATGGTTAGGGTTAGGCTTAGGATTTAGGGTTTAGGTTAAGGTTTTAGGGTTATGATTTGGGGTTAGGGATTAGGTTTTGGGGTTAGGGGTTAGGTTTTAGGGTTAGGGTTAGAGTGTAGGGTTTAGGTTAGGGTTCGGGTTCAGGTTAGGGTTGGGGTGAGGGTTAGGTGTTAGGTTTAGGTTTAGGGTTTGGGTTATGGTTTGGATTTGGATTAGGTTTAGGGTTTAGGGTTAGGGTTTAAGGTTAGGGGTAGGGTTTAGGTTTTGGGTTAGTGGTTGGGTGTAGGGTTACGGGTTAGGGGTTTGGGTTTGGATTTTGGGTTGAGGGTTAGGGTTCGAGGTTCGGGTTTAGGTTTTTCGGTTCGGTTATGTTGTGAGCAAATGTCTGTTTTTTCAATCGGGTTGTGAGCATTTGTCCTGTGAGTCAATGTCCTGGAACCGAACACTTCCTTCATGGCTACAAGCTGTGTCTCAATCAACAACAACCTAAAAGTGTATCCAAAATAACGTGCTTGACTCGCACCCTTTGATGTTCACGTGTATTTAACTGGAGCCACTGCTGAGTTAGGAGTGTGATTAAACTGCTGGGCTGAGTTGCTACTTGGCAGGTTTTTTGAAAGGCATCAGAGGAGCAGAGAGAAGAGGTGTATTGGTTGTGCCTTTTAAATCCCCTGCTCTTGACCTACTTTTTCATAAATGGGGAGTCTGGGTGTGAAAACGAGCTGTTTATCAGGTGATGAAAAGCATAAGGACATAATTCATTTATTCAAGGCCAGCACATCGGTCAGACAGTCTGGAAGAAAGCCTTTTCTTTCTGCAAGAGAACCCGAGGTGAAATCTCACCCTCTTTTTCATCTCGCGCATATTAATTGTTTTATTATTATCACGGATGCCGATCAAGGGATTTTGATTCCTGTATAAAGCAGATGTACGTAATAAGATCTTTAAAGCAGATGACACTGTCATCGGAAATAACTCAAAGTAATTCTTACTGAAGTTTGCTAATGATCAAAGCACTCTGTGGTATTCTCACCAGGATGTGAAATGTCGAATGCACTGATGATCGTGTTAGCGATTACAGAAGCTACCTCACAGCGTTCATGCTTTTATAAACACATTTGGGGATCCTTGGCAAGCTACAGTGATGGGAGCCGAGAGGAACCGGTGGTCAGAAGTTGGAGCATCGTGGCCCGAGCTCTGAGGTCTTCTCTTAGACGCACGCGTGTGCGTGCGCGCGCGTGTGTGTTTGTGTGTGTGTCCGTGCAGGGCCCCAGTGAGTGGAACAGGTGGGCAGAAGAGGCGAGTTTCATCTTCTCGGGCAGCAGGGAATGGCCACGTACTCAGTGCCAGCAATTAGAGCAGGTCCTGCTTGCGAGGTGTGCCTCACTTCAAAGAGAATTATTCAGCTCTTCTCTTTATTTGATTACGGTCAGTCCCCTGACCTCCCCTTCGCCTGCGAACCACAATGCATTCAGCCAATTAGCGCCAGCACCTGGACGCAATTGATATGTTGTCAGAGAGGCGGATGTGGTGCAGAATGCTTAACAGTTGCATCTCAATCCACAAATTATTCGCTAAAGGATATAAATATTTGATTTCTGTACCTTGCAGCTGCATATTGGATTTTTTTTTTTTTTTTTTTTTTTACCCCAAGGCCTGTGTATGGGCTGTTTTTTACTCCCATAAAAACACAGATGTTTAATATAAATATTTTAGATCAGCCTCTCTCTCTCTCTCTTTATCCTCATCTCTCTCTCTCTCTCTCTCGCTCTCATTTACTATTTGAAGCAACTATTAGTATTTTAACACCACAGGAAAGCGGCTTCATTGAAATGCAATGAAAACTGCATAGAAAAGGCAAAGTTAACTAATGGGCTCAAATTTTCAAACGAATGCAAGATTAAAGTCAATTGAATCTCCCATTGGGTTTTGACTGAAACTCTTTGAAAAGAAGCCCCACAGTGGGTTTCAGAAATGAAAAATAGGCCTTGTTCTAAAATATTAATAACATTTTATACTCTCATTATAGCAAAGCAATGTGGTTGCTTGAGAAACTTATTTCAGTCTTCACCTCGCGGTGATTTGCATGCTCGCGGCGTCGGGCAGGTGCTAATACACATAGCCCTATTCACACCTTAACAGCCTCAAACACCAGTCTCCAGATGTATCCCACTGACACATCAGAAGGGAAGATATCATTTAAAATATGCCATGTTCATATTTTATCTGCTTCTCACCGTCCCAACTGCCTCGCACGAACCTTTCAGGCTGAGTGGGAATTGTGGAACAGGCACCGTTCTGAATGTCTGTGGTTGTCAGTGAAGGAAGTCAGAATTTGTGATCTTGGGTAGTATGTAAGTGTTCCTCATGAGCTTTCCACGAGAGAGAGAGAGAGAGAGAGAGAGAGAGAGAGAAATTAATTTCCTCTTGAGCACATTTTATTATTGTTTAAAGAGCTGGCGTCTAGCATTAGCTACCCTGGCCTATTTTCTTTCAAGAAGGCGCCATGAATTAAACACATTACACAACACGTGCACGTTTATGCATAAATGTGATGCGGATGACAAAATGAGTTCCAAAAGGGGATTAAGTAGAAAAGTTGCACTTATACTCCGATGACTTAGATCTCAACTTTTCTTTCCTCAAGCCTTTAGAGTCTCTACTTCTCCGATGTGTCAGGAAGCATGCAAAGAGCATCAAGTGCATGTGTGCACATGTAAACACACACATGCGCGCACACACACACACACACACACACACACACACACACACATATCGAAAGGAAAGAAGATTCACAGCTCGTCTCTCATTCTCGCCAATGTGCGCTCCGCCCGTAATGGGGTAGAAGTCATTAAAAACATCACTGCAGGCCTAATTAAGACGGGACATCTGGTCTCTCCTCACAGAACGGATCGCAGCTGAGTACAAATAACTCCTCCATGACAAGTTGAGAGGTGTCATACATCTCAGTGATCGTCAATCAACAGGGGACTTGGGCAACTCTTTCATCATTAACGAGCGAATGCTTTGTTTCCCTTTTATATGGGAAAACATTTCGACAAATTTCAAAAGGGGGTTGGGACGCAGCATGTCTTCTGTCATTTTTCAATTCCCCCTTTTATGTTGCTGCCAATTAGTTGGTATATACTTTAAGTTGCCTTTGACGATGACGACTTTTGCACAGCAAGTGCAATCGCAAGGCCTGAATTGCCAAATATCTACAAGGGCTTGGCTGAAGGCAAATCAAGAGAGTCTTTCAATATCTTTTTTTTTTTTTTTTTTTTTTTTTTTTTCCCCCCCAGGACAAATTGGGACAATTATAAAAATGTCAAACTTAATAGCAGCCCCCATGTCCATTTCAGCCATGTTTCTGTAGAGGTATGTTTTCTGATCCATTGGGGCAGCCTATTACAGTGCATATTAATGCAGTCGATGCATTAATATCTAATGTTTGATTATTTCAAGTCAACAAGGCTGATTTGAGTCTTTATGTTGTGTTATGTATCATTAGAACGTTGGCACAGAATATCCAGAATGCCCTGTCAGGGCATTAGCTCAGACGGCTGGGGGATTAGTTTCTTTTTAAAAGGAGATCAAATATATATATTCAATAATGTAATAAATAATTCTCATTATTTCAGTGTTTGATGCAGAATGGCTGCACCGTGTAAAAGGCAGCAAAAGGTGGAAGATAATAAGATGATGAAACGCAAACGCATTCCTCAAGAAAAAAATAGGCCCCGTCAGTTGCAGTAGGATACAATGCATGAAAATAATTGGAGCCCAAGGGGTGATATTTGTTCTCCTGAAATAATAATTACTCTTCTGGACTTTGCTGCACAAACATTCCAGTACTAAGTGAGAACAAAATCCACCATTAGGTTTCTATCAATATGGGATTATGCGCTGCTGTTTTGTTATGTTTCACCGTTATCGCACTATTATCGGCCTCGTGCTTTGGATTCGAACACCTTGCATTTTTAATTAAACACCTAATGACAACATTAAAACGCTGGACTCGCGAAACGCTTCACTCGGGAAAGGTGCTCTTCAGTGCTGATTGTGTGCAATTCCAATCAGAACCATATCATCTTATAGAAAGGAGACAGAGTAGTAGATAATAATGTATAAAGTAAAGGTCCATATCAAATCTAAAATAAGGCAATTTCTATGTAAATCGTCAATAAAGCAGAACTTTCGCAATTGCTTAGGGCTCCTTCCATTACCGACATGCGGTTTATTCAGAAATCGTTTAACGGCTTGATAGTGGCCATACTATCTCACCAGATATTTGCTCACCTTTCCTCTTCCATTAATGTTCCCGCCAATATTAAGCCCTTTTCCCTGCACATGAATATCTGTGCTTGGTGACCACTCAGGCTGTAGCATCTGATTATGGCATCTGATAATTCCATCATGTGCCGGATCTACACTACGCTTGCCTGCGCTATTAAGTGTTTTATGAAGAATTACTATGACGCTCAAATTCCCTGGGATGCATTATTGATTGGTCTAGCGATGGGCGAGTGGGATATGATACTAGACGTCAGTGAATATCTGGTTAAAATGTGCACGGTTAAGAGTGAATACAAGGCTTCAGAGGTAAGAGTTTATTCGTTGTTTGCGTTACTTCAGTTTTCAGCTCAATCTTGGGCTTGGTTGATTCAAGGATTTTGGTGTCAGCGGTTTTCTTTTTTTTTTTTTTTGACCGGGCCCGATTGAGCCACAGGCTTCCTCAAGGCATTATCATTATAAATTAACTCTTTTGATATCACTATTTCGCTAGCTTTAATCAGAATAGCACACAGTAGCTGAAGCCTGAGCTGATCAGTCTCATAATGGCAATATCATACAATATGGAATAAACACGAGCATAAGTAAACATTACCATCCTCACTCACTAACCTAACCGTTCTATCTTTCTAGGCTTACGGGGATGATAGTGCCTATCTGAGCCAATACGGGGTGAAAGAATGGTTCTCCTGAATAGCTCACTAGACATTACATACAGTATAATATGCCTGATATGGAAAAGCAAGACCCCAGAGAAATCCCATGCAAGCATCATGCAGACTTCACATAGGAACACCTGAGCCTGGGAATCAAACCCAGGTCCTGCTTACTGGGAGCCGGATGTGTTGACCACTATGCCACCCTACCTACCGGTCTAAAGATGTTTGTTTTCCCACAGCAGCATGTTCTGGACTGAACCCTGCACATTATAATCCAGCTGTATACAGTGATCCCTCGCGACGTCGTGCTTCAGTTTCTGAGGCTTCAGTGCATCGCGGGTTTTTCAAAAAAATTCATCGAAAAATAAAAAAATAAGGAAAAATAGGGGGAAAGTTAAGGAAAATTCTGCAAAACGAGGCCAATTATGCATTAAAAACCCAAACAAACAAAAACAAAACAATAAAACAACCCAAAACCCCGCAACAAAACTACTTACATTTTACATGCGCGTGTGTGTGTGTGTGTGTGTGTGTGTGTGTGTGTGTGTGTGTGTGTGTGTGTGTGTGTGTGTGTGTGTGTGCGCGCGCAGGCACGTGGGTCTGTATGTGTGCGTAACAAAAAACAAAACAATAAAACAACCCAAAACCCCGCAACAAAACTACTTACATTTTTATGTGAGGTGCGCATCTGGGTGTGTGTGTGTGTGTGTGTGTGTGTGTGTGTGTGTGTGTGTGTGCGCGCGCGAACGCAGGCGCATGGGTCTGTACATGTGCATATTTATATTTTATTTGCATTTTATGCATTATTTTTGAATGTTTATTTGTTGTTATAAGCATTTATAGCGTTGAATATGTATTTATTGATATTTTATATATATATATATATATATATATATATATATATATATATATATATATATATATATATATATAGAGAGAGAGAGAGAGAGAGGATTTTCTGAGTAGATCCTTCCGTAGGAGAGTGCTCAATACTTTTTGGTAGAGCAAATAAACAAAAATAAAAGGACAGGACAAAGACTTTCTATTGAAACTCCATTTATCACTACAGATCTGTTTCGAGGGGTGGTGAAACCATCCTCTCTCTTCAGGTGATTATAGAAGAATGGGGGTTGATCCTACTTCACGGAAATCGACAGGCATGGGGAGGGTCGCGGGCCCCATTAACCACGGAAAGTGAGGGATCCCTGTACCAATGTTAACGTTTATAAAGAAACACTCTGGTTTTTGATCTTTTATCTTCTTTTCTTTTCGGCTTTTCCCTTCAGGGGTCGCCACAGCGAATCATCTGCCTCCATCTCACCCTATCCTTTGCATCTTCTTCTCTTACACCAACGACCTTCATGTCCTCCTTCAACACATCCATGATAGTTGTATTAAATGTTGGTATAATTTAGTTTCTTTCTTCTTCTTCTTTTCCTTTCGGCTTTTTTCCCTTTCTCAGGAGTCGCCACAGCGAATCATCTGATTCGCACATTTGATTTGGCATAGGTTTTTACGTCGGCTGCCTTTCCTGTCACAACACTTTAACAAGGGATAGAAACACGCTGACGGCTTTGCAGCTACTCTTTACGAAAGTCAGCAATGGTTCTTTTACATGAACCTCACACCATGGACAGTGAGAGACATGACCCGCCTTTGTTTCTTTAACCACTCATATCATGCTGGCTACACACAGTCCTTTACTGACTTACTGACTTGGCGACTCCTTTCCACAAATGCACACCCTTAATCACTCACTCATTTTTCTGAACCACTTAATCCTACTACGGTCACGGTGAGGCTTGTACCTATCTCAGCCAACAAATATGTGAAGGTGCAGTACACCCTAAACAGGGCAAACACACACAAACATTCACACTCGTACTCAAATCTAGGGTCAATTTGGAAGAGCCAGATAGCCTTGCGTGTATTTAATCTATGGGAGGGAAAAACTCATAGAAAACCAACACAAGCACTTGCGGAACATGTAAACAGCCTGGGAATCAAACCCAGGACCTTCCTGCTGTGAGCAGACATGCTAACCGCTATGCTGCTATGCTGTTCCATAAATGTTCAATCATTCATTCATTCATTCATTTTCTAAGCCGCTTAATCCCAATTAGGGTCACGGGGAGGTTGGCTCTCATCTCTGCCGACTCTGGGAGAGGGCGTGGTCCACCCTGGACAGCTCGCCCAGGCTATCACAGGGACAACACTAACAGAGTGATTTTATACAGTCAATTACAAACCATAAAAATCGAATTTTAGTATGTTTTTTCTGCTTAGGCTCCTGTGTAGTGAATATATTACAGCAATCACGTACACCTCAGGTTCGGTGCATGTTGGTGGGAGATGTTGTGTTGAAAGCAGAAGAAAATGAGCAAGCGCTAGGATCTGGGTGACTTAACAAGGGTTATACTGTACTGTGTGGGGCCGGTGGTATAGTGGGTAGAGTGCTGCGCTCATGATCGGGAGGTTGTGAGTTCAAATCCCACTGAGACCTTCACTGTGCGAAGACCCCTGGGTAAGGTCTCAACCACAAGTGTGCCTCTGTTCACCCAGCAGTATAAATGGGTACCAGTACAAATATACTGGAAAGGTAACCTGCGATGGACTAGCGTCCCATCCAGGAGGAGTTGAATTCCTGGTCGCTTCATGCTATGGAAACCGGGGATAAGCACCGGGCTGGTGAGCCACGAGGCTCAGGTGTAAAAATCCAACAGACTTTACCAAACTGTACTGTGGTGGGGAAATAATCGGGTCGATCCACCTCCAAAACACCAGGTCTTGTGGAGTGTTCCAGGTATGCAGTGATAAGTATTTTCTAAAGCTTGTGCGAGGAAGGACAACCAGTGAGTTGGCAAGAATGTCATGGTTGCCCAAGGCTCAGTGTTGCTAATACATCTCATCTGATTCGACCCAGGAGCTACTGTACTATAAACTGCTGAAACTATTAACACTGCTATTGATGAGCATTGCACCTAAGGGCAGTGGTGGCCTGGTGATATAGGGCACTGGATCGCTGATCCTAAGGTTGGGGGGTTCGAGTCCCACCCTCCACAAGGTTGTGAGTGACTCCCCCCCCCCCCCCCCCCCCCCCCCCCAATGCAGCTACTCGGGTTATCAAAAGCCGGGTCATGTCTCTCACTGTTTATGGTGAGAGGTTCATGTAAAAGAACCATTGCTGACTTTCGGAAAGAATAGCTGCAAAGCCGTCACCGTGTTTCTGTCCTTTGCGAAAGAGTTGTGTCAGGAAGTGCATCCGACGTAAAATCCTATGCCAAATCAAACATGCGAATCATTCGCTGTGGCGACCCCTGATAAAGGGAAAAAGCTGAAAGGAAATCTCATCCCATTGATGAGAATTGCACCTTGCAGTGTATGGAGCAACTGAAGTGCAGACCCATCGGATGGTCTTAATGTAATGGTTGATTGGTGTATAAAGTAACTTCAATCCCTAAACCTCATAAGATTTAGAAATCAGAAGATGTAACTGGATATGCTGTTGTTAGTAGTTATTTTTTTTTTTTTTTTTTTTTTTTTTTTTTTTATTTGATTTTGGAAATCTGTCCAGATGTGTCAGGGAGGCAGTGAATACTAATAAACAAGAAATTAATCTTTGCACATGTGCCTTCATACAGGTGTTTCTATAAATAGCGCATTAAGCCTCATACATTTGTGTTAAATCTTTTGAGCAAAGGTTTGAAAAAGTTAAAGGTGGCAGCGGCGTGTAAACAGCTGCTCTTAATTCAAAGTGGGATTGCCGAGTCCTGCTGGGAGTTGGACTTGAGTTTCATTTGTGGGACTCACAATTGTTAACTTTCGTATTTAAAAGTGCTGACAGCTTGAATCAAACAGAACACATTTTGGGTGCTATTGCAGAGATGTAAATTTAACAGTCGCTGTTGGTTTAATAACCACATTTTAACTACTAGGCCTGGAGGCTGGATAAATATGTGTTGCTGCTATACTTCTGATTTTCTCATCACAGCAGAAAGCCTGAACTCAGCATATCAACAAATCCACCCCCACCCCACCCTCAAGAGATTATATTCCTCTAATAAAAAGAGTCTGTACCAAATTAAAAAGTAGAAATTAATGTGAACGTGTTTGGCTGGTGGAAGGAGAAGGAACTAGTCCGATTCTTATCCAAACTTTCTTTTCTTTCTTTTTTTTTTTTGTATTTTGTTTATTCTTAATAATCATTAGTGTAAGTATTCTCAACATTTTGTTGTAATTCAAATTCCTTGTACAGTGGTACCTCATCTTACGAAATTAATCCGTTCCAGAGCCTTTTTCATAACCTGGATTTTTCGTAAATTGAACCACATTTTACATGTAAAACGTGTCATTCGTTCCAAGGCCCCCAATACTACCCCCTAAACCCTTTAAAAATTATAAAAGTATACCTTTTAAGGCCTCCTTCTGCTTCAATATCGTACCGATGGTAGACGGGTTTGGCCATATTCCTTTGCGATATCACTCGAGCCCGTTTCTTCTTCTCACTCGCACCGGAAATCACAAGCGCGCGCACATGTGTGTTGACCATGTCTTCTTAGCAGAGTTATAATCTTACAAATGTTTATGGAAGGTTAAAATCCTGAGTCAAGAAATAAAGCATGAAACAACAGTAACTCTGTCCTTTACACGAAACGCATTATGGGAGATGCAGCTCCATTATAGCCAATGGAAGGGAGCTGCGTCATCCCTCCTAGCCAATGGGAGGCCAGCGGGGCGGGATGTTGGGAGATAGCCAATAAGAGGGAGCTGCGTCATCCCTCCTAGCCAATGGGAGGCCAGCGGGGCGGGATGTTTGAATGTCATTGGGAGACCATGATGGGAGAGCAGCTCGTGCATTGTTTGAATGGCGCATTTGAATGGCACATCTGGCACGTTTCGTAAGGAGACCTTGTTTCATATACACAGCCAAAAATTTTGGAATTTTTTTTTCGTAACCTGGATTTTTTTGTTTGCTGGGACTATCGTAAGGTGAGGTACCACTGTATTCTGTTGTGGGATGCTGATTTTTCATGAAGTCTCCTTTAAATATTCACGCTGTGGTGAAATGGAAAGAACCACTGACAGTAACGCTGCATACCGCCGGGCGTAGAACAATAGGAATACGATACCATTTTCGATATTTACGAAACAATACCGATATTTATTCATACTTTTATCATTACTTATCAATGTAGTAGGGGCAGTGGTGGCCTGGTGGTAAGGTGCTGGATTATCGATCCTAAGGTTGGGGGTTCAAGCCCCACTGTTAATGGTTGTCACTGCCATTCTCTCAGTGCAGCTAATTGTGTTATCAATGGCCGGCCATGTCTCTCACTGTCTATGGTGGGAGGTTCATGTAAAAACCATTGCTGACTTTCGACAAGAGTCGCTGCATAGCCATCAGTGTGTTTCTGACCTGTGAAGGCCTGGTGAGTCGTCCAGGATGTACTCTGCCCTTGCCAAGAGTCGGCTGAGATGGGCCCAAGCCTCCCCATGACCCTAATTAGGATTAAGCGGTTACAGAAAATGAACTGAACTGAACATCAACATCATGACAACATTGGGAGTTATCAGATATAACAACTAAATGAACCAAAGCAGATGGTTTGCAGACAAAATTTTTCGCAGATGACCTGTTAAATGAGACAAGAAAGCCGACACGGTGTCTATCTATATACATTCATCTTCTGAGGAAATTTAACTTGAAAGTAAACATGGAATCAGAGGTAATAATTCAAATTTTGGCGTGAGAACCAATACGTAGCACTGATAATTGTATAGTTGATCGGTCACCACATCCATTTGGTAGTTTCAATATGCTGCGCAGCCCTAATAAACAGCAATACACAAGTGGAATGAGATGGACTGATTGTGTTTAACTGTTAAAAATAATCGAAATAATTATAACCCAAAGCTGTGTTAGCCTCAGACCTGCTCGGTAGTAGAGGCTTACTGAGAATGCATGTACAGACAGTGAGCCGCTAAAGAAAGATGCAGAGCTTCATAAATACCTGCATAAAAGCACCATGCATGATGGGTGAAATTTGACCTCCATGCAGGAGACATATGTCACCATTAAAAAGCACTTTTACCTTGATTTATACCTGCTTTGTGTGCAAGGCAGACCTCATTTAAAGCTCAAGGCTAGCATTAAAAGATAGAGAAAATATGGAAGTTTTATAAAACCCAGAGGATATCTGTCCATATCCTATTTATTGCGGTGATGTTTAATTTAGACTAAACTTTTCAACAGATGTGTGAAGTGATTTACTTATGTTAGCATTCATTGATTGAGTAACTGAATGATTGATTGATTGATTGATTAGTTGGTTGATTGATTGATCCAGAATGCACTACAGAACATGCTACGTGCTCGGCTCACATGGATAAAAATCTTTCTATGGATTTCTTTTAGCTTGCCAAAACAGGTCCACCTTAGTGGTTAGCATGTTCACCTCACATCAAGAAGGTCCTCAGTTCGAGCCTCAATGGCGTTTATGCTTGGAGTGTGCATGCTCTCAAAGTACTTGCATGGGTTTCCTCCAGGGACTTCAGTTTCCTCTCACCATCCAGTAATATGCGGACTGGGCTGATCGGCTGTTCCAGATTGTCCCTGGGTGTGGTTGTCTGTGTTGCCCTCTAATACACTGGTCTGGTGAGCTATTCATGGTGTATGCCACCTTTGCCCAATGTTGGCTGGGATGAGCTCCAGCCTTCCTGTGACCCTTAATAAGGTTGGCAAGTGAATGAATGAAACCAGGATGCCTGTACAATTCCAATATGACGTTTCTGTGGAATAAGTGAGCATGAAAAGAGAACTGGTTCTTGTTATAGTACATCCAGTTAGATATCTTGTTCAAGAGCATCCCTTGAAAGCAAAACTAATGGAATTCTGTGTGGCAGGCTGTCTGGCGTATTCTGATCACTAGAAGATTGCACTATTGACCAAATGTCAGGCACAGAGCGATGCGATGATTGAATAAAAGAGTATACATAATCGAAACCGAGAACTCTGCCAGGGTTGCCTTCTGTTGCCTCGCTAACTACACCCTGGGAAACTCTAAAAAATCATTACCCCCTTCCACCCTCCTGCTACTGCCACACACACACACACACTCACACACACACACACACACACACACACACACATACATGCACCAAACCAATTTTACTCCTAATGAAATGCTATTTATTTTCCACATAAAAAGATTTCATTCCCAATTTTACACCCAGCTCAGTGGTCAAAAGATTATGTTGCATGTTGCAGCATTCACAAAGGAACAACTAATTAAATATTTTTGTGACTAAAATTAATGTTGCATGAAATTTTTAATTGAAAGTAAGAGATAAAGATAACAAGACTGTCTGTAACAAAATGTTATTTGGCTTGAAATTAAGGGTTGCCAGGTCTCCTACCTGCCAGCAGAACAGGTAGCTTGTGATTTGTATTGTGGGCGGATGTTCTGCATCAGTTTAATTACAGGCTGAAGCACTAAAAGTAAAAATCATTTGTGAGTGAAAATTATATCTTCTCCTGATTTAGTAGCTGAAGCCAAAAATGATTTTTAATTTTATTTATTTTGCACACTTTAGCCTTGTCCAATAAAATGTAATATAATTTTCATAAAACGACAGAAATCTTGATTACAATCCATTTTCTGAGATGTTTGGTGGTCATAAAATCCTTACAAAACTGTGTAAAGTTTCAATAATTATAAAAAAAAAACTCCTTTAGAGATTTCCTTTTGGCTTTTTCCCTTTCTGAGCGGTCGCCACAGTGAATGATTCGCATGTTTGATTTGGCATAGGTTTTTACCTCGGATGCCCTTCCTGACACAACCCTTTAGCAAGGGACAGAAACACGCCGACAGCATTGGAAGACAGACAGCAATGGTTCTTTTACATGGACCTCACATCATAGACGATGAGAGACATGTCCGGCCATTGATAACACAATTAGCTGCACTGGGAGAATGGCAGTGACAACCATTAACAGTGGGACTCAAACCCCCAACCGTAGGATCAGCGATCCAGCACCCTATACCACCAGGCCACCACTGCCCAACTCGATAATTATAATAAAACCATGTTGATATGAATAAACAGAATGATCACACATACCAATCAACCCCAACAAGAGGGAGCTCAATTTACACTACTAGCTGTGTTACCATAGATTCATATAAAACTGAAAAAGCATATCTAGGACATTGTGGGGACGTGTGTAAGTTCTGGATTGTTGGGTGTCGATACAGGGTGGAGTTAAATCCAGATAACTGGCTCTCAGGAACCAACCAATAGAAGAGAATCTCTGCATGATGCTCCATGCATGTCGGTTGTGTCATCTATTAATGGATTTCAAACAATACTGTATATGGATTTTATCAGTTCTAGAACAAGTTGTGTTTATTTGTTTTATTGTTTACATTTTTCTTAATTGCTTTATCCTTTATTGGGTTCACAGGGACATAGGAATCCGTCCCAAATGACTCTGGAATCACAAAGCCAACACACAAACAAAACCATTTATACTCACACGTGTACATCTGAGCTCTCCAGAATAGTCAATAAGCTGAAAGGGAGTTATTATGTTTTTTCCATTTTTTTTTTTTTTGACTCGTTAATGTTTTTACAGTCGTAAAGAAAACTCAGGGGTTGTATTATAAAGTATTCGACTTATCAACTTCCAGACAGAAGGCCTGGGTTCGATTCCCAGTCTCACAGCATTTGTGTGTGGAGTATTTTCTTCCCGTGCTCGTGTGGGTTTCCTCCGAGTATTCCGGTTTCCTCTTGTTCCAGTCACAGTAGGCTGATTGGCTGCTCCAAATCACCCCTAGGTATGGGTGTGAGCATGAATGGTTGTAACTGTGTTGTATCCCACCCTCGCCCAGAGTTGGCTGAGGCAGGCTCCAGCTTCCCTCTGACCTTAATTAGGATTAAGCTGCTTAGAGAATTAATTACTGAATAAATACATAGAATTAATTTTTGGCAGTGGTGGTCTAGTGGTATAGGGCTCTGGATCGTGGATCCTAAGGTTGGGGGTTCGAGTCCCACTCTCCACAAGATTGTCACTGTCCTCCCAGTGCAGCTAACTGGGTTATCAAAGGTGGGCCATGTCTCTCACTGTCTATGGTGTGAGGCTGTAAAAGAACCATTGCTGACTTTCGACAAGAGTAGGCCTGCAACGTCGCCAGAATGTTTCTGCCCTGCGATGGCCTGGCGAACTGTTCAGGATGTACTGTGCCCTTACCCGGAGTTGGTTGGGATGGGTGCCAGCCTCCCCGCGACCCTAATTAGAATTCAGTGGTTACAGAAAATGAACTGCATTAATGTTCGCGCTAATCTCTATATGTATCTTCTTCTTCTTCTTGTTCGTCTGTTGGAACGATGATGACCAGGGAAAACAGCATGACGTCGAGATTTTCCTGTGGCGACATAGGTGGCTGATAAGGCCGATCCGAGCACGGAACATCTTACCACACACAGGACATGTGTGGGCTGGTGTGTCCTGTTGGATACTGGCGGCGCGCTGCTTGAGCCTTTGTCGCTTCTGCTCAGCGAGGGTGGTGCACCAGTCCTCTGCTAACTTTGCTCCCTGCATGGTGGCTCTATGCCATGCAGGACGGTCAGCAGCACAGACTCCCCCAGACTGTGTATCAAAGGTAGATACTGTAACTTGTGCGGCACTTGGATTATAGTGAGAGGGACTTGCGCTGCATCGGCCTCACTCTCTCGTCCTGGTACGCCTGGGTTCAGCGGCAGGAGAAAGTCGAGAGAGCTGAGGATGAGAAAGGATGCAGGGGCTGTCGGAAGGAGACAAATATGCCATCCAACCGCCTACGGGACTCCACTCCGACGGTTTCTGATGCAGTAGTCTCCCCTAGCTTTTGACACTCCCGTGATGACCACAAGGCAGTTGTACTATTTACCGATAGCTGGAGTTTGCTTTGTGGGCACCAGGGCATAGCCACACGCCAATGCACACACACATGGGGTGAACCCCAGGGGGACATATCTCCTCCCTAGCATGCAGCAGGTAGCACAGGGTTACAGGGCACCTGTAGTAGGCTAACCTGACACTATGTGTGTGTGTGTGTGTGTGTGTGTGTGTGTGTGTGTCACACGACATGGTAGGTTTTCTGATTACCTTTCATTCTCATACTGCCTCCATGGCTCCAGCCATCCTGGTGTGCCTCTGAGTGTGAGTACTGGCTTCCTTTTTTTTTTGTGCATGAGTCTGAGCAGTAGTGTATGAGTAATACACACACACACACACACACACACACACACACACACACACACACACAGACAAATATATACACCGCAGGTGTTATTTTAAATACTGTATTCATCTAATTAAAAAATAAGGAAATTGAGGAAGAATGGTGGACAAGTTAAGGAAAATGCCACAAAACAATGCCAATTATGAAAAAAAAAAAAAAAAACCTCTAAACAAACAGAAAACAATAAACAACCCATTTTTATGTGAGGTGCACATCCTGTTTGTGTGTATTTATATTTTATGTACATCTTATGCATAATTTTTGAATGTGTAATTGTTATTACAATGATTTATACCATTGAATATGTATTTATTGATATTATATACACATTTACATGTACGTATATGTCAGTGAGGGGGGGGTTCAATCCTACTTTGCGGAATTCGGCGGTCATGAGGGGAATCTCGGTCCCAGTTAACCGCAGAAAGTGAGGGATCCCTGTATGTGTATATACAGTATGTGTATGTATATATATATATATATATATATATATATATATATATATATATATATATATATATATATATGTGTGTGTGTGTGTGTGTGTGTGTATGTGTGTGTGTGTGTGCATGCATTTGCAGATGACATTGTGATCTGTAGTGACAGCAAAGAACAAGTGCAGGAAAATCTAGAGAGGTGGAGGTATGCCCTGGAAAGGAGAGGAATGAAGGTTGCCACAGTAAGACAGAATACTTGTGTGTGAACGAGAAGGACCCAAGAGGAACGGTGAAGTTACAGGGAACAGAGATAAAGAAGGTGGAGGATTTTAAGTACTTAAGCTGAACAATCCAGAGAAGTGGAGAGTGTGGAAAAGAGGTGAAGAAGCGCGTGCAAGCAGGTTGGAATGGTTGGAGAAAAGTATCCGGTGTGATGTGTGATAGGAGAGTATCGGCAAGAATGAAAGGAAAAGTGTACAAGACGGTGTTGAGGCCAGCGATGTTGTATGGGTTAGAAACAGTGGCGCTGAGAAAAAGACAGGAGGCAGAGCTGGAGGTAGCAGAGATGAAAATGTTGAGGTTCTCTTTGGGAGTAACGAGGATTGATAGGATCAGGAATGAGTACAATTAGAGGGACAGCACATGTAACAGGTTTTGGAGACCAAGTCAGAGAGGCTAGACTGAGATGGTTTGGACATGTACAGAGGACGGATAGTGCGTACATTGGTAGTAGGATGCTGAGGTTGGAACTACCAGGCAGAAGGTCTAGAGGAAGACCAAAAGACCAAAGAGGAGATTTATGGATGTGGTGAAGGAGGACATGAAGGTAATTGAAGTAAGAGTAGAAGATACAGAGGACAGGGTGAGATGGAGGCAGATCATTTGCTGTGGCGACCCCTGAAGGGAACAGCCAAAAGGAAAAGAAGACTCATATATATATATATATATATATATATATTATATTATATAATAGGTGCTCCATTATAATAGTACAAACCCATTTAAGACATCTTTGTGTGAAGTCAATGGATTGTTTTAAAAGTGATTTGTTAAGAGGTGTGCACGAGGTTTAAGTGTTCAGATTTTAACAACTGGGCAGGCTTTAATTACCTTGAGGCTAATTTTGGCTCATTTTAACTGTTCATGGACTGCTTCTCTCAGCTGAAGATGTTTAGACCAGTATCGGCCTTTGGTTCATTACTAGAGGAGGGGTGTACTAGGTTGACCCCAGAGGAGCAATCCTTTCAACCATAACTCACACACCGAAGGAGGTTCAGGGAAAGATGAAATTCTGATTGAGGAGCAGAGAACCCAGAGGAATTCAGCAGGCAGATGACAAGTGTGTGAGTGATGTTTTACCAGTTTGACACCTTTGTGAACATGCTAACGATTCAGCTACATTTATAAATACAGCTGAAAGGAGCGGAATGAAAAATGAGATTCTTGCACACACACACACACACACACACACACACACACACACACACACACACACACACACACACACACACCCCGGGCTCCAGCCTAAAGTAATGTGTTTTCCATTTAAACATGGACCTAAAAATATAAACAAATAACCTAATAATCTTACCACGGAGCAAGATTCTAAAAAATCTACTCGGCAACAACATGAACAAAGAGCTCTTAAGTCATTTTCTTAATTGTGATGGCGGTATTTTTACCCCATTAAACCAGTTCTCTTTGCACCTGTGCAATTATGAGTGCAACAACATGCACCCGTGGGCAATTATATCAAAATGTACTGAACAGCGGGCATTTATATTTTGTGACACGTGACATAACTAGAGAGGTTACAATCCCCTTTTTTCCAAAGAGCTCAGGTAAAGTCTCGGGATCCATTCTGAATTCTCATTTACAGCTGTGAGAGGATGGCCCCATCTGTTCCATGGCAGGATCCCTTCCAGCAATCTTTCATATCACTAAACACTATTAGCCAAGCAAGACGCTGGCCTAATGGACCTTCAACAGCTCATTTGTTTGAAGCAATTATTTGGAGGCTGCCCCTATTTTGGAGTTGAGAATTGCCTTCACCAAATAGTGGTATATTTGTCATGTATGGAGAAGGCATCTGTGAGATAAGACCACAGGGAACAGCACTAAAACCACAATAACAACAAATAAAAGGAAAATGATTATAGAGAGATTTCACCATAACAGACAAAGTTATAGTGAAAAATTCACAAACTAAAATTAATGGAATAAAAAATGTAAAAATTAAATATTTGTGGTACTTTCCGGTCCTTTGAGTTGTGTTTCAGTGAACAAGTGCAGTTGTATTCATAGTCATTTATTCATTCATTCTTCAAGCAGCTTAATACTAATTATCGTCGCTGGGAGGTTGGTGCCCATATTAGCCAACGCTGGGTGAAGGTGGGGTACACCCTGAACAACTCGTCATATCAATGCAGGGCGAGCACATTCCTATTTACACTCACACTCACACCTCGGGGAAATTTGGAACACCCAGTAAGTATACTGTGTATGTTTTTGGACTGTAGGCAGAAACAGGAGTCCCCAGAGGAAACCCATGCAATTGCAGGAAGGACATGAGACTGCCACATAAAAATCGAGCCCAGGACCTTCTCACACTGAGTCAAACATGCTAACAATTATGTTGCCATGCCGCCAGCACACAGTTACTAATCTAAATCCAGGACTGTCTGAAAACTTGGGAATATTTTCCATTTCTTATGGAAACTCTACTTTTCTGCCTCTCTGAATATACTGTATTAAAAAGTTAGTTATCAAAACATTTTCTCCTAATTTCAACATGTCCATCTTGCAGCAAGAAGGTCTCAGGCTTGGGAGTTTCTGTGTAGGGTTTGCATATTTTCCCTGCACTTATGTGGGTTTTCTCCAAGGGCAGTGGTGGCCTGGTGGTAAAAGGTGCTGGATCACTGATCCTAGGGCTGGGGGTTCAAGTCCCACTCTCTACAAGGTTGTCAGTGTTCCCCCCAGTGCAGCTAACTGGGTTATCAAAGGCCGGCCATGTCTCTTACTGTCTATGGTGAGAGGTGTAAAAGAACCATTGCTGACTTTCGACAAGAGTAGGCCTGCAATGTCGCCAGCGTGTTTCTGCCCTGCGATGGCCTGACGAACTGTTCAGGGTGTACTCTGCCTAATTGTGTTATCAATGGCCGGACATGTCTCTCACTGTCTATGATGTGAGGTCCATGTAAAAGAACCATTGCTGACTTTCGTAAAGAGGAGCTGCAAAGCCATCAGCATGTTTCTGCTGCTTGCTAAGGGTTGTGTCAGGAAGGGCATCCGACGTAAAAACCCATGCAAAATTAAACATGCAAATCATTAATATGACTTCCATGAAGATGGAGGCAGATGATTCGCTGTGGCGACCCTTGAAAGGGAACATCCGAAAGGAAAAGAAGAAAGAAGATGTGGGCTTCCTCCAGGCACCTGGTGACATAGTAGTTTGCATGTCCACCTCACAGCAAGAATGTTCAGGGTTCGACAAGGGCACTACTGTATGGAATTGGCTTTGGACCTCCCCATGCTTGCATTGTTTTCTTCCGGGGTTCTCCAGTTTCCTCCCACAGTCCAAAAACATGCACATTAGGGTAATTGGCTGTTCCAAATTGCCCCTAGGTGTACATGAATGGGTTTGTGTGTGTGTGTGTGTGTGTGTGTGTGTGTGTGTGTGTGTGTGTGTGTGTGTGTGTGTTGGCACTGTGATGATGGTCTGGCAAGTTGTTCATGGTGTAAATTCTCACCTTCACTCATTCATTTGCCGACTGGTTTAATCCTATTAAGGTTATAGAGACGCTGTAGCCTATCTCTTTACGCAGTGTCTGGTGAGATAGGCTCCACCCTCTCCACAAGTCTAATAAGATTAAGCGGCTTGGCAAATGAATGTGAGTCAGTGAGTTTTATTCACAAAACAGACATATACTGTGGGTTATTTAACATTAAAATGTGGCTGCTACTTTCATTTGACTTAATTATGCCAGTTAGCTTAATGTGCACATCTTTGGACTGTGGGAGGAAACTGGAGTACACGGAGAAAACCCACACCAGCATGAGGATAACATGCAAATTTCACACAGAAATGCCCTCGCCAAGCCCTGGTGAAGAAATAATAACGAAAGGGTACACATTATGGAAGATTTCCAGGAAACTGGTTAAAAAAAAAAAGTTATTTTCAACAAATCTACTGTAAAGTTCACATACTGAAAGTGGACAGCTGAGGACAGGAATAAAATCATCTGGTCTATTTCCAATTTTAAACCACACAGTGTCTACGTGCCTGTACCCAGTGCAGCCTCCGATTCGTGTGCTTGGCTGATAGTAGTGAAACCCGTGGTCTTCCTCTGTTCACCGCAAAGTTCAGCATGTTCTGAGATGTACTCCCGGACGATTTTATTCTCAGCACTATTGTAAAAAGTTGTTATTTCAGTTACTGTAGCGATCCTGTCAACTCCAAGGAGTGTGGTCATTCTCTTAAAATGTCCAAGCACTAAAAAATCCCAGGAGAGCAGCCATTTCTGAAATGCTCAAATAGGCACCAGGAACCACATTATGGTCAGGGTAGAGAATGCATTGGCGTATTCCTATTATAGTGGCCAGTCATCAGATATATATATATATATATATATATATATATATATATATATATATATATATATATATATATATATACACTGTATATACTACGCGTTCTATGGATAGGATTAGGAATGAGTACATCAGAGGGACAGCACATGTAAGACGTTTTGGAGACAGTCAGACAGGCTAGATTGAGATGGTTTGGACATGTACAGAGGAGGGATAGTGAGCATATTGGTAGTAGGATGCTGAGGTTGGAACTATCAGGCAGAAGGCCTAGCGGAAGACCAAAGAGACGATTCATGGATGTGGTGAAGGAGGATGTGAAGGTCGTTGGTGTAAGAGAAGAAGATGCAAAGGATAGGGTGAGATGGAGGCAGATGATTCGCTGTGGCGACCCCTGAAGGGAAAAGCCGAAAGGAAAAGAAGAAGGTGATGAAGTATATACTACACTTTCTCATTTGCTGAAACATTTAATCCCATTATTATGGTCATGGGGAGGCTGGAGCCTATCTCAGCCAACACTGTCTGAAGAGGGGTACACCCTGAACACCCTGATCGCCAGACTATTGCAGGTACAAAACATGCGTATACTGGAATGCCCAAGTGAGGAATTGGAACCCAGGACCTTCTTGCTGTGAGGCGGACGTACTAACCACAACTCCACCGTGCTAAAGATGAAAAGTGGTCATTATAGATCTCCTCCGTTGCTCATGATACAGGGGACTTTTCTAAGTTAGCAGTTTAGTGCCAGTTTCAGGGCTTTCGAAAAGAGCTGAGAGAATTTATTTAACTCCGTGGCAGACTGTAGTGAATCCCAGTTTAATGAAATCTCTCCTTATTATGAGTCACTGTCTCATGGGGCTTATAGTATGTCTCATACAGGAAATCATGGAAAGGACAAATGAGAACACACACGTTTTAGAGAGCAAGTCGATCCTGTGAAAATGTACTATGTATCAGGAAAGGAAAGAGGTGAGGGTCACTTCTAGTACAGTATGTTTAATAACAGTAAGCATAATTATTGGCGGCTCGGTGGCGTAGTGGTTAGTACATTCGCCTTACAGCAAGAAGGTCCTGTGTTCGATTCCCAGCTTGGACGTTTGTATGTGGAGTTTGTATGTTCTCCTCGTGCTTGCATGGGTTTCATCCCGGTACTCCAGTTTCCTCCCACTGTCCAAAAACATGCAGGGTAGGTTAATTGGCTGTTCCAAATCAGCCCTAGGTGTGTGAGTGAATATGAATGGTTGTGTGGGTGTTGGCCCTGGCGAGCTGTCCGGGGTGTACCCAGCCCTCGCTGAGACCGTAATTAGGATTAAGCTGTTCAGAAAATGAATGAATGAAATGAAAGTTAATAAAAGTTCAGCAGCCAGGAAATTTGTCACATGGTGTAGTGGTCAGCACATCTGTCTTTCAGGAAGAAGGTCCTGGGTTTGAGTCCCCAGATTTCTGTTCAAAGTCTGTATGTTCTCCCTGTGCTTGATTGGGTACACTGGTTTTCTCCTAAAGTCCAAAAATATGCACATTAGGCTAATTGTGTGCCGCCCTACGATGGTCTGGCAAGCTGTTCAAAGTGTACCCTGCCTTCGCCCAGTGTCAGCAGAGATAGACTCCAGCCTCCGTACAACCCTAATAGGGTTAATCGATTTTGTAAATGAATAGTTCCAACATTTAAATGAATGATTGAGTGTGAGGTAATATTGTGTTCACAACCTATTTATTTTCATTTATTTATCTTCTTTTGTGCTTTTTGAACACAACGGCTCACATGTAACAGTGATGATAAACCGTGCACATGGGCGAATCAACACATTTTATCTAGCCACGCCTGTAGAGGTAACCACTTACTAACTAGCCTATATTGTGAAGTACACCCCCCAATCCTGTGTTGCCTTACCCCAATCACGGTCTACGTCACAGGTTCAAGTTCCAGGCCAACTCATTTTATATGGCCAGCAAAAAAAGTATATGATTATCGTACATTCTTTGCATCAACCATTACTATGAAAGCTAATTCATCACTAGGTGGCAGCAGCCAGCTAGTCATTCATTACTAATGACAGAATGCACGCAATCATGTCATTGTTGTCAGAAAATGCAAGTGAATAAAGGAAAAGAGGACAAAATACCTAAACAATCACTTTACCATGCAGATTCCATGGCTGTTCTTTTGAAATAGATGTTCAGTGATTACTCGGCGACCTGCAATGGTCTGACAAGCTGCTAATGGTGTACCCCGCCCTCACCCAGAGTAGGCTGAGATGGATGCCAGTATCCTTCAGACCCTAATTAGACTTATAAAATGAATGAATGAATGTTATTCAGTCCTCGGTTACCTTTAAATTTACTGAAAATGAGTTTGACTATGGGGCAGTGGTGGCCTGGTGGTAAAGGGCGCTGGATCACTGATCCTACGGTTGGAGGTTCAAGCCCCACTCTCAACAGGTGGTCACTGCCCTCCAATGCAGCTAACTGGGTTACCAAAGGCCGGGCATGTCTCTCACTTTCTATGGTGTGAGGTTCATGTAAAAGAACCATTGCTGACTTTTGACAAGAGTAGCTGCATAACCATCAGCGTGTTTCTGCCCTGCGATTGCCTGGCGAGCTGTCCAGGGTGTACTCTGCCCTCGCCCGGAGTCGGCTGGGATGGGCGGCAGCCTTTCCAAAGCCCTAAATAGCATTAAGCGGTTATAGAAAATGAATGAATGAACGAATGTATGAGTTTGACTATGTATATAACCACTTCTGTGTCATGTTTGTGTTTCTCCACAGTCCTGAGGACAAGTTAACCTCTGAACAGGGTGTGGGGATTGGGGGAGTTTAAAACTAAGAATGGGGGGGGAGGGGCATTTCTGTCAACATTGCAATCACTTTATTCTCTAACATGTGTCCACAGTTTTGGCTTGGACCAGAACCAAATTATTTTGATCCAAAATAATGAATTAATTGATTGAGATTTATTACAAGGTGTAATAATCCTGTGCTCCTTCACTTTCAGGTCTCAGTTTCAATTAGAGCAGCCTTGATTCGTTAAAAAAAAAAAAATCTAATTTAAACTTTCTATTAATGTCTACTTTAGATGATTATGTTCTGACAGAAAAAAAAATATATGACTGTTGTGACAAGCATCGCGAGCCTTGCACATATACTCAGTGGGTCCTTGTCATATGTTCAATATTTCACAGAGTGTGTTGTTTATGAAGCACTCACAGCAGCTTTTGACTTGTTTTCTGAGTCGGTCTCTCAACTGATCACAGGCGTCTTTTTTTCCCCCCTCACTGATGACTTGAGTGCTTTTGAGAATATCACTTATCGGAGCCATAAGAGTGCTGAGGCACAGAGAACATCAAAATGGCTGCCATGGATGACAGCTCCAAAGTGAAACGATTAGTGAGGTCTATTATGGTTACACCTTTTTTGTCAAGTGCATGTCTTAAATAATAACAGTAGCTTGTATTTTGCATTCAAAGAAAAATAGATTCTTTATCCTATTTTACATTACATTGGGTAAAGCAGAGGTGCTAAAGATGGGTACATGTTTTATTTAATTCCGACCAATTTTCCTCATACAGTATCTGTACATTGAGGTCAGACAATGAGAGAGTGGTGTAATCACTGGAAAAGTGAACTCGTGTGTTCAATGACCTTTCATGTGGCACCAACTGGCATACAGTGATCCCTCACTTTTCACGGTTAATGCAGACCGAGACCCCCCCCCCGACCACTGAATTTCCGCAAAGTAGGATCGACCCCGCTGACTGATGTATATGTGCATATATATGTGTATATAATATCAATAAATATATATTAAACAGTATAAATGCTTATAATACCAATTGAACATTCAAAAATAATGCATGAGATGTAAATAAAATATAAATACACACACACACTCAGATGTGCACCTCACATAAAAATGTAAGTAGTTTTGTTTGGGGGTTTGGGGTTGTTTTTTGTTTTTGTTTGGGTTGTTTTTCGTTTGTTTTTGTTTGTTTGGGCTTTTTTTTTTTTTTTTTTGCATAATTGGCCTTGTTTTGCAGCATTTTCCTTAACTTTCTCCCTATTTTTCTTTAATTTCCTTATTTATTTTTCAATTAATATTTTTGAAAAACCCATGATGCACTGAAAGAACTGAAATGCGAAGTCGCGATCACTGTATATCATGTCACATGCAAATCTTGAATTTTATTTTTGGTGCGAAAAGTGTGCAAAATTGGTAACAATATTTTAGTTTAAATAACATGCATTATTGTTGTTGTATAATAGAGTCTAAACTTAGCTTACGTTACATTACCTGAACAATATGTTTACACCAATGCGACCAATAAAATTAACACGGTTACATTACACCTCAGTGCAGCTAACTGGGTTATCAAAGGCCGGCCATGTCTCTCACTGTCTATGGTGAGAATTATGTAAAATGCCCATTGCTCATGTTCGTCAGGCGTAGTCTGCATAGCCGTCAGTGTTTCTGCCCTGCGATGGCCTGGAAAGCTGTCCAGGGTGTACTCTGCCCACACGCAGAGTCAACTGAGATGGACGCCAGCCTCCCCACAACCCTAATAAGGATTATGTGTTTCAGAAAATGAATGAATGATTGTTTCATTACTAGTTATGTCGTTAGTGGAGAAATTCAATTTTAAAAAACATAGCTGTCAGAGTCATCGGACACATGCAGGCTCTGTCTAACCTGAATATGAAATTGAACTTCTAATTATCTAAGCATATGATTCAGCTAATCAGTGGCTTGCTAAACTGAATAACTTACGAGGGAGGACTGAACACGCCTTCATGGACTGTAGACAAACACACACACAAACACGCACACACACACACACACACACACACACACACACACACACACACACACACACACACACACACACACACACACACACTTTCCTTCGTAAAAAATGATGCATCACAGTAGCGTCCATGTCGCTCATGCAAAAGCTAATAATGTGGCTTGGTAGAGTTAGTAATGCAGTGTATATGCATCTGGTGGTCAGTTAAATAGGAACACCTCTACATGAGCTGATTTATGTACTACAACCAGCCCATCAGCCAAATCATGTGGAAGCAGTGTATTGTATAACGTCATGTGGAAGCAGTGTATTGTCTAACGTCATGTGGATACATACAGGTAAAGTTTCTTTTCATGTTCACCTTAAATTACAAAATCAGAAAAATATGGTCACAGTGGTTTTTAACAAGATCATTTCGTTTGGTTGTTGGTGTTGATTGTTGGTGTTAAATTTTAACTAAAATTGTTTACTAGATTGGGGCTCACAGTCATGGTAGCAAAAATGAACACAATGCATTTCAACATTTCCCCGAGACAAAAACATGTTCTGTAAAATTAAAAATAGGTACACTGACCACCAAATAAGATTCACCCACTTATTTTATTTCAATAGTCATAGACCACTGCTCAGACTCACACATAATTAAAAACACAGGTCGGTAGAGAAACCTTCACCAAGCAAAAGACTACTAAACATTACCGGAAGCACGGAACATGAACTTGTTAAATGGATAATTAAACTAAGCATGCACATGATACATTTTTTTTTCCCTTTCGGCGTTCCCTTTTTCTGGGATCACCACAGCGAATCATCTGATTCGCATATTCGATTTGACATGGGTTTTTACGTTGCATGCACTTCCTAACACAACCCTTTAGCAAAAGGCGGAAACACGCTGACGGCTATGCAACTACTCTTTATGAAAGTCAGCAATGGTTCTTTTACATGAACCTCACATCATAGACAGTGAGAGACATAGCCAGCCTTTGATAACCCAGTTAGCTGCACTGGGGGGTGATAGTGACAACCTTGTGGAGAGTGGGACTCGAACCCCCAACCTTAGGATCAGCAATCCAGCACTTTTTTACCACCAGGCCACCACTGCCCCTGCACATGATACATATAACTACAATAAAAATTAATTGGATAGAGAAAGGCAGTGAAAAGAAAACTTCTTTCTTGCTTATAACATCGCTGGCCTCATAACCGTCTTGTACACTTTTCCTTTCATTCTTGCCGATACCTTCCTATCACATCGGACAGTTTTCTCCAACCATTCCAACCTGCCTGCACACGCTTCTTCACCTCTTTTCCACACTCTCCATTGCTCTGGATTGTTGAGCCTAAACACTTAAAATCCTCCACCTTCTTTATCTCTGCTCCCTGTAACCTCACGTTTCTCATGGGTCCTTCTCATTCACACACATGTATTCTGTTTTACTGAGGCTAACCTTCATTCCTCTCCTTTCCAGGGCATACCTCCACCTCTCTAGATTTTCCTGCACTTGTGCTCTGCTCTCACTACAGATCACAATGTCATCTGAAAACATCATAGTCCATGGGGAATCTTGTGTCACATCGTCTGTCAGTCTGTCTATCACTATAGCAGACAAGAAGGGGCTCAGAGCTGACCCTTGATGCAGTCCCACCTGCACCTTGAACTCTTTTGTCACACCAATGGCACATCTTACCACTGTCTTACATCCCTCATACATGTCCTCTAAATCTTTATATTAGCATGAATTTAGCGGAAGTCTGTATAACATGGTTTTCTGACCTTCAGCTGTCCAGTTTTAGAAAGCCTGTGCTCACTGTAGCCGCAGAATCCTGACAAGAGTGGAATCTGATGCATGTTGCCCATTCAACTCAACTTTTTGAGTACTGTGTGTTCTGCTCATCATATCTGTATGGAGGAGAAATCACATTATCATTGGCTTTCTGTTAGTTCAAACCAGTCTGGTTATTCCTCTCTAATCTCTCTTATTAATAATATGTTTCCACCTCTGAACCGCTGCTCATCAGACATTTCACAGACGGCCTGGCGAACATACATAACTATGCCAAGATTGAAGTCAATGATGTCACACTTTCTGATCTTTAAGGTGAACATTAAACAAGGCTCATATTTCTGGATGAGTTCATGAACTGTGAAGGGGTGTACAGGGCAGTGATGACTTAATGGTCAATGCAATGGTATACTGATCCAATGCTCGAGGGTTCAATTCCCAGTTCCACCACTGTTGGACCATCGAGCAAAGCCCTGAATCCTCAGTTGCCTAGTTGTACGTAATGAATGTTGTAAGTTGCTCTGGATAACGGCATCTACCAAATGCCATAATTGTAAATGGATTGTGTTGCTGCAGTGGGGGCGAAGGCGTAATTCTTAGGATGCTGGGCTTATGATCAGGAGGTTGTGAGTTTGAATCCCAGTTGGACCCCCCCTGTGCTAAGATCCCTGGGCAAGGTCTTAACCACAAGTGTGCCTCTGCCCAACCAGCAGTATAAATGGGAACCAGTAAAAATATACTGGGAAAGTAACCTGCGATGGACTAGCATCCCATCCAGGAGGAGTTGAACTCCTTCACGCTACAGAAACCTGGAATAAGCACCGGCCTGATGAGCCACTAGGCTTGGATGTAAACAGCCCAACAGACTATCCGTTCTGCTGCAATAGGATCAGATAATTACACGAATAAGCAGGTGTAAGGCTGTTCTGAATGAAGTTGTTGGCAAGTGTAAATCCTGAATAAGAAGTTCAGTAATCTGGACCAGACCCTGCTTATCAACTTTTCAAAAGCACCACAACTCATTATTCCCGAGGAGCATGTGAACAAGACACAAAGTCTCACAATGAAAAACATCAGGTCGAGTAGACTTTCTTCTAAAAGAAGATAAAAATCTCAACACACTGTGTTACTTTGGCACATTATTGCTTCCACCTCCCTGAGCCAACTTAAAATTCCATTGTTTTCTGACACATCAGATGCCACACTTGATCATAGTGATTTTGAAGCCGCCCTAAAAGTGGGGGTATATATGCATATCTTTTGTTGCGCATTTCAGGAAAACGTGCTTCCTACCTTTGTATTTAAGTTTGGTTACTCTGGAGATGTGATCTGAATCGTAATAAATGAGGGTACAATAGGGTGTGATGTGAGAAGCAGGTGCCTGGTGTCCTTGGTCCTCTGAGAACACAAACTGATGTGATCATCACAGGAGGATTAGCTAACTATTCCACTGGGACCTAACAAGCAAAGTGAGCAGCCAATTAAAACATGAACAAGGAGACTCTGTCGCTTCTACACAAAATAGGGGTGGGTGGGATAATGGTGGGGGCATAAAGGCAGGGGTGAGATGTAAGAAGCCACATTTCGAATGTGTATCAGCTCTATTTTTCTTCTCTGCATTTTCATTTATATCTCGAGTGGCTTTGAAGCTGAAAGAAGCATGAACTTCAAGTCTAATTTGCAGTTTTGCACAGGAATGCAAGAGTTTATTAAATCAGACACCAAGAATTAGTATCAAGTAATTTGTTCCTTATGTATATTCATATGTAGTCGCATATCTATTTGCTGCCCTCAGCCTGACTGGTTGGTGAGCGTTCAGAAGGTCTGAGCCTTGCTTGTCTTCTCTTTAAGGCCTCTTCAAGACATGAGGGCATTAGATAACAAGCAAGTCACCATAACATGGCTAGCTCTCATTATAAGCTGACATGACTCCTTGTGCTCTTTCCACAATACTGATGCTAACATGCTAATGAGGAGCCAAACACCAGAGCTGAGTATGAATCTGTTCCTTGCATAACATGAATCCTCAATGGACAATCATATTAACTGGATGGTTTACTGCATTATTATGGAAAACAACATTATAAGTTCAGTATATATCACCAACTGTGTTGCTGCACACTTTAATGCACAGCACTTCTTTGTTTAGCTTGACAATAATATCACAACACTTTAGTGTCTGAAATAATCTTGAGAGAGTGAAAAAAATACATTTTAATTACAGTTAAATAAATGTAGGGGCAGTGGTGGGCCGGTGGTAGGCTGCTAGTTTAAGGATCCATAGGTCAGGGATCCTTCCCAACTCCCAGGGTCCCCGGCAGGTGTGGAAACCACAACAAGCAGCTACCAGGGCAGTTGCAGCAATCTTACAGCTATACCAGCTTGCCCTTAGAGCTATTACAGGTTTCTCCCTCCCTGACCAGGAAACACCCTGCCAAGTACCCGCACGCACTTTGCCTGGGGTGTGGCTACTGCTATGCCTAGGCAGCTATGAGGAGCCATATGCGCTAGCTGGGGAGGGCATAGGGACCACAACAGTCTGACCACCCGCGACAAAGTACATCGGTACTACCCCTACACCACCTCCTATATACCCCATATATATATTATTTTATATATTTTATATATATTTTTTAAATATATTTTATACATACATATATGTGTGTGTGTGTGTGTGTGTGTGTGTGTATATATATATATATATATATATATATATATATATATATATATATATATATATATATATATATATATATATATATATATATATATATATATACTGTATGTATATGTATGTATGTGCCACCAATAAAACCACCGAACTGGTTCAGCCGACAAGAATGCGAACCCAGCAAAGTGTCGTCTAGTGCAACCAGGGCACAGTGAGACACAGAGGACACTGCCGGCCATCCACTGCATCCTGACCTATCTCCAGCCATCTCGACTATGTCGTGCCACTGGACTCAGATGGACCAGGACGAGATAGTGAGGCTGACGATCTGCGCAACTCTCCCTCAATTAAATCCAAGTCAAACGCAAGTCATGACTTCGCCCATACCACAGATCATCAGTCTGATATGAAGTCATAGTCATCTTCGGCCTCAAAGGACGAACAACATAGACAGACGGACGTACAGATGGACAGACGGGCAGACTGACAGACAGACGGACAAACAGACAGACAGACAGACAGATGGCCAGACCGACGGACAAACAGACAGACAGACAGGCAGAGAGATAAATAGATATGTGTATACGTGGTTGTGTGAGACCTGATCTAGTGAAACTAGTTTCGAAATTATGTTATTAAGGAAAGAGCAAGTTAAAATGACAGTGCAAATGTTGACTCACTATTTGATTCCCTGGCTATATGCTTGGTACTGTTGTTATGGATTTTGTAGAAAAATAGTCTTAGAATGGAAATAGCATGTCGGCACTTGCAACTCTAGAGTGGTTTTCCCCTTAACACAATCTGCCGATAAGTGCCGGTTCTCACAAGATCAGGTGACATATATGTATAAAAATGAAAATAAAAACTTGATATTTAATGTGGTGCTCTATGGCCTTTCTAACAGCATACTGTCTTGCTGGCATTGTTTCTACTGTACATATTTTCTCACTGTTTATGTAGGAAATGTGTCCCAAATTGTAACTGTTCCCAAAGGCACAGTTGTGTGGTCAATTTGTGAATGAATTAAATCCAATATCTGTTAAACTGGGTTCAAATCTGGGCTCTGGTTTGTCCAGACCATCATTTCTAATGTTCCAGAACATTCTTTCTTGTTTAAATATTCTTCAAAAACGAAATAATACATGAACCTATCAAATCATGATGGCATGGTGGTGTAGTCTTTCGCACATCCCCATCACAGCAAGAACGTCCTGGGTCAGGGTGCTCGATGTGGGGTTTGCATGTTCTCAGTGTGCTTGTGTGTGTTTCCACCAGGTACACATGTTACTTCCCACAGTGCAAAGACATGCATTAGAGACATCCTTCTCGGTGTGAGTGTGAATGGTTTTATGTGTGCGTTGGTCATGTGATGGCCTGGCTAGCTGTTTCTTATATACCCCACCTGAGTTCACTTTCGAGTGAGATAGGCTTCCTGTGACCCTAGTAGGATTAAGGTAAAGTTAAAGCCCTTTAGGCTTTTTACACCCAAGCCATCAAGCTCATCAGGCCGGCGCTTATCTCCGGTTTCCATGGCGTGAAGCAACTAGGAGTACATGTCCTCCTGGATGGGACGCTAGTCCATCGCAGGTTACCTTCCCAGTATATTTTTACTGGTACCTATTTATACTGCTGGGTGAACAGAGGTACACTTGTGGTTGAGACCATGCCCAGGGATCTTAGCACAGTGGGGGTCTAACTGGGATTTGAACACACAACCTCCTGATAATGAGCACAGCACCCTAGCCACCGGCCCCACACCAGTCGGATTAAGGGATTTGGCAAATGAATGAATGAATGATGAGAATGAGTACATCAAATAATACACTTCTTCTTCTTTTCCTTTCGGCTTTTCCCTTCAGGGGTCGCCACAGCGAATCATCTGCCTCCATCTCACCCTATCCTTTGCATCTTCTTCTCTTACACCAACGACCTTCATGTCCTCCTTCACCACATCCATGAATCGTCTCTTTGGTCTTCCTCTAGGCCTTTTGCCTGGTAGTTCCAGTCTCAGCATCCTATTACCAATATACTCACTATCCCTCCTCTGTACATGTCCAAACCATCTCAATCTAGCCTCTCTGACTTTGTCTCCAAAACGTCTTACATGTGCTGTCCCTCTGATGTACTCATTCCTAATCCTATCCATCCTCGTTACTCCCAAAGAGAACCTCAACATTTTCATCTCTGTCAAATAATACACAATTCCTATAAATATTTAGAACTATTTAGGCATTCATTTTAAAAGCAACTTAATTCTAATTAGAGTCACGGGAGGCTGGCGCCCTACTCAGCTGACTCCAGACAATTGCAGAGCCAACACACATGCAACCATTCACACTCACTTTCATACCTAAGGGCAATTTGGAAACATCAATCAGCCTATTGTGCATGTTTTTGAAATGTGGACCGTAACCAGAGTAGATGGAGAAAAAGCCAGACAAGCATGGGGAGAGCGTGCAAACACCACACAGAAATGCCTGAGCCGGGGAATCGAACCGGGGACCTTGCTGCCAAAGCCAGACTGTAAGCCAAAGACCACCTATATTGCTCTCAACTGGGACAGGAGGTCTAATAAATTTGTTAAAGATTAGGCAGCTAATGGTCACGGTTCAGGGAGTGGAGGTTGCATAAGATTATATCGGATTATCGCTCCTAATTAGGTGTTGTTTTCAGCACTTGCCCTTCTGTTATAATGAAAAAGAGGATCTCTGAGGATCGATTATGAAGAGTCAGTGTCATTTGAATCATTTTTCACCCCCCCAACACACACACACACACACACACACACACACACACACAAACACATACACACACACCACTACCACCACCACCACCTCCAGTGTCTTGGCAGATAGTTGTGAGATGAGAGATTTCCTTTTGGCTTTTTTCCCTTTTTCAGAGCTTGCCACGGTGAATGATTTGCACGTTTGATTTGGCAGAGGTTTTTACGTCGGACGCCCTTCCCAACACAACCCGTTAGCAAGGGACAGAAACGCGCTGACGGCTTTGCAGCTACTCTTTACGAAAGTCAGCAATGGTTCTTTTACATGAACCTCTCACCATAGACAGTGAGAGACATGGCCTTTTAGCTGCCCTGGGGGAGACAGTGACAACCATGTGCAGAGTGGGACTCAAACCCCCAACCTTAGGACCAGCGATCCAGCGCCCTATACCACCAGGCCACCACTGCCCTCTTGGCAGATAGTTGTAAACCCCCAAAAAAGGCTGATTTTTTTTTTTTTTAGGCTTACACAGTAGGGCATGTCTGCCTCAGAGCAAGAAGGAACTGAGTTCGATTCCCAGGCTTGAGTGTTTCTGTGTGGAGTTTGCCTGTTCTCCCTGTACTCGCTTTGGTTTGCTCCGGGTACAGGGATCCCTCACTTTCCACAGTTAATGGGGACCGAGATCCCTCCCCCCTATGACCGCCGATTTCCGCGAAGTATGATCAACCCCCCTGACTGACGTATACGTACATGTCAGCTTTTTCCCTTTTACTCAGGAGTCACCACAGCGAATCATCTGATTCGCACGTTTTGATTTGACAGAGGTTTTTACATCGGATGCCCTTCCTGACACAACCCTTTTAGCAAGGGACAGAAACACGCTGACGACTTTGCAGCTACTCTTTACGAAAGTCAGCAATGGTTCTTTTACATACCTCTCACCATAGACAGTGAGAGACATGGCCCACCTTTGATAACCCAGTTAGCTGCACTGGGGGGACAGTGACAACCTTGTGGAGAGTGGGACTCGAACCCCCAACCTTTGGATCAGCGATCCAGCGCCCTATACCACTAGACCACCACTGCCCCACTTCAGACACTGGAATGTCTGTCTGTACATGTATATGTGTATATAATACCAATAAATACATATTCAACACTATAAATGCTTATAATAATAATTAAACATTGAAAAATAATGCATAAGATGTAAATAAAATATAAATACATACATACAGACCTGCATCTCACATAAAAATGTAAGTAGTTTTGTTGGGGGGTTTTGGGTTGGTTTTTTGTTTTTGTTTGTTTTGAGATGTTTTTTATTTATTTATTTATTTTTGCATAATTGGCCTTGTTTTGTGGCATTTTCCTTAACTTTTCCCCTGTTTTTCCTTTATTTTCTTATTTTTTACATTTTCGATGAATATTTTTGAAAAACCCGCGATGCACCAAAGCCACTGAAACTGAAGCACGAAGTAGCGAGGGATCACCTGTACTCTGGTTTGCTTCCACAATATAAAGACCTGGACATTAGGCTAACTCACTGTCCCAAATTGACCCTAGGTGTGAGTATGGACGGTCCTATATGCATTCCTGTGCAATAGTCTGGTGAGCTGTTCAAGGTGTATCCCGCTTTCCCTGTACGTCAGCTAAGATAGGCTCCAGCCTCCTACATTCCTAGTAGATTTCAGCGGTTCGGCAAATGTGAGAGTGACCTTGATGGTAAATAAACCCATTTCTTAAGTTTTATCCCTTGAATTGCTCTCAGCATCAGATATGCTTTGAAGAAACTGTCATCGTCAAAATCCATAGTGACTATTAAGGTTAATAGTGTTCCTTCAGTGCAAAGTGCTGCAGATATTTATAGCATTACCATCAGTGCTGCCGGAGCTCCTAAATGCATGTTTTGTCAACTTAACCCTACCCCTTTCATTTTATTCATGGTCAAAGTAAGGCTCTCTGTTCACACATTTTTGTCACTTTTTTTCCCTACCATATTGTAATGAAGTCAATGTGTCATGTCTGTACCTTTATCGCATGTGCAGCGTCTCACAATTCATGCATGTACAAGTCAATTATTGAACACTGAGAATAAGAATAGGCTGAAGGTTAATAGTATTAATGAGAGAGGAGGCGTCCTTCTGTGCAGAGTTGGCTGCTCTAGTAATGTCACAGCAGCCCAAGCAGGGGTAGTTGGGAGACACTTAATGTCATTAACCTTTTTTCTTTTCTTCACGGAACAACATGAAATCGTTATATAAACCATATATCTTTTTTTTCTAATGTGTGTGTGTGTGTGTGTGTGTGTGTGTGTGTGTGTGTGTGTGTGTGTCAGGAAAAAAAACCTCTACAGATTTCATTATGCATAAATACAACCAGCAATACAGTCGACCGGTGACCTGTTCATGGCCGACCCCACCACTTGCCCAAACTGAGCTAGGATTGGCTCCAGCAACAGAATAAGACGTTCAGATAACAAATTATTCACTCACTCAGTCATTTCTGCAATCATTTCTTCCTATTAGGGTCAAGGAGACGCTGGGGCCTATCTCAACCAAAACTACATGAAGGTCGGGTAAAAAAGTAGGTAAAGTCCATTGGGGGTTTTACACCTGAACCATGGTGGCTCATCAGGCCGGTGCTTATCCCCAGTTTCTGTAGCGGGAAGCAACCAGGAGTTCGACTCCTCCTGGATGGGACGCTAGTCCATCACAGGTTACCTTCCCAGTATATTTTTACTGGTATCCATTTATACTGCTGGGTGAACAGAGGCACACTTGTGGTTGAGACCTTGCCTAGGGGTCTTAGCACAGTGGGGGTCTAACTGGGATTTGAACACACAACCTCCCGATCATGAGCGCAGCACCCGAACCACGTCAAGGTGGGGTACACCAGACCATTTCAGGGCAAATACACTCACAAGCATTTACACTCACATTCACACTTAAGGGCAATTAGCCTACTGTGCATGTGTTTTGGACTGTCAGAGGGAACTGGAGTACTGTACCAGAAAGAAATCCATGCCAGCTCCGGAAAAACATGTAAACCCCACACAGAAACTCCTGAGCCCGGAACTTGAAGCCAGAACTTTCTCATTGTGAGGCAGACATGCTTTCCTTTACACTACCATGCCACCCGGATAATAAATTAAAGAATTAATAAATAAATCACGTTAGGTTTGGTGTTGCATTGACTGCTTTGTCCGTTCTGGAATCCAGGCAGGTACGGATGATATTGGAACCAATTGTTCTGGGTAGGTGAACAGGCTGGAGTTAAATGTGATTGGACGGTGAAATCATGTCAAAGGCAATACCAAATGATGAATCAAGAGGTCAGGCATGGAGGTCACAAATAGCAAGATGATCAACAGAAATACAACGCTCCAAATTGGCAAGAAATGGAGGTGTGTCTCTGATGGGTGTGTGCATATGCTAGAGACTCATGTTCAGGTTTGATTCTGGAGATTTCCCCCCCCCCACCCCCCCGCACACACACACACACACACACACACACATTCACACCCACTCACACCCTTTTAAGGCACATGAAGGAAGACATCATCACTGACAGGGAAGAGCAATTTATATCTCCTGCCTGGGAAGATTCCTGTATTGGTACCCAAAAAGTAGACTATCTGAATCGAAATTTGGGAGATTTCTCAGATTCTATTGCTACAATATTAGGTATGACCTCCCCTCTCCGAGAGCAAAGTCTGCACATGACATACAACACTTTCCGCGCAAAGCCTTTTTCTGATATGTATGTCTCCATGACAAGGGAAGGGTGGTAGGTATTCAGTTAGAATATGACAGGTGCCTTGTGAACCGGTGTGATAGTGGTCCTCATGAAGCATACTGAGATGGCTAACAGACTATTAATCACCTGTGCAACGACTGCCACCACAGACTTACAATAACCACTTGTAGTGTGAGCTGTCCACTACTACACCACTAGTACTGCCTGGATATCAAGCATGGCTGACTATATCAGATTCTTGGTTAACTGAGAAAATAGTCAGCCATGTTTAATATCCAGGCAGGACTAGTGGTGTAGTAGATAGCATGTCCACCTCACATAAAGAATGTCCTTTAGTTAGGCAAGCGCGCTTCTGTGTGGGGTTTGCATGGATCTCTCCATGCATGCGTTGGTTCCTATAGGTTCTCCGGTTTTCTCCCACAGGCCAAAGACATGGACATTAAACTGATTGGCTGTTACAAATTGACTCTGGGTGGGAGTGTGGGTGTAAATGGTTTTGCGTGGGTGTTGGGCTTGTAATTGATTGGAGAGCTGTTCGGGGTGTACCCTGCCTTTGCGCATAGTCAGCTGAGATAGTTTCCAGCCCCACCATGACCCTAATACAGTGCTTCTCAATTACTTTCTGTGGCACCCCACTAGGAAGAAAAAAAAACACCCCCCCCCCCCCCCCCCACACACACACACACACACACACACCACCCGGCGAGCGACAATAAGTAGTATTATTTGTCTATAAAATTGTTATTAGTACACCGCTGCATAACATTGTATCTTTATTAACATTAAAAACAAAAAAAGAAAGAAATATATATTCGTTCCTGTTAGAAATTTTTCCGTGTTGTTTCTTGAGGGGTTGTTTACTGCACTTCATATCGTTTGCTCGAGCGAAAAACCACTACACCATAGCACAACAATGACAGCGCCACTGCCGACTATTGGATTGGAGGTGCAATTACACTTAATTCTCTATTCTATTCCAGAAAAGCATGTTCCCCAGAGTCATACACGCTCCCCCGGCATCACCCTCCCACCGGCATCATACCATGCCCCACTATTTGAGAAGCACTGGCCTAATAGAATTAAGCAGTCACCATGAAATTGTTTGTCCTACCAATATGGCTGCATGGAACACTATAGGAAAAACAATACAGTATTATGATAATATACTATATATACAACTCTAGGGGCAGCGGTGGTCTAGTGGTATAGGGCGCTGGATCGCTGATCCAAAGGTTGGGGGTTCGAGTCCCACTCTCCACAAGGTTGTCACTGTCCCCCCCGGTGCGGCTAACTGGGTTATCAAAGGCGGGCCATGTCTCTCACTGTCTATGGTGAGAGGCATGTAAAAGAACCATTGCTGACTTTCGTAAAGAGTAGCTGCAAAGTCGTCAGCGTGTTTCTGTCCCTTGCTAAAAAGGGTTGTGACAGGAAGGGCATCCGACGTAAAAACCTCTGCCAAATCAAACGTGCGAATCAGATGATTCGCTGTGGTGACTCCCGAGTGAAAGGGAAAAAGCCGAAAGGAAGACAGACTATATATACAACTCATAAAAATGTGTGAGTTTATTCTATGAGCACTCATACCCTGTCCACCAAACAAGTGTTTTGTAGTTTTAGCTGGTCAGTTCGCAGAATTTGAAAGCCATGTAGTGTGCACTCAGTTAGCTGTCTGATGTCTGATGCATGCTCTGCATCCATGCCCTTGGATGCATCATGTCTACATGCCTTGCACGGTATTTGGTCACATCTGGCTCAGAAAGAACTGTGCAGCTGTTCTGGTCAACATGCAGTCTTATAGCTGGGTAGATATTCTTCAGATCAAAATGAGCATGGTTTGCTTTGAGTTTATTTGTGAGTGATTTTATGTACATCCCTATTGTTTCCTTTGTGATCTGTAACTGGGGGCAGGATTATCCACATGCATTTGAGCTTTGACCTTAGAATAAGGCTCTACGTTTTCTGTGTCGTCTCTTATGGTGAGTCTGATCACTTTCTGTAAGTTATTTAAAAATAAGGCTTTATTTCAGTCTACCAAAGTTTTATATGTAAAATTTTAAGTTTGTTGGTAATATCCAGATCACAAAGCAACATCAACATCAACCTCATCAATTCACCTTATCCTCCTCCTTGTGCTCCTCATGGGCTCATGATGATGATGATGATGATGATGACGATGATGATGATGAATTATTCGATTGAGAGGTGTATTCTCCAAACCATATGAAAGCTAAATTCTGTAATTACTTTATGTCAATTCAAAGGCATCATCATTATCATAATCATCATCATCATCATCATCTTCCTCTGCTTAATCCAGGGTCAGATCACAGGGGCAGTAGCCTAAGCAGTGAGATCCAGACGTCCCTCTCCCCAACCACTTCCTCCAGCTCTTCTATGGGGACATGGAGGCTTTCCCAGAAATAATCCCTCCAGTGTGTTCTGGTTTGACAACTGGGTCTCTTCCCAGTTGGACATGCCCGATACACCACACCAGTGAGACATTCAGGAGGCATTCTAACCAGATGCCCGTGCCACCTCAACTGGCTCCTCTCAATGCAGAAACGCAGTGGTTCTACTCCAAGCTCTTCCCGGCTGGCTGAGATTCTCACCCTATCTATAAGGAAGAGTCACACCACCCAGAAAAGGAAGTTCATTTCAGCCACTTGTATCTGTGATCTTGTTTATTCGGTCACTACCCAAAGCTTGTGATCATAGGTGAGGGTTGGAACGTAGATCGACTGGTAAATTGAGAGCTTTGCTTTCTGGCTCAGCTCCCTCTTCACCATGACAGACCAGTACAAGCTCTGCTTTACAGCAGAGGCTGCAGCAATCCGCCTGTCAATTTCCCGCTCCATCTTTCCCTCACTTGTGAACAAGACTTCGAGATATTTGATCCACTCAACTTGGGACAGGACCTCATTCCAGACCCAAAGGGTGCATTAAACTCTTTTCCAGCTGAGGACCATGGCCTCCGACTTGTAGTTGCTTGACTGCGAATTTGTCCAATGAAAGCTGGACATCCTGGACGCCAAAAGGACAATGTCATCCACAAATAGCAGGAATGAGATCCAATGGCCACCAAACCAGAACTCCGCAACGCCGTGGCTGTGCATAGAAATTCTGTCCATAAAATTGGTCAACAAAATCGGTGACAATGATCAGCCTTGGCGGACTCCAACCCTCACCGGATGAATGAATTTGACCTATTGTTACACATGTGGACCACACTCTGGCTCTGGTGATACAGAGACCGAATGGCCCTGCAACAACGGAGTACGCCCCACAAATTAGCCCAAGGGACATGGTCTAGTGTGACCTGGAATTCGAAGGCAATGATGCAATAATTCAGCTAGTAGAAGAATACCACAAATCATTTGACGGCTACATACCAATCAGAAATGAGGAAATCTCTTGACTTAATAATGAACTCTATGAGGAATACTTTATACATAATTTAATGACAAAGTGTCCCAGACATAAACCAATTGCTCCAGTTCTGAACTCTTATCCAGTGCATCTACATTTACCGTTAATGGCAGAAATGGGTCTGGACATCAGGAACAGTGTTAAAACATTCTTTGAGATTATTATGCTGAATCATCTCCATTTTAGAGATTAGGACTTGCACTTGACCAGTCATGTGGGAGGGGTGACTGCATACACATAACAGAAGTCTTGAATTAATCACTAACAAAACTTAAACCTCAAAAAAGCCAAGATTGAAAACCTCAGAGACATCTGCAGTCATTTGTTTGGGCATTTTACCCTGTTCATAATGAGAGAAAGTGCTGGCCAATCCGTAAAGCTGGCATCACACCGGCCACAACCTTGTTCAGAATCTCATTTAAACCTATTCTCACCATGTGTTCACCTACTGCTTACAGTTGTTTTGCCACAGCACAGTCATTTGACCTGTCATCAAAACTCTTGTGTAAGGTTGTTTTGCCATGCTGCCATCATATTTTGGTGGTTTTGCACAGTTAGATCTCCTGCGGTGTGAGACATGCTTACATTAGGTGTACATCGTGCTTCAACCCTGTCCCTGGTCTTTATAAGATTAGATTATGTGCTGTGTGTGTGTGTGTGTGTGTGTGTGTGTGTGTGTGTGTATGTGAATACTTATTCACTCATTGGACAAACTGTTTAAACTATAAGAGTTACCGGAGACTATCTCAACCAACACTGGGAGAAGGCATGGTATACCCAGAATAGCTTACCAGACCATCACAGGGCAACACTTATACAACCATTCCCACCCACACTCACATGTAGTGGCAATTTTGAACAGCCACTGACCCTCACACACATGTCCCTTGGACTGTTGAAGGAAACCAAGGCATCTTGAGGAAATCCATGCAAGCATGAAGTGAACATGTGAACTCCACCCAGAAATGCCAGTCCCTGGGCACAAACCAAGACCTATTTGCTGTGAGCTGCGTGTTCTAATAACTACACCACTGTGCCACCTGTTGTAGCGCTGATTATTGTTGTTGTTGTTGTTGTTGTTCATCCTTCGAGGTCGAAGATGACCGTGACTTCATATCAGATCGATGATCTGCGGTATGGGTGAAGTCATGACTTGTGCTTGACTTGGATTCAAGTGAGGGAGAGTTGCTCAGATCATCAGCCTCACTCTCTTGTCCCGCTCCATCTGAGTCCAGTGGCACGACATAGTTGCGATGGCTGTAGATAGTACAGGATGCAGTGGATGGTCAGCAAAGTCCTGTGTGTCTCACTGTGCCCTGGTTGCACTCGATGATGCTTTGCTGGGTTCGCCTTCTTGTCCACGGAACCCATTTGGTGGTTTCTTTCGCAAAATCAATCGGACCGAAACCTCTCATGCATAGGTAGACAGGCAGACAGACTTTTACCGACTGTCTTGTGGCATGCACACATGACAGTGGAGACTCATGGTGCCTGGGACACCTAACCCCATCACAGGTCCAAAAGACTTTCCCACTGCCCTGTGTAGTCGATTACAGATAATGCAATGAATAAGACAATAACATAATGTCTTTGCACTCAAACTTAAAGTGAACCAATGATGAGCTCTCTGCAATGATTTCACGATCAGTCTTTCAATGCTGTTCTCAGTAAGCACAACAAGGACAAATGTACTTCAATGCCAGTACCCTGTGCAAATACTCGCCAGCCACATAGGCTTTAAAAGATGGAATGAGTAGACCAGAATATACAGCGGTGATATTTCTAGCAGGGGGTTTATGAGGCAATCTAATAGATGAGGAGGGAATAACTGAGTGGTTTTTAACTTTGCTAAAAACCAAATACTGGTTTAATCAGTGTAAAGAGTGGAAATCTGAACCTTCTTATCTGTTTCAGAGTTTACTATTTAGGTTGCTCCGCAGGAATTGAGATGCAGGTACTTACATTTTCTGCTCCGTGACATCAATCCTTGATCTCTCCAGGAGATAAAGTGAGTGTGAACAGAAAGCCTGGTGATACCCAGTGCTATGTGATTGTGAGAGAACATAGTAATGAAGTAGGGAATGTATTCACTATGTGGGAGCCCTGCGTGCATGATTAGCGGGATGGTGAATGCATTACACTTCCATTTCCCAGGAGGCTTCCATTAAGAGCATGAATGGTAGGCAGCAACCTATTCTGTATAAACTCAGATTGAGAGACAGGATCCATATGCACAGATGATATAATGTGAAATCCATAATATCTACTGCTCGTGTTACAAGTTTCTTTAATAATTTTGGTGACGCATGCAGTGCGTATCCTTCCAAATAAAGATAACATGGCTACAAAATAAACTGAGAGTTCAAACTCAATCGTGATAATTGTATTTGTTTATACTTACTCTTACACTCAATTGCTGAACCACTTCATCATACTACTGGGGTCACAGGAAAGCTTGAGCCTATCTCAGCCAACACTGGGCAAAGGCAGGATACACTCTGAATAGCTTGCCAGACCTTTATCAGGCAACCCAAAACTGTTCACACTCACATCCCTGCACTCCTACTGAATATTCATATATGCAATAGCTTTTAACCAATTACAGTGGTACCTCACTTCACGAAATTAATCCATTCCAGCGCCTTTTTTGTAACCTGCATTTTTCGTAAGTTGAACCGCATTTTGATTCGTTCCAAGGCTCCCAATACTACCCCTAAACCCTTTAAAAATTATAAATGTACACCAATTTTGTATGAAATATGTGTTAAAAGTAAAAGAAAATTATTTAACTTTTTTTAAATCTCTCGAACCACCCATGCGATGCTTTAAAGTCCGGGGGTTGCTGGTCTGAAGAACCCCCCACCCTCCTTCATGAGGTCCTTAAATATGGCGGTTGCTTTTTCCGAAATAATTGCCTCTGTCACTGTATCTCCGCTTTTAATGCCTCTTTCTGCTTCAATATTGTCCCGATTGGAGACATGTTTCGGCCATATTCCTTTACTATTGCACTCAATCAAATCCCACTTTCATATTTTTTTATCATCTCCTGTTTTACTTTTATTGATAACGGAGCCCACTTCTTCTTTGTAGTCTCACCGGGAATCTCTTTCTTGGGGCTCATGATTAATAACAAAAAATAACGCTGCAATAAGCACACTCAAAAAACTCACGAAACTCACGAACCAACAGTACAACTCTCCTTCACATGTGTCAAACAATGGGTTGAAGACACACAAAAAGCATTATGGGTACAGTACTGTATTATGGAGATTCAGCTCCCTCCTAGCCAATGGGAGGCCAGTGGGTCAGGCCAGGGTGTTGGGAGACAACCAATGGGAAAGCAACTCGCGCATTGTTTGAATGTTTGAATGGCGGGTTTGAATTTTTAAGATGGTGCTTTTGTAACGTGAACTTGTTTTACGTCCAGAGACAAAAATTTTAGGAAAATACGTTTCATAACCTGAATTTTTTGTTTGGTGAGACTTTCGTAAAGTCAGGTACCACTGTAGTTTAATGAGCATGTCTTTAGACTGTAGGAGGAAACCAAGTACCTGAAGAAAACCCATACAAGCACATGGAGAACATGCAAACTCCACACAGAAAGGCCCAAGGCCAGGACTTCAACCCTGGACCTTCTTGTTGTGAGACGGACATGTTAACCAGTACACGACCATAACACTGCTCAGGCCATAGAAACTTTCTGTGCATTTCCTCAGACCTTGTCTGAGGATGCTTTTTGATCAGCTTGGTATAAGTTGAAAGAACTAACAGATTTCAGTTGGATATTTAGTGCTGTTATATAGCACGCAGAATAAAATAGAAGACTTTTCTTTTCTGTCATATGTTGTGCACAAAATGTTTCACTAATTGGATGTGGATTTTGACAGGGAATTTACTGGATGGCTGCTCATTTTGAACTGACAGTTCTGTCTGAAATCACAAATGATTATTGATTGGTATTCAGATGAGCGCTGAGGTGGAAAAAAGTGGACCTTGAAAGATATGGCTTCCAACATGAAATAGATAGTCAGGAGAATAACGCTGTAGATCTGACACTTCCAGAAACTCTAATTTTGCAGCATGAGTTGTTTTAGTATATTCACTACTGAATATTCATATATGGAATAGCATTTAAGTTTCATGAAAGATTTGCCTCTATCAAAGTGAAATATTCCCGCTAAATGATCTAGAGATGTGGGTAACTTGTTGAATTTTGGTTTTTAAAAAAATCTGAAAATCTAATACATATATTGTTTGTTGGCTCACATGGATACTATGTCTTGAGTACAGGTATACTTCGGCTTACTTTGTTATTTGGTTCCAGGAGAGATGACTTAAGTCGAAAAATGACTTAAATTGAATTAGCTTGTCTGTAGGCTGTGGGGCCGGTGGCATAGTGGTTAGGGTGCTGGGCTCACGATCGGGAGGTTGTGAGTTTAAATCCCAGTAAGACCCCCACTGTGCTAAGACCCCTGGGCAAAAGGTCTTAACGACAAGTGTGCCTCTGTTCACCCAGCAGTATAAATGGGTACCAGTAAAAATATACTGGGAAGGTAACCTGCGATGGACTAGCGTCCCATCCAGGAGGAGTTGTACTCCTAGTCGTTTCAGAATCCGGGGATAAGCACCGGTCCGATGAGCCACAAGGCTCAGTTGTAAAAAGTCCAACGGACTTAACCTTTGTCTGTAGGCTAGGCTACAATATATGATTATAATGACGTAAAAAAATAATTTTAATTTTCCATATATTTTTTGGAAACCAACCGACATATAATCGAAAACGACTTAACTCGAAACGACTTAAGTCAAGGTATATCTGTATATGTCAAAATTCCTTCATACGTTGCCAAATCACTTCATCCTATTAGGGCAGTGCTTCTCAAATACAGTGGTACCTCACCTTATGATAGTCCCAGCAAATGAAAAATCCAGGTCACGAAAAACATTTTCCAAAATTTTTTGTCTCTGTATATGAAATAAGTTCTCCTTATGAAATGCACCAAAATTGCTATTCAAATATTCAAACGCGCCAATCAAACATTAAAACACGCCATTTAAACATCCAAACAATGCATGAGTTGCTCTCCATTGACTATCTCCCAACATCTCACCCCACTGGTCTCCCATTGGCTAGAAGGAATGACACAGCTCCCTCCCATTGGCTATCTCCCAACATCCTACCCCGCTGGCCTCCGATTGGCTAGGAGGGATGATGCAGCTCCCTCCCATTGGCTATTATGGAGCTGCATCTCCCATAATGCTTTTCGTGTAAAGGACAGAGTTACTGTTGTTTCATGAGGTTTTTGAGTCATTGCAACTTTATTTTTTGACTCAGGCTTTTAACCTTCCATAAACATTTGTAAGATTATAACTCCGCTAAGAAGACATGGTCAACACACGCACGCACGCACACATACACGCGCGCGCGCACACACACACACACACACACACACACACACACATACACACACACACACACAAGCACTTGTGATTTCTGGTGCGAGTGAAAAGAAGAAGCGGGCTTGTGGCATGCGGTTGAGTGATATCGCAAAGGAATATGACCAAACCCGTCTACCATCGATCCAATATTGATGCAGAAGGAGGTCTTAAATGGTATGCTTTTATAATTTTTAAAGGGTTTAGGGGGTCGTATTTGGGGGCCTTGGAACGAATCACACATTCTATATGCAAAATTTAACTTGCGAAAAATCTAGGTTAAGAAAAAGGCTCTCTGTAGTGGGGTGGTATGATACCAGGGAGGTGTGTATGACCCTGGCATCATACCACCCCACTACAGTGGTGGTATGATGCCAGGGAGGTGTGTATGACCCTGGGTAACATGCTTTTCTGGAATTGTGTACGAGAATTAAGTGTAATTGCACCTCCACTCCAGTAGTTGGCAGTGGCACTCTCATTGTCGCGCGATGGTGTAGCGGTTTTTCGCACGAGCAAACAATATGTAGTGCAGTAAACAACCCCTCAAGAAACAACACATAAAAATTTCTAACAGGAACGAAGAGAAAGGTGGAGAGAGATGGAAATATTAATACATAAATAAGTTGAATGAGTTTAAATGAGGATGTATTTTTATTTCAGGCACATTGGTGCACTTTAAATCCTTTCTGTTACAGATTAAAAAACAATGTTAATGAAGTTTTTCTTTTTGTAAGTTGAACTATATTTCTTTCCTTTTAATTTTTAATGTTAATAAAGATACAATGTTATGTAGAGGTGTACTAATAACAATTTTAGAGACAAATAATTCTAATAGTTGCTTGCGGGGCTGTGGGAGGGGGCGTGAAATGTTTTTTCTTCCTAGAGGGGGCGCCACAGAAAATAATTGAGAAGCACTATATTAGGGTAACAGTAAGTCTGGAGCCTGTTTCAGGTGACTCTAGACAAAAATGGGTACACCCTAAACAGTTTGCCAGTCCATTGTAGGGACAATACACACACACACACACACACACACACACACACACACACACACACACACACACACACACACACACACACATACACAAAACCACTCACACTCAGCAATTATCCCAGTGCCTTTAAAAAAAGCAGTGGTGGCTCAGTGGTTAAGGCTTTGGGTTACAAATCAGAAGGTCAGAAACTCAAGTCTTGGTACCACCATGCCGCCACCATTAGACTCTTGAGTAAATCTTCAACTGCTCTTTCATACATCAGTTCAAAATATACATCGCTCTGGATAATCTACCAAATGCCATGAATGTGCACCACGTTGGACTTTGAAACCAAAGTACCAGGAGGAAATCTATGAAAGCAGATTGAGAATATGGAAACTCCTCAGATACAAAAAAAAAGCACTCGCCAATCCCATGACTCAAACCCAGCTCCTTCTTCCTGTGAAGAAGGCATGCTAACCACTACACCGCCGTGCCACCCAGTGCATGTTAAAATAACATTAAATCATACGAAAAGCAGCCTTTATGCGACACAGACCGAGGGTTCCATTGCAAGTGCAGTTCAATTTTACTGTCAAGTGACGCCCTGCACTGCAATCAGGGATTGTCTGTTAGAGATTAAAAGATATTTTCCTCTTCAGGCAGAGTAAATTGGTTTTGGATTAAGGCTGATTGATTGCCATGGAGGTATACAGCAGGCTGTTCGAAATGCTCAATTCCGAGTGCACAAGTAATTTCAGCAGAACTATTCAAGGAAAGCATGCTGGATAGAATCGATTGATATTTTGTAGCTGTTGCTAGTATCACATTGCATTGCTTAAGGTTATCATTAAAGACTGGAAGTGATAATATTCAAGGTTTGTCTTCTCGCTAGTTTCAAACATCAGTCTGTGTGGATGTTGCTTCGTATCCGAAAGGTAACTCCACTGACACTACCTGCTGTGATGAGTGATTTATTGGAGAACTGTGAATAACAGTTCAACCCCGAGCCTCATGTCAATCTTCTTTTTTATGTTTTGGACGTTTACAGTTACATTGAATGATACTTTTACTTACAAATGCACCAAATCTGGGAGTTTAAGAATTTATAAAACTCCAGGAAACTATGCTGCCGTTATAGTCAATTAACTAAACATAAACAAATACCAAAACTATCTTGCTAGGAACAGGACTCCGCTTAAGAATGTATGGCAATGTTCAAAGAGATTACACACACTTGCACCTTTGGGAGTCTATGATAACCTTGTAGAATCTGGAGCATGATCATAGGCACAGTAGGGGATGGGATTCCAGCCCACATATAGGAAAAGGGTAGGACATCTGCCAGCAGGCTGTTGAGCTGTATCACTTCGATCTGACTATGTTAATTTTGCAATGGTGTTTAAAGGGGCTTCAATACAGGAAGCAATGAGTGACATGTGATCATGCAAAGTCAATGAAAGACAGCAAAAAGAGTGATTAAGAGTACAGCTGAGTTAAATTTTCATGTTTTGTCCTTTAGAGTAAAAAAAAACAATCCAAGCTTGAAGATCCTATTGGTTGACATATGCCTCCGAGCAACACGTTGGGAGTTTGGAGCCCACATCAACATGGAAGATCAGCTCATTACTGTTGTGTCTAAACATCCTGTTTATTTCCCATAAGTATTTATATGTTTAATGGGGCTGGTGGCGGAGTGGTTAGGGTGCTGGTCTCATGATCAGGAAGTTGTGTGTTCAAATCCTAGTTAGACCCCTGGGAAAGATCTTAACCACAAACGTGCCTCTGTTCACCCAGTAGTATAAATGGGTACCAATAAAAAAATATACTGGGAAGGTAACCTGTGGTGTACTAGTGTCCCATCCAGGAGGAGTTGAACTCTTGGTCTCTTCACAATACAGAAACCAGAACTAAGCACCAGGCTGATAAGCCGCTAGAATCAGGTGTTTTAAATATATATATATATATATATATCTTCTTTCTTCTTTTCCTTTCAGCTTTTCCGTTCATGGGTCGCCACAGCGAATCATCTGTCTCCATCTCACCCTATCCTTTGCATCTTCTTCTCTTATACCAGCTACCTTCATGTCCTGCTTCACCATATCCATGAATCGTCTCTTTGGTGTGTATACATACATACATATATATATATATATATATATATATATATATATATATATATATATATATATATATATATATATATATATATATATATATATATATATATATATATATATATATATATATATATATATACACACACACACACACACACACACACATATATATATATATATATATATATATATATATATATATATATATATATATATATATATATATATATATAGTGATGATAAGCTGTTTATTATTATTATTATTATTATTATTATTTCTATATTATTATATGATTTATATGAGCTAAAATGATCTCAAATAATATAAGACAATGATAATGGTAATCATAATTGAGCCCCTAAGAACCAGGGTGGGCCATCCCACATTTATTTGGATTTCAGGAAATTTAATATTACATTATAATATGATTGTAATATTTTAACATTATGTATGTATATTTACACATAACCAACTCACACAGAAAATGGTAGCTGTAAATAATTGAAATTTCCTCAAATCTAAAAATGTGAGCTGGCCCACCTTGGTTTTTATGAGTTCAATTATCTTATATTATCTAAGCTAATGATAATGAAAATATATCCTAGATTCCCTGTAGGAAACTACCTTGATGCTTCTCGTAATTTCAATCAAATAGATTTTTAAGCAGGAAACACATGAGAGAGTTACCTAGACAACAGGTGCTGAGTAAACATCAGCACCAAAGTGATTCACTTGGCTTATGAGGTGATTCATTCATTGGCAAAGTGATTCCTGTGTGAGTATTGCTTAAAAATTCAACATTAATCTTTCCCAAATCTGAGATACCCTTTCTAGGTACAGATGCTAATCTCCTACATGCACATTATTTAAATCTTATGCCATCCTGATATTTTATGTACATAACTGGCTAAAAGACTCGAGCACTCTTATATTTCCTTGGACCACTTGGAGCCTTGATTACAGCATGTTATTGCTATAACACCATTGCTCCAGTTGGGTAAAGCTCAGCAACATGATGTGGCAAAATGAACCCAGCTGATAGCCTAAATGACCAGGTTATCACATCAATGGACATTTCTCCCCCCTGACAGCAGGGATGTAAAATGAGGGCACGAATCGTGAAAGCGTGTTTCAAGGATCAGAGGGAATTATTCTCGCTCGTGAACTGGAACCACGGGGTTAACCTTAACCTGACCTTAACCCTTTAATGCCAGAATTATTTATTGCAGTTAAAAAAATGTGTCACTAGTTTTTCCTAACCAAAAAGACCTAAGGAAACATCCCGAATACATCTCTTTCAACTAAATTATAATAACACTAATAATAATAATAATAATAATAATAATAATAATAATAATAATAATAATAACAACAACATAATAATACACATAATAAATACATAGTAATAACAAATGATAACACTCTCACAAATTCATGAACAACACAATCCTGTGCACTCAAGGTCATCTCACAGCTGACTGAGGCACATGGGACCAAGCTTTGTTGTATCAGGCCATGCCACAACAAGTATAGAACACGTTCTGAATGGCAGCAGCACGCGTCTAGTAGTTATTAGCATTTTTTTTTTTTTTGAAAGAGGACCTTATGGTCCTGCTGGGCGTTAAAGGGTTAACCCTATTGAAAGTTTTGGGGATGTGCTGCAGAAGACCTTCTGGAGTGGTTCGATTTACCCGTCATCATTTCAAGATGTTGGTGAAAATCTCTGGAATGTTAAAAAGGTTGTGATGTTGCTTAAGTCTAAGTGAACAACCATTTTTGGTCTGGGGACTGAAGTATTTTAATACTGTCTGAGTGGAACAGCACGTGGCAACCTCTGAGAACCTCCCTGCCCATAATCTGTAAAGGAGGACTCTTATGGTGATTATCTTTTTCATCCTTATGCTTCATTCCCTAAGACAACAACACATTTCAGTATGTGGTGTTTGCAGTCCAGTCACAGTCTGATAACACATTTCTTTGAGGCTCACAGTTCTCGCAAATCTAATGGGATATGATGTAGCCACCATCATGCTCTCAACAGACATTGATATTGCAAATATCTGTCTGAAGTAAAGTGGCTAGCATGTTTATTATGATGAACTGTGTGACCTGTTTTTGTGTGATGGTGCATTTCTCCGAATTCACTTTGAGTCCAATAATATGATTGAGGAAGGTGGACGTACAGCAGATGGCCTGCTTTTTGATGGTGCCATACAGAGAAATAGCAAAATCCTCAATCCAGCGACTACTGGCGAATAGAAGGCTGCCTGTATCCATCTTGAAAACACTGGTAGTGATGGAGAATGACCAAATAGCAAAAATTTTAAGCTGGATGTCTGCCCTTGGAATGTAAGCCTTAAGAGGCATCCAAGCATGAGCAACATCCAGATTCTTGGATGCAAGCTAATTCGTTGGCTAAATGTTGGCACTACGTCTTACTGCATTAGTACACTTACAGACATGGCATTTGCGAAATTCCTTTACACAGAGCAACTTTTTAATTTCACTAATACAACTGAGCAGATGAAAGTTAAAGACCTTGCTTAATGGCCCAACAGTGGTATCTTGGTGGAACATGGGCTTGAACTCCCAACTTTCTAATCGGTAACCCTGTACCTTATCCACCAAGTCACAACTGACTCTTTTGTCAACTAACACAACCCTGACCTTTTATTGCATTGTTATGATACTGCCATTAGATTTACCTATCTGGTGACATTTTCAGCTATAAAATTTACTATTTCAGGCCCCATTAGGGAAGTCCCCTATGATAATCCTTTGTGGTGTGGGTCTACAGAATAAAGCAGAAGCATGGAACCAAGGTATGGTATACGAAACACCCAGTTGCATTGCTAACCTGGCTTCCACATGTGCAACCTTCAGTCTAGGTTTCTTTGGAGTAAGGTCCAAAGTGTGACTCTGAATCTCATGGCAGTTTCTCTAGAGATGGCATAAACCAAACCAACACAGAGCCACCCCATATCTTGGCCCAGATGTTCCACTGCAAGGAGTGAAGTGGTAATCTCTCTTTTACAGTGGGTCAAAAATCTTTACACTGCTGTTGAAATTCTTTACACTGTTGAAATACACAAGAGAAAAGCAGATGTATTGCCAGTGTGTGCCTAACACAATACAACATCTGGGCATAGTGCATCATCTGGGCAAGGGGTTCACAGTCCAAGCGTTTCAGAGAAAGACTATGTGAGCATAAACCTTTTAGCACAGTTTATGAAGACTACTAAATGAACATCAGAGATGACCTGAGAATCCTTGGAAGTGAGTGCTTAGACTGACTTTTTGTCAGGTCAAATTGATGACTTCCTGAGATGAAAGATTTTAGTTGGCCAAATGAAGTCTACCAAAATTTCATACTGATGATGAATATCAGCTAAATCATAGAAAGGATGACTGGCCTATAGTGATCGGCGACATCGCCTTTGTGCTGATATAATTTTACAGTACTTTAATCATTGCCGAGTCAAAGCTCTTCTGTAGGTCAGTGATTTTTAAAAAAAAAATCAGATATGATGTGTTGAGTGTAATCGGTTTTGGAATACAACAAATATTTTATCACTGTGTCAGTTTACAGAGGTATTATGGTTCATTCTGTTGCTGACTGACAATTTATGGCAACATTATAGGTTAATAAGAAAAGATATGGGTGGCACCGTAGTGGTTAGCACATTCATCTCACAATAAGAAGGTCCTGGGTTCCACTCCCACCTGGGCTCCACCTGTGTCTGCATAGGTTTCCTGAAAACATGCTCCAGCCTCCACATAACCTTAGAAGGGTAAAGTTGTTCAGCAAATGAATAAATCAATAAACAAAATAATATTACAATGAAAGTAATACTTCCCTGCTTAAATCACCAGCTTATCATGGTAGAGGGATTTGCGTGACCTAATGATTCTAGGAGCTATGTTGTTGGGGATATAATGCCCCTGGTAGGGTCACCCAAAGCAAATCGGTCCTGGGTGAAGGTCCAGACGAAGTGTGGTTCAGAAGACCTCTATGCTAAATAAAAAACAAAACAAGGACACAATTTCCCTTGCCTAGATGCAGGTCACCATACCCCCCCCCCTCGTAGGCAAGCGCCTGGTGGTCCTTGGGTAGAAGCCCGACCGGGCCAGCCCAAAAAGGAGACATGGGTCCGCCCTCCCATGAACCCACCACCTGTGGGAGGGGCTATAGGGGTACAATGTGAGTTGGGTTGCAATATTTATAATATAATAATATAATAATATGCAATTTAATAATATAAACAATGCGAGGCAAAATAATACTTACAGCTTAAAGTTAAACAAAATACAAATTAAACAAAGGGTCCCATAGTACCCAAGCACCTGCAGCATGGTAAATTTAGAAGCGGCACTCGGGCTTGTGAAGAAAGGCTTGGAATCCTGCATGTCGAAGGAAACAAAGGATTGAAATCCTCGCGTTTGCTGTGGGTGAACATGAACGATGGACTTTGGCGATGAAGTCCCGAACGACGAACCGTGGGTGAAGTTTCCCTGATCCACCTTGGATGAGATAATCCGCCGCGATGAGTTTCCTTAGATGATCTACGCACCGAAGAGCCAGGGAGAGCCTTGAAGAGACTGGAAGTGGCTGGACGAGACGGGAAGAGACTGGAGCCAGTCGGCACCAGGTCCTTAATATCACCTCTCCAAAGTTCTGGAAAGTTCCATTCTTGAAGTGTCTGAATCACCTGACCCACCACCAGGGCCGCATGCGCAACCAGGTCCATCTTGAAGTTTCCAGGCCCCCTTACAGTTGAGTCATACCATGTGACACTAGTTACAGCACATTCTGAATGTAAGTCTGTGCACCGTTTACACACGTACATTTATATAGACACGCCCCTAACAATATGTTTTGTAACTTTTCTCAGAATCTGTGTACTGGTTTTCCTATCTATACAACGGAACACGCTTATAAACGCTCATTTCTTTTTGGCCTTATTGTGTTAAGATGTTTTCACACTCAGACTAGCCTTTGCTTGTTCTGAGCAAATGAATTGCCAGTTGAATTAAGTAATCTCCCTCGATTCTTCCTGGTGTAATATCAGGACCCAATTTCCTGTTCTCTGGATATTCTTTAAATCCTAAGGACTCCCTTTAGACCTATTACTAAAGGTGAGCCTTCAGACTTTGTCCCAGACAGATTCCGTAACTCACAGTAGTCTCTAGACTGCCAAAAGCTAAATTTGGTCAGTGGGGTGGGGAATCAGAGAGAGCGAGAGAGAGAGAGAGAGAGAGAGAGAGAGAGAGAGAGAGAGAGAGAGAGAGAGAGAGAGAGCATGCAAAGTCTGTAAGAAGTATTGCATTAAAGTTTACACATCCCTTGCCCCTACTTGGGGGTCACCTACCTGAAACAATTATCAAATGTCCCTCAGAGGAGAGGTTCTGCTGGTCATTAGTGCAAAAGTCACACTTGTATCCCCATGTGTTCTGGTAGGGGACAACAGAAAAGTCAGGAAGAGTGAATGGCGTGCATGCAGCCTGTGCGCATAAAGTTCATTTGTGGAAGACCATATTAGCAGATATTAAAGTACAACATATGTTATGATTGGAAGATAGGCCAGATTCCTGTGGCATTTTTTTTAAATGCCAGTGAGCCTCAGCAGAGGGCCTCAGTCAGCAGGAGAGGGATATAATTCAACACAATAAAACAGCACATGGCATCACACCTGGATACTAACACCCAGTCTCTTGGTAAATGGAATAGCATGCATGCACTTCAAACTTTTCACTATGCTGTCTCTACACTGGAACATTTAAGCCTTGGGTAAATTAATACTCTCTCTCTCTCTCTCTCTCTCTCTCTCTCTCTCTCTCTCAAGGGTCATCTCTGGGCGCTAGGCAAAGTATTTTGGTGGACCGAAGAAAGATTTAAAAAAAGACTAACGTTTTCTAAACACAAAGGTTCTGTAGATCATCTTTTGCGATTTATCCAATCAGAATACAGTATGGGCTAGAAACATTACCAGAGAAAAAGAAAGGTTTGTATACATTTTCATAGATTTTTAATTTGCATCAGATTAGTCTGGTTTGTGACATGACAGCACAGTTGGTTGAAAAAAAGTATTTAAAAAAAAAAAAAAAAAAAAGAAAAAAGTTGAAATAATGGGCCCCGGGAGTGGTGGCCTGGTGGTAAAGGTGCTGGATCACTGATCTCAAGGTTGGGGGTTCAAGCCCCACTATCAAAGAGTTGTCACTGCCCCCCACCCCACCCCCAGTGCAGCTAACTGGGGTATCAAAGGCCAGCCATGTCTATCACCATCTATGGTGTGAGGCATGTAAAAGAACCTTTGCTGACTTTCAACAAGAGTACGCTGCAAAACCGTCAGCATGTTTCTGCCCTGTGATGGCATGGGGAGCTGTCCAGGATGTACTCTGCCCTCGCCCAGCGTCGTCTCAGATGGGCGCCAGTCCCCCCGCGACCCTAGTTAGGATTAAGCAGTTCAAATGAATCCTAATTAGGATGAAGCAGAAGAATGAATGAATAATGGGCAGTGGTGGCTGTGGGTGTGGTGGCTCAGTGGTTAAGGCTCTGGGTTATTGATCCTAAGGTCACCAGCACAACCAAGCTGCCACTGATGGGTCCTTGAGCAAGGCCCTATACCCTCAATTGCTCATTTGTATAAAAGTGCTAAATGTAAGTTACTCTGGATAAGAGTAATTGTAATGCTCCTCCAGGAAGAAGACAAAAACCAGTATCCATAAGATAGAAGTCTTTCAGAACAAATGACTCAGCAGAATTCTCAACATCGTTGGCCTAATACCGTGTCCAACTTCAGCTTTCGCAGAAGAGTGAAATGTAGCAGTAAAGTTTGACCTGGGTTGGATGAGCTTCTAAGTTCCAGAAGAACAGAAGAAGACGTAAGGAAACTTGGGGGACAAAATAAGAAAAAGCCTGGAAAGATGGGCTACAGTCTGGCTATGTTAATGCATGAGGCTACATGTTCCACTAGAGGTTATGAGGACAAATAAATGAAGAGTGATGGCGTTACCTAGTTATTCTTTTTTTTTTTTTTTTTTTTTTTGGAAAAAAAAAAAAATTCTACAGAGGCATTTTTACAGTTGAGTTTTTTAGAGACTGCCGAACTTTGAACTGAGACTTTAGCACGACATTTCAAGGGAATAACAACTAATGATTATTCACAAGAAATAATTTTAGATTATCATGGTGATCTTTTGTGCAGTGTATCCATAAGCTCTCTTTACTGGACCTCAATCCCTCCTCTGACATGCACATTCAGACCTAGGGGCAATTTGGGATATCCAGTTAGCTTAATGTGCATGTCAGTGGACTGCAGCGCTCAGAGAGGAAACCAATGCAAACACAGTAAGGACATACTAACACCACAGAAAAGCCCTCACCAGGTATTGGACTTGAACCAAGAACCTTCTTGCTGTGAGGTGGAAGTGTTAATCACTGTCCCGCCATGCCACTTGTTAGCATAATAATGCTAGCTAAAAATGACATAACACCACATGGATGCTACAAACCCTTGACGAACACCACTGGAATAATTATCCTACTAGTAGGATTACCTCTTATGCCTTTCATATTGCATGATGGGTAATGACCGTACTTGAAGCTTGATTAATAATTTTTTTTTTCCTGGAAAACTGGGGGAATTCTCTCTGATGTACCAGATGCTGTAAATATAACTGGAGTATTCCTTTGACAGGTGTGTTTTACTGTGTACATGTTAAGTGGTTTGAACTTAGATGTAATTAAAGTCAATTTGTATTACATACTGTTCTTCAATCACACGGTGCAACATTCTCCAAACAGATGTTAAAATGTATGGTTTGCTGGGTTTTTTTTTTTTTGACTGCGTACAGTCAGATATGTTGCGTGTGTGTATATGTCAGATTTGAAATGCAAAAATTGTGCACAAACCTGTGCTCCAGGAAAAAAAAAAACCTGCCTAGTTATGATTGGCATCAAGTGCATCTGCACTGCTTCTATGTGACGAAGCTGTCTCGCCTTTTAAGTGAAAAAAAAAAAGTGTAACACTGCAATTCCCTTAAGTGCTCCAGGTTTTAGCATGCTGCTAATTAGACGGTAATGCGAGAGTCTCTGATTGGCATTTTAAACGCTCCGCCATCACTTCACACTGTTCACACCACCCGCCTCTCTTCTCTTTTTGCATCCACCCTCAAAGTTTCCATCAGAGGAATCATTAAAAGATGAAATGACATTACAAAAAAGGACCCTCCCCTGACAGAAGTTATCATTACCACCTTTAATCAAAAGTAAAACTTGCTCTCTTTTCTCTTTCCTTCCACTTGGCCTCCTTTTATCCCTTTCTGTAGGCCTACATCTCACGCATCATCCTTCAAGCTTTCCCAAGGTTTTTCAGAGGGGAGAAAAAAGAGAAAGAGAGAGAGAGAGAGAGAGAGAGAGAGCGCAAAGGAGAAATAAAGTGGGAGAAAATGAAAGATGGAGGGAGACAGGGCGAAAAAGAAGACTAAGCTCTGTCAATTGGAGTGAGTGCACTACTAAGTTTGGCTTCACTACAAAGGTTAGCAGATCTGACTGTCAATACTGTCAGAGAAATGGAGTCTTTGGGAGGGGAGGCAGGGGGAGGAGGAGGAGGAGGAGGAAGAAGAGGAGGAGAAGGAGGATACACCGAGGTGAGGAGGAGGAGGAGGAGGAGGTGGTGGTGGTGGTGGTGGTGGTGGTGGTGATGGGGGGAGATGCAGAAGGGTTTGCTTTGAGAAAAAGAGATACTTTGATATTTCGGAATGTTAGAAGGGTGAATACGGAGAGCTGGAGGTTGGGGATCTAATTACCGGGCCATAATTGGGGGCTGGGGAATAGGCCGCCGTCCTCTCAACTCGCTGCAGATCAATTATGTTAAGAGAACATCTGTAAGTAGAGCTTAATGAGGTCCATTAGAGCAACATGCGCTGCCTCTCCCTAACCGGGCTTGTCAGCTCCTTGGATGAGCCGGAGAGCGCTGCTAACTGGGGACCTGCTGGAGGTGCTTAAATAGGAGAGGAGGGGAGGGAGCGAAGGAAGAAAGAAGGCAGAGAAAGGAAGTGCGATCAGGTCGGTCTTGCCTTGCCTTGCCTTCCCAACTGCCTTGCCTTGCCTTGCCTTGCCTTGCCTTGCCTTGTTTTGCCGTGCCGCGCCGCGCCGTGCCGTGCCTTGCCGGGCCGTGCCGTGCCGTGCTGCCACAGGAAGATACGAGGCTTTTTCTCGCATGGAGGAGGACGAAGGGGGGCTTTGAGATCGAGAGTGGTTGCAGAGAGAGAGAGGGAGAGAGAGAGAGAGCGAGTCTGGGAGAGGAGTTTGATCCGAAGCGCACCCGGCAACTTTCCCACGGTACGGTACGCATTCCCAAAGGCGCGCGGACGCACGAGTAGTAGGATGACGGTCGCTGTTTATCTGTGTATAATCTGTCTGTGTATTCATTCATTCATACATACATGCGTGCGTGTGTATCTCTGGAAGCAAAAGGGCTGTGTGTTTACTGTTTTTATTTCCAATCTCGGAATGGTGCGTGTGCCGTTTTTATTATTATTATTGTTATTATTATTATTTTCAATCTGCGAAATATTGCAAGTGCGCAACTGCCTCTGGGTGATCGATGATGCTCGGCAGGGGATTCCGTGATCATGCTTGGCACTGAGAGGACGCTTATGCTGTTAAACAGAGCTGCTCGATCCCGAAATGCCTCTGTTCGCTGCTCCAGGAGTAACAGTAAGAATAAAATGTTTACACCGAGCGCTCATTATAAGCTGCGAGGGCTCGTGCCGTTTGGGTTTCTGCAGGGATCCTCACACTTTGCGTCCTTTTGCATGGAGTGTTGCCGAGTGGATAGATAGACTGAGTGTTTGGATGGAGTGATAACGTCCTCCTACCGGCTGTGCAATCAGTGTGTTTGGGAAAAGAGAGAGAGAGAGAGAGAGAGAGAGAGAGGGTGAGAGAGAGAGAGAGAGAGAGAGCATCCATTGCAAGGATGCTTCATTCTTATTATGGTATTACCTGCTAAATATGATGGTTTGCATGAATTGCACAGTTATCATAAGTGTGTGTGTGTGTGTGTGTGTGTGGGTGTGTGTGTGTGTGTGTGTGTGTGTGTGTGTGTGGAGGAGTCACTGCATTATGTAGCCTATTTCTCAGACTTAATTTCTGTGTGAATTAGGGATGAACACAATGCAGTGTTGGTATATCTCTGAGTGTTACATTGCAGTTGATGTGACTTATTTTGCGATCCACTGGTGCATGAAAGCCCTCCATCACCTAATGTACTGGTACCGCACAGACCACCAACCTGAGCATGGATGCAAATTGTCTCATAGCACACCTCTGACAGTTATTTCAGAAGTTGGCGAGAGAAACTTGTAGAGTTGGCTTGATCACTTTGAGAATCTCAGTATGCAACAGTTTCATGTAATAATCATTGATTTAATAAAAAAAAAAAAAAAAAAAAAAAAAAAAAAATCATATAATTTTTGAAAATAAAAAGGGCCGGACTGTTGAATTCTTCAGTGTTGATGCTGCGATTCATGGAAATCTATTCAGAACTCTGGATCGTTGAGATTTATCAGGGTGGTCGCGTCATATAATAAAATAGACCAATTTTTTGGAAATCAGAGTTATACTGTACATTGAAACTGTCTTAAACAAATAAAACAAATAATGATTGATAAAGATTACATCATATAACCCCATCACTTCACCCTCAGCAGACCAGCCAGTGTGTTTTAGTCACAAAGTGTAGTTTTTTTTCTTGGTGGTCTCTCGCTCTCTCTCTCTCTCTCTCTCTCTCTCTCTCTCTCTCTCTCTCTCTCTCTCTCTCACTCACTCACTCTAACTCATCCCTCCCAATAATTCACATATATCTAGTGAGTAATTGACGTGATAACATGCTATATAAGGTGGAGGCGGGGGGTTTGAAAAAAAGGATGAAGAGGTTAGAGCCCCCCCACACACACACACACACACGCGCGCGCGCGCACACACACACACACACACCAGGCTTATGCACCTCCTTTCCCATTCACCCCTCTCTCTTTCTCCTTTACACACAAATGGCATGATTACGCAGATAGCTTCGCTCAGAAATAATTCAATCCATGACAAAAACCTAATTACTGGCAGGTCATATACCCTGTCAGCTTTAATGCATCTCATCAGTCATAATGGTGGCGAGAAGCATTTTTATGACCCATCTCATTACTGCTGCATTTTAGGCACAGTGATTGGCAAGAGGCCGCAATGCTAACAATCGAATACACCAAGTCTGACACCATCTCTCCCACTTCTTTTCTGTTCACATTTTCCCCTGCTCTCTTACTGAGGGATTTCATACTGAGACGGAGAAAAGTTTTAGCTCATTGTCAACAGCAAAAAAAAAGCTAATTGTGTGTGTGTGTGTGTGTGTGTGTGTGTGTGTGTACACTATGAACAGGCAGCAGGAGGGCCTTATGCATCATTCTCCTTGGCAACCTGGGCATCAATAGGCGCTAATTAGAGTGCGCAGGTGTAACCAAAGGGTGAGAAATAAGTAGAGTTACTTTGCACAGGGGATCAGAGGGAAGCTATAGGCCTATACATGACAACACAGACACTGCACTTGCTTGGGGGGGGAAAAACAGTAATTACTGCAGTAGTGTATGCTACAACTGAGAAATGAGAATAAAGATACCAACCCAATCATTTGCTGCAATGCTATTATGCAAACGCCCCATACACACTGTACACACTCACAGTCTGACCTCTAAGGCCAGTGTGGGTGGAGCTGAAATGCTTTTGTCTAGTCGAAGTGGGTAGATTAAGAAGTGCGTGGTTACTGAAAAATTCTTCCACGCTGATGCACTGAGACTCGGAAATATTTGTTCACATGAAAAAAAAAAAAATTTTTTTTTTTTGTTAAATATGCCTTCAGCCTTTCTCTGTGGTAAGCTCTGACTCTCAGAACTAAAGGTACCAAACTATAATTCCCCTTGCTGCTGAATGGACCACCATCAGTACATCATTTGTAGCTTTAGTATGGCTTTCAGCTGGAAATTTACACACACTGTGGTGTGCATTTAAAAATACAGTAGTTTCAAGTACACTTGTAGACTTTAAAGACGAATCACATGCTATTAAGTTTCAAACTACACCAAGCAACTTCAGAAATAGACACGAAACATACAAGTGATGTACCTATCCCATGGACATTAGACAGTACGCCCTGGTACCTGTACTGCTGAGAGTGCATGCTGGGACTGATACATCTTCAACCAGTGTGGGACGGTTTCACTACCCCCAGTTTCCACAGGTTCAGCGTGTTCTAGAACTAAAACGATGGACAAAAAGAAGGTCTCCATCAATATATTGCAACCACTAACTATAAAACGGCTAATAATTGTAGCATATATAGACTATTAATTCACTTTCTGAACCACTTAATACTGATTAGGGTCACAGGGAGGCTGGCGCCCATCTCAGCCGACTCTGGGCAAGAGCAGAGTACACCCTGGACGGGGAAGAAACACACTGACGGCCTTGCAGCTAGTCTTGTCGAAAGTAAGCATAGGTTCTTTTACATGAACCTCTCACCACAGACAGTGAGAGACATGGCCGGCCTATGATAACCCAGTTAGCTGCAGCACTTCGGGGGGGGGGGGGGGGGATGATGGGGGGGGGCAGTGTCAAGCCATTGAGAATGGGACTTAAACCCAGAACCTTATGATCGGTGAGTGATTCAGCACCTTTACCACCAGACCACCACTGCCCATATATATAAACTAGAGCAATAATAATAATAATAATAATAATAATAATAATAATAATAATAATAAAACAAATATGTCCTGGCAGGTTCCTGGATGTGCAGCAGCTCATGATCATGTATGAAGTCCTGGTATTATTGACTGCAATATGATCTTCGGTGTATCTGGGGAGGGGAAAGGGATCACAATACAGCATGCAAATTGCTTGCATGTAATATATATATAGAAGGAAGAGGGAGAGGGACGGAGTCTCGAAAGCGGAGCTCGCGTGCACGCGCGCCAGTCAGAGAAGAGAAGCAAGCGCAAAGTTTCTCTCGAGAGCGCGCGTCGTCACTCCGGCTGTCTCTTATTAAGCGAACGACCTGTTCTTGTTTTATTATTATTATTATTATTATTATTATCATTATTATTGTAATTATTATTATCGTCGTCTAGTAGTCTTTTCGGGGGAGGGACTGGATTCACGAGATCATAAAACCAGGATTCGCAGTTCCTCGAGTCTCATTCTCTGTTGAGCAAGTTGTTCCGAGAGTTTTTTTTTTTTTTTTTAAACTTAATCCGTGATCACTCAGGCGAGAACACCTGTAGCTCCCCATCCCCCGGTCTACCGGTGTGTGCGCGCGCGCGATCCTCGCGGACCTCGTTATTTTCGAGCGGAAGATACGTACAGCACTGAGATAACTGTGATCTGCAGCACGAGGTCGGTCGGTTACGTGAAGCTTTTTTTTTTTTTTTTTTTTTTTTTAAATGTAATTTTCTTGCTCCGAGGAATATAGAGAGGGAGTGTTGCGTGTGCAGGTACTGACGTTCACTCTTCTGCATAAGTTCGACAACAAGGTGAGTGGATTGCTTTCTGGTTCCAACAACCAGGTTTACATTCTGCACGCGGAACAAATGCACGTGCTTCAAGCGTGCGTGGCGTCACGAGCAATGTTTTCAGAGACACGAGAATGCCATGGTGGGTTAGAAATAGAATTTTGGGAATAAAATGCATGTGAATTTTGCAACGTTGAAATGATTAGAGATTTGAAACAGCTTCGGTTACTTTAAAATTCTAGTTTTCCCGGATGCATTTTTTTTTTTTTTTTTTTTTACATTTTTTAAATTACATTTTTTTTTTTTTTTGAGGGGTGGGTTTTTAATTTTTTTTTTTAAAGATTCTTGTATTTTTCCCATTCCACGACTGACGCGGTTGTCAAAAAAAGAAGTGCTATCGCAAAAAAAAAAAAAAGGAAGAAAAAGTTGTCCTTTTCACAGGAAATAAATTCCTCAGGAAGCGCGTGAGCTGTTCCTTGGGAAGCGCGCGCTATCATATAGCATAGCAGTCCCTGCGCGCGCGCCCCCGACCCTCGCCATACGATGTAGGGATGACGGCACGCGGAGGGGTGAAGTGAAGAAGGAGATCCGCCTTTGTCGTCCGCTGTCATTCTGTTCTCGCGCCTCCGCCACGACCGCTGCCTCAGCCTCAGCCGCCGCCTCTATTCCTGCTCGGACTGCTGTTAGCAAAAGGCTAGGAATTTCCTAGCCGAGTCCTGACGGTGCTGAGCTCGAGACCCCCCACCCTCACCACCACACACCCCTCTGCCCCCCCCCCCCAACACCCCCCCTGTGCTGTGTGCGCCTTTGTTTGCCGCTTTCGCGTTTCCTTTTTTTTCCTTCGGTTTTTTTTTTTTTCTCGCGAGGCGAAACAGGATTGTTAGCGGTAACAAAAGCGAGCCGCCCCCCATCCAGCTGCTCACTTGACGGAGGAGGAGAAGGGGAAGCCCTCTCGTCGCATGCTGGTGTTTTTTTACGCGCCGGAGCGGCTCGACAAATGCAGAAAAGAGAGAAAAGTTTCGGTAAGAGCTCAGCCGTGTACATATCTTTTTTTCCCCCACCTCATGTGTTTTTTTTTACCCACCTCTTGTGGGAATCTAATTACGAGCGTGTGAGAATGTGCGCGAGCGGTATTATGGGTTGCCAGTGACTTTTAATTTAAACGGTTTGACTTAATTAAAAAATAAATAAATAAAAATTTATATATATATATATATATATAATACTGTGGATATATACTGTGTATATATAGATAGGTTTTTGAGAATTTTCTTGTTTTGTTTTGGTGTTGGTGTGTGTGTGTGTGTGTCGTGATTTCTTGGTGTTTTCCACGCTCTCTGAGTTTTTGCGCGCTTCCGTTTGGTGGTCTTGCCTCGAAAATTAGGCTCCTATAATAACAGCCGACGTTATTGGCTTTTTCCGAGCGCTTGGCTGCCATGGCAACAGAAATTAAACTGATAAGCGGGTGAAATGTCAGCACCGCCGGCTCTCGCAGCAGCTGCTCTGCTCTCCTGTGCTCTGCTCTGCTCGCGCGTTCTGACCAAATCACCCGGTTCCGAACTAGTCATTAAGGCTACGAGGAGGCTATAAAAGAAAGAAAGAAAAAAAAAAGCGTGGTGCGACGTGTCACCCGTACTTGACGTTTCAGCCGTTCTGGGTTTTTCATGTTCTGCAGGTTTCGGTCTTACAGGCTGGTTCCGTTTGAAATCGACGAGCAAGTGCTCGGATCGTGAGGAACGGTGGAGGGGGAGGAGGTGACGTGTGTTTGGGTTGCGGACCCTCTGGTGGACAGAGTGGAGTCGAAACTCTGTGGTGTGTTTTTCTTGGTAATGACTGTGGTGTGAAGCGGTGCGGATGAGCGCCACTGATTGGGAACAGAGGTGATGAGCAGCGCGCGCGCGCCTCACGACATCCATCCGGTCGGTCAGATTAAAAGGTCAACAGTTTAAACCTCGAGCAGCAAAATAGGACAGGAAGCTTATCCATCCACAGCTTCCTTTCTTTAACCCCTCCCACCCACCAACCCACCCCTCAAGTATTTTATTATTATTACTATTATTATTATTATTATTATTATTATTTATCTTGAAGTGCATGGTTTTTATATGAGTTTTCGAACCCTTTGGTTTGGTTAACATTTAAATAGCAAATAACATCTGGGGAAATAAACTGACCTTCAGAACCCTTGCATGCCCTTGTCCTCAGAAATTCATTTGTTTGCAAAAGCCTAAACTTTTCAGTTCGTACACCAAGGGCATTAGGGTTTGTTATGATATTCTTTCCTATCTTTGTTAATCTACACGCACGCGCGCACACACAATGTGTGTGTTTGTGTACACAAAAATGCTTAAGGATCAAAAAGATCCCAATGTTAGCAAGTGTTGCTGTGTATAAATCTCATGTAGGCTTTCAGTGCTGAGTGTTAGCCGGAAAAAACCTCCCTCCTAATTCAAAGTTTACCAACACCCAATCTCTTCTTTTCTTTCTTCATGCATGTTTACTCTTAGGTTAGCAAGATTTATGAGGTGGGTGCAGGGGGCGGGGGTGTTGTGAGGCAGATCGTCCTGGTGTCAACACAACAGGCAGGAATCAGGCACGCTTCTAATGGAAGACAAAAACTATTAGGACAGGACAAAAGGTTAACCAGGAGTGCAGGCGCTGGGTAGAGCTCACTCTTGGCTGTATGGAAGGAGAATACTAATTACAGGCCGTCTGCATGAGCCTGCATTGTAGCCTCTCCACCCAACAAAGCCCTTTCACAGCCTAAATGGAGGGTTACACAATGGCTGCACTGGGGGCAAAGCTTTTCCTGGCCCCTCCTATGGAGTGAGAGAAGAAAGAATGAGAGAGAATGGAGAAAAGCAAGCCAGACATGGGAAGAAACCATTCAGCTGTTAGATTTTTGTTGTTGTTGTTGTTGTTGCGCACCAATTTGTTGGAGTTGGCATACCAAATTTCATCAAGTTCAAAGTAATAGTTTTCCGAGCTCCTTTTGGATATTTTTGGTAGTCGTGGTTTAAATCACTTTTGTTGTTTGTGTTTGTCGTATTGTGCTCTCAAATTCTGTGCTCTTCTCTTATTCTCCTTGACAGGTATACAAATGCTTTCCGTCCAGCCGGACACCAAGCCAAAGGGCTGTGCCGGCTGCAACCGGAAGATCAAGGACCGCTACCTGTTGAAGGCCTTGGACAAATACTGGCACGAGGACTGCCTAAAGTGTGCATGCTGTGACTGCCGCCTTGGCGAGGTGGGCTCCACGCTGTATACCAAGGCCAACCTCATCCTCTGCCGGCGGGACTACCTCCGGTAAGACATTCCACTATCCTCGAAAGCAGCCATTGAAACTGTATAACAGTTAAGAGCAGCATTGGGATAATCCCTTTGGCTAAAAGCAACAATATTCAGGAATGTACTTTTAATTTTTGACTCATGCTGGTATTTGGAGTTGGATGTAAATGCTAGTGGATATATGATCATAAACAAAAATAGCAAGTTGCATCTTCACTGATCAAGAAATATCTTTAACATGTATCATGGGACATTTTATTTAATCGATGCCTGAAATCAATTTTAAAGCCATGCTGAATCTCAGGGCCACTTTAGCCTTTACATATGACAGTCTCTTAATCGAATAAGACAGATCTTTAGGAGCCGTTAATGTTTGTCCTTTGGTTTGAGAGAATTCACTTGTTGGAGCCAGTTAATGTGCTGAGAGACTGGGGCATCGAGTTTAAGACCACCCCACACCCTGTTCATTTCCCTCCAGGTTAAAAAACAGCTGCATGCCAGTGGTGTAGTGGTTAGAGCGCAGGGCTCACGATCGGGAGGTTGTGAGTTCAAATCCCAGTTAGACCCCCACTGTGCTCAGACTCCTGGGCAAGGTCCTAACCACAAGTGTGCCTCTGTTCACCCAGCAGTATAAATGGGTACCGGTAAAAATATACTGGGAAGGTAACCTGCGATGGACTAGCGTCCCAACCAGGAGGAGTTGTACTCCTGGTCGCTTCACGGTATGGAAACTGGGGATAAGCACCGGCCTGATGAGCCACTAGGCTCGGGTGTAAAAAGCCCCCCAAAAAAAAAATCATGCCCAGTCTAGGAAACACTACTGTGCTTTTTAAACTACTGTAACACTCCAGACTGATGTGCATTCATTTGTTTGCGCACTTTTCATTAGCTGTGTTACCTGATTCTGGTTCCACTGTGACAGTTTGGGAATGTCAGAAAGCTTTGTAGCATTTTGAAGCTGGTTACATTAATGTATATGGGTCTGATCACGAAACTGGGACATTTCCAACAACCCAACTTCAAACTCTAATAAATATTTTTGTGCCCAAGTTTATTTGTCAATCAGTGCATCAAATCTTTAGTACATGCCTGTGAGATATCCTATCAAAATATGTACATATGGTGAACACAATTTTTGAACTAAAGCATGTCTATTCCTAGTTCATGCCCTTTTCACTCTATTTTGTGACAAGTGAAAGACCTTGTTATTTTCACATCTTGCTGAACCTCTGCTAAGGTCTCCACAGGTCCAATAACAACATGAAACGGAGCACAGGTCCGTGTACAATGAACCACAGAATTTGCAAGTGCGTGGCAAAATTCATAAATGAGCACCAGACTTAAAACAGGATTGTTGCTGTGTGTAATTTTCCCTGTCCATTTCACATACTGTATCTTGTGCACCCATGGATTACTGATGCATTGGCATTCATTGCTTATAGATAAGAGGGAAGCTGAACACGTCAAGCACTATCAATTTATATAGTGCAACTAAGCAAACAGTTATTGGCAAATGCTATTTTAGTGAATCGAAAGCTATGCCATGTTACATACTGACTTTTTGAGTTGTCTTATTAATAATTTGATACTGCTGCCTCTCCGAGGAATATTATCCCTCATCTTCCATGGTGTGACGCATAGTGGCCTAATACATAAACCAATTGGAAAATATTTTTTTTCTAAATCTGCAGAAAATTTCAGGTCAGTGTTACACTTTTCAGTTCCAGTTTTACGATCAGACCCATATCTTGTGAGTGATCATCAAAAAAGTATTGGCTGGACAATTTATGATATGCACAGTGTACTTGTAAAAACAGTGCACTAAAAGCAACAACGGCAGAATATCCAGTCTTTATTGTCAAAAATAATTCTAGGAATCCATCCATGTTGGCTTGTTGGTTGGTATTAGGACATTATATTAATGTATTGAAAGTACTAGTCATGATGATGGGATTATACTACAAGAAAAATTAATTGATGCCAGTGTTTGCTCAAAATTATGACTGTCATTCATTTTGCCAGTTACCGTTCTAAAACACGGACACTAGCAAAATGCATCCTTTCATGCACACCTTCTCGTTACTCCGGTCTCTGCCAACAGACCTGGGTCGATTTAAGATATTTGCACCGCTTTAGGAATGTAGAGTTGTTTTCTGAGTGTTGTAGGAGCTTGCGGGAGTGGTTTTGTACTTTGCAAAGGCACAGTTCATTTAATTTGGGCAGAAGGGATAAAGAGTCTCCATTAGGCATGACACAGACGAGCAGACTTTTGGGAAGATGAGATAGATACGCGGCCAGAGGGCTGAGGCTACGCACAGATTACTTTCCTACACTAAGCCTCATTGGCTGCATCTTCCTAAAGCACATCTCCGTTCATGACAACATGCTTGAGTGCCTTAAAACAACAGCTCAGGAAGAACAAAATCACTCTGAGCCATAGATAATAGCATCACTTTTTTCTTTTTTAAAAGAATATAAAATCGCATGCTCCTGTAATCTATTTTAGCGGATATAACACATAAGGGTGGTATGCATTTTATGCTAAAAGTGATGGATTGAAAAGTGAAGTTCATTCTCTGTGTGGTCATGTAGCGCAGTAATTTTTTTTTTTTAATTCAGTAATTGCCTGCAATTTTTTTTTATTCCTCTCTATGTTTCGGATCATATGGGTACTGCTTGCTTGTTTTTTTTCTTTTTTCTTCATCATCAAAAGTTCAAGGTGACAGAATTGATTTCAATCGAGCTATCACACACCTTTTCTGTCTGTTGCTGCCGTCTGGCCTCTGCTCACTGACTCATAGAAAACGGCAGACATGGCCAAGGCCTGGCTTCTCATCACACTGGCCGCTTTGCAAATAAAGAGATCGGTAGATAGATAGCTATATATATATATATATATATATATATATATATATATATATATATATATATATATAGTGTGTGTGTGTGTGTATGTATATATATATGTGTGTGTATATATATATATATATATATATATATATATATATATGTGTGTGTATATATATATATATATATATATATATATATATATATATATATATATATATATATATATATATATATATATATATATATATATATATATATATATATATATATATGTATAAATTAAAAATACCACTCTCCATTTCCAGGATAATCAGTAGCCCCTCTTCAAGCAGCACTCCTTCTCGACACCTGATCATTCCCTTATTTAGTTTCTCAGGTTTGCACTGCAGTTGGTCACTGAGATAAAGAGAGCCTTGATTCCCCTCACCCCTCTTTCTATTTGTTCCATTTCAGCTTTCTATTTAAAAGTGAATTATGCTTGGATTTATTATACATGGCCACCCAACCCCCATCCCGCAGAATCAATCCTGTCCTGTTTAGCACTGTGGCATGTTATTAAGGCTGACATAACCAGGGTTAATAGAATTCTTCAGGGGTCTACAACCATGAGTAACCAAGAGCAATGTGGTCTCACCAGCTGAGAAATAATCCCTATCACAACACGCACAAAAAATAAATTAAAGAAGAACAAGAAATAAATAAATAAATAAAATAAGGGTTGCTTTCCGAGGGCCAGTTTGACTGGCTGTTTAATTTTCAATTGGTCAGAGGGTGTTATTACTTTTCTATAAGAGCAGTTCTGCCAGTGATATGTTATCGTTTCTATAGTAACAACTAGAGTGGCTCCATGGAACGAGTTATAAAATGGTAATAATAATTGATTTTTTTTTTGGGGGGGGACACTGTTATTTGACAAGAAACAATTTGTGAACAACATAGAGTTTAATCACTGATGTGTTGAAAATTTCCAAAAATGTAAATTGTAGTATATGAGTCCCCGGAGTTAGGGCTTTGTAGTGGATAATGTTTTGGGTTTGGGCTTTTGGTATAATTGCCAATGACAGATTTTTTATTTTTTTGGCTTGTAGTATATTAAGAGCAATAAATAGGGATTTTATATAGCTATTTTAAGATAAGTGATAATTTTCAGAATTATTATTACTAATATTGTCTTTTTAAATTCATAAATAGAAACAGCTGGCTGTTATTGAGAGTTGGGTCTTTCAAAGAAACTGGGTTTATTTTGGTACTTGGTACTTTGCCAACTTTTGAATATATACTGAGAAATAAAATGGAAATTTAGACATGTGATACCTTAGGATGTACTTCATGATTGTCCTGATGGAATAAATGTAAAAATGTGTGTGTGTGTGTGTGTGTGTGTGCACGCGTGCGCTTTGAGCTATCCTATATTTATTGTATTTTTTAAAAATTGGACCAAAATTGGGACATGAAAAGCTACCCAAACCTGAAAATGTCTTTTACACCAGTATAAATAAAGTGTGTTACATTTAAAAGTTAAATGTTTTTTCCTAATTCAGATTTTTCATGAATCTATAGTCTCATCCACAAGTTCACATTCAGCATTACATTATATTTACAGCATTTGGCAGACACTCTTACCCAGAGCAACTTAGAATTAGCATTTTCTTACACAACTGAGCAATTGAGGGATAAGGGCCTTGTTCAAGGGCCCAACAGTGGTGATAGTGGGGATTGAACCACTGACCTTCAGATCAGTAACCCATCGCCTTAACCACTAAGCCACCACTGCCCTTGTGACCCATTGTGTCCACTCACCTTAACATGCGGAGCCTGACCATTCAGACACGGTTAAAAATTCGAGTGGCTTTTCAACAACCATCATGTCATGAAACAGTCTGTCTTATATTTTTACTTTGATTCCAAAAAAGTACCTGTGAGATAATCAAAAAATACTCCCCGAACCCCCAAAAAAAAAATAATAATAAATAAATCAAAATGTATTATCGAATATTATCTAGTATTGTTATTATACTATCGTATTTCACCTTGGTTACGTCTGGGTCAGCATGGCCTTCTAAATCACCCGTATAGAAGTAAAAGAGGGTGTCCTTTCTCTTGATAAATATTGATTATAAAAACAGACCCAACGTTATTCTGAATTCTCTTACTTATGTTAGTTTACATCTATTTTTATTTTATTCTTAAACCCTTTATCTTGCTTTTGAGTAGCTGTTTCATTGAGACGCCGGTTTTCATCCTTATTTATCAAATACAACACGGGGCATTTCTCCGGTAGAGAATAAGAAGCAGAAAGTGTTTGATCTAGCTAGCAGATGCTGGAGACACAACATCAACATCAACTGATTCATAGTTGAGACGTTTCGTGGTAATTATTGATGTTGTATCCACCTTGATTTTCTTTACTGCACTCAAGGTATGGATATATGGTGCTGGATGTTACTATCACCAAAATGATGCTTTTGATACTGGGCTGGTGTCTCCATTAACGATAAAGAAGAACAGAAATAACCATGTTTATAGCAGTGCTTTTGCATTTCAGAGCAAAGTGCGATAAGGTTAAAAAGCCCAGACAAGAAAGGGACCGACACATTTAAGTTGGGAAGGTGGTGGAAATGAACTGCTGCAGCCCACAGAGAGTAGCCACGGACGTGGAAGCAATCCGCCAAGGCCAGGATGCAAGCAGGGGGGAAAGCTGTTAGGCATCAGTTAATGGAAAACTGTAAATTTCAGGCATCCATTTTAAAGACAGCACAGGGGGACCACTTATTTATTTATCTATCTATTCATTCATTTTTTTAATCCAACTTCAATTTTCCTCTACAGTGGTTTTTACTAAGATTGTAAATGCAAGCAAACTCACAGAAGTCGTCAACATGACTGGATTTATTACCATTTTGGAAAGCAGGCTATCGGTGAAAGATAACCAACATGTGTTGCATGGTTTAGTTGTAATAACTTCTAGTTTTCCTCACTCATTCCGAAGCAACTTGCTATACCACATCCACTGTGTCCTGTGTAAACTCATGGAAATGAACCCTGAAAATGTATCTCGGACTTTTTAATATACATACTGTGTGTGTGTGTGTGTGTGTGTGTGTGTGTGTGTGTGTGTGTGTATCTGCCATATTGTAGACGGTCCAAAATTCTTGTGTATTGAAGTCTGTACTACAAGCCTTGTACAAAAGATCAACAGACACGATTTACTTATCTGGATAAACCTTTGGGACGAGAGTGTCTCGAATATCTTTTACATATGTTTGTTAGTATTCATCCTGTTTCTTTCTGGTTAGTTTCACAGTTATGATTTGACATATCTCCTCCAAACCACATCATTTCAGTCTGAAGTCAGTGATGGAAAAACTATAGATAAACGTTGGACCGTACATAGACTAAAAACGGACATGCGATTGGGACGCTCTTCTTCTTCTTCATCATCATTTATACTGCTCAGCCATAACAAAAACACTGACAAATCTGATTAGTATAAACTACACAAGACTGGTGTGATCTGATTGGTTTACTGGGGGGTAATGCTTGGTTTGAAATGGCTGACAATCACTCAGTTGTTTGTCCTGGTCAAATGGAGTAAGTGGTGTCGTCACTGTCACACTTTAAAAATGGAAAGATCAACTATGAAAATGTCATTAAAGTTGCCTTTTCTTATGTTTCGTTTTGGTATATACGTAAACTCCAGTTTAAAGAAGACACCATTGTGCAAACACACAGTTATGTCAATACGAACGTGTTGGACGCAGCAAAAGTAAGCAAGCCTAATGGATCCCAGAGATTTTTAAATGGGTTGCATCATGATTGCTGAAGGGCTGGATCTGTTCATCTCCAAAACATCAGGACTTATGGAGGTGTACCTAGTGGGCAGTTAGAAGTACTTACCCAAGATGGCCCAAATGAGGACAAAAAGTGAACAGGTTAGTAGTACATGTGGTCTGAACCCACAGAAGAGCTACTGTAGCCCAGCTGTTCATGCTGTCTAGGATAGACATCCTGTGCATTGCAGTTTGCTGTGTATGGGGCTGCCTAGTTGCAGAGCACTTAGGTGGGCTTAATGTTATGGTTGAATGTAATTGAAGAGCTCAGTGCCATAACCAGTATGAGTCACAAATTTGTGATCTTGAGAAGCACAAATACAGGGATCCCTCACGTTCTGCGGTTAATTGGGACCGAGATCCCCACGCGACCATTGAAAACTAAGAAGTAGGATCAACATCACCCCCCATTTTTTTTAAAAACCACGATTCACTGACGCCCCATGAATTCAAGTGCGAAGTAGCGAGGGATCCCTGTATTAAAATTAAGTCATATTTATCACATGGTTTAGAATTTTAGCTGTAAAGAAGCTGCAGTTGTTCACTTTGGAGTGACTTTTAGCTTATAGGTAGGTAAAGTCCTTTGGGCTTTTTACACCCGAGCCATAGTGGCTTATCAGGCCGGTGCTTATTCCCAGTTTCCATAGCGTGAAGCGACTAGGAGTACAACTTCTCCCGGATGGGACGCTAGTTATATTCCCAGTATATTTTTACTGGTACCCCTTTATACTGCTGGGTGAACAGAGACACATTTGTGGTTGAGACCTTGCCCAGGGGTCTTAGCACAGTGGGGGTTTCATTGGGATTTGAACACACAACTTCCCGATCATGAGCGCAGCATCCTAACCACTACGCCACTGGTGTAGAGTCCACCTTATTTTCTTCATGTATGGACTTAGCACATTACAACACTTTGCCTTCAAATTAACGTGAGACACTCTTGAGTTCAGCACATGCTCTTCTTACGACATTCTGTGTATGTTCATGTAAGATATTCATATGAGGGGTACCTAGTGCTAATTTTTTTTAAATTGTCAAATTCTGCCTATTTGAAGACTCGGGCAAGTTCAGTAGTTACCAGATTCTAGGAAAGAGATTAAACAAGATAGTTTAGAAGGTAAGCTTCAACATTAAGGTTTGAATCTGATGAAGCGTTGTTGATTTATTTATTTATTCAGTAATTTATTGCATTTAAATTCCAATGAGACAGACATTGATGTTAATGATGCTAATAAAGTCTATTATTTATTTTTTTTGGAGATTTAGGATTTAAATGTGTAAGCTAGGTCAGGCATCATTACACTGTAGTGGTGTTTCTATATTCTTATAGTCAGAATGTTTTAAACTTTTTTTTTGTTGTTGTTGTTTTAATATAACACAATTAAAAGTTATACAGAATCTATCTAAACTCGGTCGGAAAGTTTCACATCACACATTTATCCCTGTGATGAAAGAATGACTATAATAATTCATGTCAGCTCATTAGTAGATTGCTGATGACAGTGCAGCTGTGTCATCTGAAAAAGGTTAGCTGCTCTTTCCATCAGGGATCGGAGCAGTGCGCTTCCTCTGAGACTAGCTGAAAGATTGAGGCCAGCTCTCCTCCTAATGACCAGTGCATATGGAGTTCTCTCTCTGCGCTCCAACACCGTACAGCATCCAGCATGACTCCTTGGTCAGCTTCTTTCACCAAAAAATCTGGCCACCCTTGTAAAGCAAGACTACAAAGACTATTCTGCGGCTGGAGATGGTGCATGTGTGCATAAATCAACATGAAGTGTCTCACTGAGGTGTTCGCCATTATGAGCTAACAGGAAAGCTTCTGCATGCTAGGGATGACAGTTTTCCCCGGATCCGTGGAATTCTGCGGTTTTTATCTCAAGTTGGTCATTTCTGTGAATCGTCTAAATCCGGGGTGAAAATTTTAGGGGATAGGGCCATTGAAAGTAGGCGCTTGTCGCAAGTGACGTTTGGAACTTGTGAGACAAAACGTGGCTTATCCGGACTTCCAATATTTCCAGTGAGCAAATGAAGGCTGAGTACTAAACAAGTATTCAACGGTGCACTTGCTCACTTGAAAGATTGGAAGTCCAGATAAGCCGCACATTGTCTCAAGCACAAACAAGTGAACTTGCGACAAGCGCCTACTTTTTGGAGCGCCTCACATATTGTAAGCCGCTTGTTGATTGGCTGTTTTAAGCTTAATGTAAAGTGACTGCTCAATTCAAATGACAGCGTGTTGTGTTTTTACGAAGAGAACGGCTGGTTAGAAAATCCCGCAAACGGTGTGAACTTTAATGAAAGAAGAGGAATCCCACGTGTCAGAAATAGATAAGTATATTAAGAATAAGTTTAAGTGGGAGTCGCTAGAGAAGATTGTGAAATTTGAGGTGAAAATCGACAGACTCAGAACGTATTGGAACCTTTAGCGAGTTTCATAAAGAAATATGACATCGCTGACAAGACCTTGTGTGTTTATTGCAACGACCTGATCAATTGTTGATCTCGCAGATGTATTGCAATTATGGCCGACAAACAAGCGCACTCAGAGGGAATTACGAAATATTTATTTCATTTAGATCACGTGAAATCCCATTGAAATGTAATCTGTATTGGTAAAATAATTGTGAGATAAACTTATTCGCATTGTTGATAATAACAGTTTAATATGTATGGAAATTTTATTTTCATTTTATTCATTGTTGGCAGTGGTGGTCTAGTGGTATAGGGTGCTGGATTGCTGATCCAAAGGTTGGGGGTTCGATTCCCACTCTCCACAAGGTTTTCACTGTCCTCCCCAGTGCAGCTAACTGGGTTATCAAAGGCCGGCCATGTTTCTCACTGTCTATGGTGTGAGGCATGTAAAAGAACCATTTCTGACTTTCGACAAGCGTAGGCTGCAAAGCTGTCGGCGTGTTTCCGCCCTGCGATGGCCTGGCGAGCTGTCCAGGGTGTACTCTGCCCTCGCCCGAAGTTGGCTGGGATGGGCGCCAGCCTCCCCGTGACCCTAATTAGGATTAAGCGGATACAGAAAATGAACTGAATTATTCATTTTTTTTTTTTTATTTGCAGCCAAACGTAATTAATTTGTGTTCAAATTGAAAATACTCAATAGATTGGTGATGGTTGTCATATAAATTAATACACTGTCACTGTTATTTACCTGAGTAGTATCTCAACATTAATTAGTAACTAGCAGGCTGGGACAGTTAGTTGAAAATGTTTCATAAATTTATGAAGTGGTTACACGAAATATTTGTATTTTTTTTTTTTCTTCTTTCATTTATACAACACAAAACTTAAAGACATGACCTATTTCTCAATTCTGTGTATATATTGTATTGCAAATACATATATGTTTACAAATAAAATTATATTCCAATTAGTCTATTCATTAGATGATATGTTTCACAACTGTAGATAGCAAACAGGCTCCGCCCTGAACCTCGCCCCCAGACCTCCGTGGCTAAAGTTCAGCTGAAAGACATTTTGCTGTTGTCATCCCTGGCATGCTATAGTCTCAGGAAGTGTACTAGGGAAGAGCACTAATTTGCCAGAAGATATTTATGTATGCATTTTGCTTAATCTTGCTTGAATTATGAGGAGACTGGAATCTGTCTAAGCCAACTTTGAGCGAACACCCTGAACAGCTCGCCAGACCTTTTGTATTTCAGCTCACACACAGCCACTCACACCTCGAGAAATAGCCAATTAGGATAATGTACATGCTTTTTGGACTCCAGAGGAAACCCAGCATCTGGAGAACATGCAAACCCCACACAGAAACACCCAGGCCAAGCCTGGGACTCGAATCCAGGATCTTTTTGCTGTGAGATGGATGCGCTTATCTCTACACCGCCGTACTGTTCGAATCGAGAATTCTTGCTGGTGGTGGATACCAGTGTGTGGATGAAATGTGTCATGGTTTCAGTGAAAATGGTGACTTTGTTGTGCTGTTTAATTTGAATGATAGAATTAATCTGCACACACCTTAGACTGCTGGTTTCTAAAAGGATTGGATTTTTATGAGCTTATCAGGTGTCGTGGTTATGGTAGTCGCTCACCCATTTGCCCTTGTTACTTTATTTTCTACACACAAATAGTGATATTTTTTACAAAATTTTCTCAATATGAGACTGAAATATTGTTTTGTATTTCAAGGTAAATGTTCCATGTTTCCTTTTTAGTCCTTGGAGAGACATGTCTCTTTTTTTTTTTTTTTTTTTTTTTTTTTCAACGTACCAACATCTTTTCATAGCCATTTTTCAGCTTTAATCGATGTGGACCACAGTTAAAATTCTGGTTGTTTAACAGTGCTTTTAAAATTCTATGTAACCATGATTTTGAAGTCTATGAGTTGTGAATATTGTAAGCAATAACAAATGGCAGGCAGGAACAAGTTCATCATTATTTCTTGCTCCGAGGTCATGGGAAGTGCAGAGGAGAAATATAGATATGAAGTTGTGGATACTGTTGAATTGAATTGTTTCAAAGCTGTGTGCATTAGGACAGATTTTACCTGAAGCAATTGAATATGTTCTTATTTGGCTCTTTTTCCTGTTTTTTTTTTCTGCCTGAGTCTATTTAGATATGAATAGTAAATATAATTAGTACATCATAACTTTTAGAGGTCAATAGAAACCAAACATTACGTAATGCATGAAATCTTAATAATCGCTCACGGCATGCATACAAGTATGTATGCGCGTGCACACACACACACACGTATTTAGTTATTCATTCATTAATCCTAATTAGGGTCGTGGTGAGGTAGGCACCCATCTCAGCCGACTTTGGGCGAGGACAGAGTACACCCTGTGTCCACCCTGGACAGTTCAGCAGGCCATCGTAGGGCAGAGATATATAATTGAATATAATATAAATGTGCTGGCGGCTGTACAGCTACCCTTGACAAAAGTGACCAGTGGGTCTTTTACATGCCTCTCATCATAGAGGGTGAGAGACATGGCCGCCTTTGATAACCCAGTTAACTGTATTGGGGGGACAGCAGTAATAACCACTGACGGTGGGGCTTGAACCCCCAACTTTGGGGTCGGTAATCCAGCACCTTTACCACCAGGCCAACACTGCCTAGTATTTAATGAATTCAAATTCATTATATATGTTTTGTAAAAGTTTTGCATGTTTAAGTGCGACTGAATGATCTGCCTTCATTTCACTAAAAACAATTAATAATAATTCAATTCTATTGCATGTATGAAGCACGAACAAAGTTCTCGCTGTCTTTATCTCTATTTATTTATTTATTTATTTTAGATTTTGGTATCCTGCATGGGAAATTATTGTTTCTGCAGTTCACCCTAAATCTAAAGTGAGTAAACACAAACTCGGAGCAGTGGCCTGTCACACACTGGGGAGCCCGGAGACCAGTGGGGTGTTAGGTGCCTTGCTCAAGTGCTTTTCAGCCATGAAGGTTGAGGAAGGGAAGGTGCACACTCCACCAGCACCGAACTTTGTTGTTTGATTCCCTAACCAGCGACCTTTAGGTCCCAAAACCACTTTTCTCATCAGTCCACATATACATACATACATACATACATAAATAAATAAATCTCTCTCTCTCTCTCTCTCTCTCTCTCTCTCTCTCTCGCTCTGTGTGTGTGTGTGTGTGTATGTACAAACAACAACATACGGTATCTTTTAATGGCAAATCATAAGTAGCATCTAATCAGATGCTTAAATTAGTTTAGAAACGTAACTTCTAATCGTATACTACAATCCATCTTTAATACTGTTGCATGGCCATCCTATCTTCTATCTACACAAATGGACATGCTATTGCATCGATGCTTGATGTAGGCACGTAGATGGGCCCATGCCGATATGCACCATTTATTTGAAAGAGTATAGGATAATGTGTAGCGAGCAGGTCATTATCACAAACTAAACCGAGCAGGGTATCTTGTATGGTTTGATGTTCGCGGACGCTGTGGTTTAAAGGTTAGAAATGCAGGCATAATGACTGATAGAGAGCCGGTTTGATTCCCTGGTCTGGCAGGAAACCATCCATGGATGAAGTGCCTCTGGGAAAGGTACTTAACCCACAACTGTCTTTGAGCACAGGTTTGCTGCCCACTGCTCCTGTGCCTAGTGGTAGTGTGTGCTCGGTACTGGTGTGGATGGATGGGTTAAATTCTGAGGTCATATTCACTGCTTCCTGTGTGTATTTGCAGTCACACAGTTGCAATGATGTTCCAGGGGTTTGTTTTCACACAATACATGTAACTTTTGATAAATATTTTATTCCTATAAGATGTGCGTCTTATTCTAGCAGATAGTGTAAGTTTTTATAGTGATGTGTTTTTATTAAATAAATATGTACTGTATAAATATTACTTATTAGAGACCGCAGCAGCAGAATAAAATGAAGTGCTTTAGTTCTATGCTATGCATCCCTCCATACCACTTAACCGTCAGCATCATGGGGGACAATCTGAGGTGGGTGCAGGTGAGAGGTGGGGTACACGCTGTAACAGGGCCACATTCAAACAAACAAATTTGGGGGACTGAGTGAAGCCAGTCGCCGGATCTGTGTGTTGGATGGTTGGAGGAAACCAGAGTATCCAGAGCAATCCCATACTTGCATGGAATAACATGTGAACTCATTACAGGAGGGCAATTGTCATCCATATATTTGAACTTATAACCTTCTTGCTGTGAGGCAACATTACTAACACCTGAACCTCAGTGTCACCTGCACATGTTGTGTGTGCATAGTAAATATACATGCTTAGCTCCAGTTAATTTCTGATATGTCTCCAACAGAGTTCATTATGACAGGTTTGAATGAATGCGCTTTGCCTTTCTCTGGATGTCACCTTCTTGTTGCTGAGCCTCAGTACTGCTTCATACCTGAATTTGGAAAGCGTGCTGAATGCAGCACATGATAGCGGTGTGCCCCTTATTGTTACATTCTTTTTTTTAGAGAATGGAAGACTTCTGGTGTCTCTTCCAATGAAATCTATGTACAGAGATCCCACGCTACTTCGCGCTTCAATTCATGCGGCTTCAGTGCATCGCTTTTTTTTTTTTTTTTAATATTCACCAAATGAAAAAATAAGGAAATTAAGGAAGAATAAGGGAAAAAGTTAAGGAAAATACCTCAAAAACAAGGCCAATTATGCCAAAAAAAAAAATTAAAATCTCCCATCAAAACTAGTGACATTGTTATGAAGTGCATATTTGAGTGTGTGCACCTGCATCTGTGTGCGTGCGCGCACGGATCTCGGTCCCAATTAACCGCGGAAAGTGAGGGATCCCTGTATACGTATTCATCAATCATTAGAACTGTGCTTCTGATATTAACTTATTATTAACTTCACCAAAAGCACTCAGCAATGGCTTTTAAAATCATTAATAAATGTATTATAATTGAATATTTTATTAAATATAAGCATTAAGACTTATTATTATTATTAGTTATAAAGTTGCAGTGTATTGCACATGGCAGTGAGATGAATCACGGCTCTTACATTAGCAAGGAATTATTCATTGCACTTTATTCGAGCTTTATGAGTCATTATCAGAATTTATTAAAAAAATGCTTACAAGGACCCCTAGCCAGCTGACACAGAATTCTAAGCGGAGTTATAATGATTTATACATAGGCTATAAAAATAAGTGTTATCAAACTCATGGATAGCTCCAGCACATCAAAGGTCTCCGGCTTCGTGCTCAGACATGTGCAGTGTGGAAGTGTGCTCTAATATTTAAACTCCAAGCCAGATTAGAAAGCATCCAGCTTGTTTTGGTAAAACATTCATTAAGACTCCAGTTGCACAGCACAAACTTATAGAGGTCTCGGTTTTAAAGAAGGTGTTTCAATGACTCTTAAGAGGTAAATCCTTCTGGAGAGCATGCTCTATTAGGAGCTGCCTTTAGTCTAGCTGTATCAGAAGCACTTGAAGTGTGGATACAGCCCTGGATAACCTTGTGTCTCTGCGGTACTTGTTACAATGGAGCACTCTGTGTGTACAAAAGGACCTCTTTTGGTCAAGATTTAAATGGGCCTGCTGCAACACTCTTTTATCCCCCTTCCTCAGCTTCTTCTCCTTATCCACACAGTCTCATTAGACAGCCCCTTCTGTCCAATGTTAGTGAGCCCATGTCCTCACTAGTACCCCTAAGGGCCATTGCAGATGCAAGTTTTTCTGTAGTCGACTTGTTTATGTCATCATAGCGCTATCAACATCAAATTTGTGTTTTCCTTAAAGGGTAGCTGGCATTTACAAAAAAAAAAAAAAAAAGGATGAATATGGTTCTTGAGAGGAAATGGAACACTTAGGGTTTCCTCAACAAAGAGGCCGTTTTAAGAAAATAATGCACTCGAACTAATAATGATGGAGAGTTTCTTATAAAAGGGAAACCTGGAAGCCATCTTGATATGGCCATGAGAAATCGTGTGGAAAAGAAAAGTGCAGCTCTGCGCCCCAAACAAAGGATTAAATTGAGTCTGAACAAAGATTAAAAAAAAAAAAATCTGGGAGGTGGTTGTTATAAAGTTAAAAACTGATCATACACGTAATTAATACGAATTTTAAGAGAGGTGAAGACAAATGTTTCACTTCTCAAATTCATCATATCTTCCGCTGAATCTCGGGTCGGGTCACGGGGCAGCAGCCAGATATTTTACTTTAGTTTTGTTTTATTTTTATTTTATAATGAGAGTAAGTCAACTTTTTCAATCAAGAGTATTTTTGGCAGCATTCCAAAACTCCATATCTATGTTATAAAGCAGTGCTTTTCAAATAGTGGGGGTATGATGCCAGGGGAGGTGTGGTGTGATGCCCAGTGAAGCGCGTATAATCCTGGGGAACATACTTTTCTGGAATTGTGTACGAGAATTAAGTGTAATTGCACCTCCACTCCACTAGTTGGCAGTAGCGCTCTCATTGTCGTGCAGTTTTTCGCAAGAACAAACAAAATAAAGTGCAGTAAGCAACTGCTCAAGAAACAACACGGAAAAACGAAGAGAAAGGTGGAGAGAGACGGAGATATTAATGAGTTTAAATAAGGATGCATTTTTTTTATTTCAGTCACATTGGTGCACTTTAAATAGTTTCTATTACAGATTTAAAATGCTAATGAAGTTTTTCTTGATTATAAATTGAACTATATATATATATATATATATATATATATATATATATATATATATATATATATATATATTTTTATGTTAATAAAGATACAATGTTATGCGAGGTGTATTAATAACAATTTTATAAACAAATAATACTATTTATACTCGCGCACGGGGCGGTGGGGGGCGTGAAATATTTTTTTCTGCCTGGGGGGGGCGCCACACAAAATAATTCAGAAGCACTGTTATAAAGCCATGAGCTTGATTTTTTTTTTTTTTTTTTTTTTTTTTTTTTTGTGTCCGTGCCCATACAGAAAACGAAATATTACGAAAATGGTGAGGAAAATACAATGTGTGCATTTGCACCTCACACTTCTACTTTTTGTAAACTTAAACATGCAAACAGATTCGCAGCTCTGCTTTTAGGCCGTGCCTAAATATTTACATTCCATCACTAGGTCCTGGTTTTGGAAATGCTAATCCACAGGTAAAGGATAAAAGTATGTATAAACATATGAAGAATGGAAGGATTAAAAATTCACATGGATTAAGTATTCTGACAAATCAGCAATAACTGTAATATCTTTTAATATTAGGAAGCCACAGAGATTTGTATTCTGTCCTTATAACCATGAAAAGGCGTGCCGCATGCAGCAATCTGGTAGTTTGGTAACTGTGCTTTGTCATATGAGTTCTGAATACCACATGGAGTTTCCAGATAATATTCATCACTCTGATTATTTATACGCCATCATTTATATCTGGGGGGGGAAAATCCATCCGGAAAATCTATTCTGCAAATATATTAGAGAATTGCAGCGCTGTTTGATTGCGAAATCTTGCCATCGTAACTACTGCTCATTAATTGTTGTACAAATCTGTCAAGGTCCTTGTAGACGGAACATTCCGGCTTTATCCAGAGTGGCGGTGTTTGGTCATTGGAGGCTGTGGTGGACAGGCAGTGAAGATATGAAAAGGAGTATGTTGTAAGGATTGTTGAAAACTGAAATGCATCGTGAGATCACCTGAGAAGAGCAAATTTTAATGTGAAAAGATGGTAGGCGTTATCAGAAAATTGTTAGCATATTCATTATATGTAAATATTTGAGATTTTTTTAATGGTTGCAAAGAATAATCATGAATTTCTGGAGGGAGTCCACAAAGAGCTTTTTTTTTTTTTTTTTTTTTTATTTAGAACTGATCCTTGCAGCTGTACAGAAATTTCCCGAAACTCACTCTTGTTTCCGTGCTCATCGCCGACTGTATTATTTGTTCCCTGCAGTTTGTCGTATGGAGACGCTCAAGCTGGCCTGCGAGCCACACCGGCCTCTCTATTGCCACAAGGTGAACTATTCCCCACTGTGCGTTATTATTAATAACTGTCAGCCAGAGGGGGTCACCCACGACAACTCCTTGAAAAGAACCCAGGGCGAGGCAAGTAGGCCGCAGCTGGGTGCCTTGTAAAACAATACCCCCCTACTCCTCCTCTTCCTACCCCCACATCCCCCGACGTTCAGTGCTTTAGGCAGGAATAATGCATGGGTGCGATTGGGGACCCGCACACAGCCATGTTTGCAGCCGTGAAAAATTAAGATGTCACAACCTGGCCCTGTTACTTGTACCTTTTTTCCAGTGTGCAGAAGCTATCTATTAGAAAGACGCAGTGCAAAGGGGATGTCTATCCTCGTGCTTTTTGCCCTATTTTCCATGTTTTGTTCTAAGATTACTTCATTGAAATGAAATGCATACTCAAAATTTCAGTAGAAGTTTATAAAAGTGCCTGGCGTTCAATATCGGTAAGTGGGGTTGGATAAAATATCGACAATTAAAGTGACCTAAAAAAAAAAACAATCTACTCACTCACTCTTTCCCCAAGCCACATAATCTTATTAGGGTTGCAGGGAGGCTTGATCCTATCTCAGTCGACACTGGGAAAAGGCAGGGTAAACCCTGAACACCTCACCAGACCTATGCAGGACACCTCCTCCTCATACGCATAACCATTTACATTCATACCAAAGGGGCAATTATCCTAATGTGACTGCCTTTGGACCATGGGAGGAAACCAGAGTACTGTACCCTATATAAGAACAAAGGGAACATGCAAACTCCACACAGCAACGTACGAACCGACCCCAGGGCCTTCTTATTGTGAGGCGGACATGGTAAGCACTACACCACTGCGGTTATTATCTAAAACAGTTTATTATAGCGTTGTGGTGCGTCAGAAAGTTTTTAATGTTACAGGTGTTGTGTCATGGCGTTTACCCAAATTTATTTGTTAGTCTCATAAAAATTGCAAAAAAGTCTAGAATACTAATTTATATTCATTAAATAGTCTTTTAAGATTTTTAGCCTCGCATGTAGCATGGGTT
>CM045733.1:17230000-17272500 GCA_024760905.1 Plotosus lineatus
TCAGGCCTTTTACATGTAAAATGCGGCTCAACTTACGAAAAAATCAGTTTACGAAACCGCTTCTGGAACGGATTAATTTCGTAAGATGAAGTACCACTGTATATAAAATACATGGTGGTGTAGTGGTTAGCACGCCCATCTCACAGCATGAAGATATGGTACTGTGTGGAGTTTGCATGTTCTCAACTGTGCTTGTGTGGATTTCCTCCAGGTACTCCAATTTCCTCCCACAGTCCAAAAACATACACAATAGGTTAATTAGCTGTTCCAAATTACCTCCAGGTGGCACAGTGGCAGAGTGGTGAAGAAAACGAATGAATGAATGAATAAATGAAATTGCCCTTGGGTGTAAGTGTGAATGTTTGTATGTATTGCTCTGTGATGGGACTGGTGAGCTGTTTGATAAGATGGGTTCCACTCGACTACGGGGATTAAGCACTACTGAAAATGAAAGAATGAATATACTGTTATGTGTGTGTGCGTGTGTGTGTACGTGTGTGTGTGTGTGTGTGTGTGTGTGTGTGTGTGTGTGTGTGTGTGTGTGTATATATATATATATATATATATATATATATATATATATATATATATATGTATATATTTCACCGTGTTTCCCATTATTTTTCCCCTCCCAGTGTACTGACATTAATTTTCAGAAACTGGCGCAATCTTAATGAGGAAATTAAATCAAGCACCTGCTGACGGCACTCAGAGGGGAGATCATGTTAATTTTTTTTACCAGCAGACATTCTTGAAAATTCCATATTTTTTGCCCTCCAAACCATCTGATATTCTGACTCCTGTGAGATTAACTTTTATGCCCCTCATTGACATCAAAGATGTTGGACAGTCTTCTGGGAAGAGGGTTTCGGAGCATCCAGACAGTGCTCGACCCCAAATTCCCTTCACAGAGAGCGTTCCTTTTTTGTCTTATCAATTACACTTGAGCACAGTTTGGGGCTTGTTTGGACCTTTTCTATCAATTCTTAGTGTAGATTGCAGTGGGTTATTTCTGTGAAATATATCATCAACAATTTGTGTCTAGTTTAAATTGGGTAGAATACATGGCTTTTCAGATTCCGAGCATAGAATTAATATTTCCCAGATCTCACCCCAAGTATCTTGAAGACCAGCAAAAATTGCTTGAGCTTAGTGATTGATGCTTCTTCAAAGAATATAGAGACACTTTTGTGCTGTAAAAGGAGTCCCATTTTGCCTTTCTCAGATATCATGTACATTCCAGTTCTGCGATGCGTACAATGTCACAGCTATGGCTCCAGAGATCTTCTGTCTTGCATGTGCTAATTGAAGATCATTGGCTGTTATTTCAAGGCCTGATGGAGCCTCAGCTAGCTTTGGAGGCAGGGGTGGTGAGGTGTTGTTGCATACTTGGCTGGCATCTCTCCTCTGCCGGCTTGTGAGAGTGTGATAACCAGCCTTGCCATTTGACACGTGCAGACACGCAGGCCCCCACCGCTGCCTCAGGAACTTTGGCAGACACTGATCGCCTTTTGTTTCTGGACTCTGAGCTTTGGAATCCCGCTGCCATCCTGGCTCGAGACAGCCGCACCATCCAGAAAGCTTGCAGCTTAGCCTCCAACTGGCACCATCCCTCCAAACCTGCTCGCCTCTCACCTGAGATAAAGCAGCACAAGCAATGAAGGAAATGCTCAGGGGGTGTGGTTCCATGCTCACAAAGGAGGGACCTTCCTTAGAGGCTTACGTAAAGAACAAAGCTCTGCCTCTCTGCCTCCTGGCTTCTTGGTTTCCCCTTTGGCTAGCAGTATTTGAGAGCATAAGTCAGGGATTTTAGTCATATCAGCATGAAGAACACCTGCTTCCCTCAAAAGACATTATTACAAATACCTAATGGAGCATTTTTATTATTCTCCTGCAAGTTAAGCATTGTTGCAGGTAAATGCTAAGCATTAAATGTAAATGAGGTTGCTAAGGCTAGCTCACAGTTCCAAGATGTTACTGTTTGTGTGGAGTTTTGCATATTCTCCATGTGTCTGTAAGCGTTTCTTAAGGTTTTGCAGGTTTTTCTTTCAATCCACCCCAGCACTTTTCGATAAAAAACTCTTACTTATGTCGATGCATAAGTATTCGGACACTTATGACGTGCATGAGACACATGGACTACTATAACTCTGCCTAGATTTAATAAAAGGTCCTCCACTTAGTGGGCTTCTGATGAACATTTTGTCCAATGGTAGCTAAAGATTGGATTGTTCCCCCGGATTTCTAACACAATCCTATGCACAGAACATTTCCAAAATGTAATGGGTTCTATCCAGGCCCAGGCCTCATGCATCCAAGTTTGGTGAAAATCAGATCAGTAATATTTGCATAATCCTGCTGACAGAAAATGTCCTTTAATAAAGTTTGTTAAATAGATTTAATAAATTCCTAACAATTTTTACGAAATGTTACTGGTTATGGGTTCTTAGCAGGCCCATACCCTATCACTCCAACAAGTTTGCTGAAAATTGGTTGAGTAGTTTTTGTGTAATCATGCTAACAGACAGACAGACAAACTAACAGATGCATTACTTACTCTGCCAAGCAGTTGAGGTAAATATTATAATGGGATGTGTTGGGGCAATATGTATGTTTTTTTTATTTTTTTTTATTTTTTTTTTCCTTTTTTCATTATTTCACAAACTACCTGGATGACTCTGTAAAATGTAATGAGCATCTGTTTGGATGCTGAAATATATTGTTAAATCCACCCCCACCTATTTTCGGAAATGTCTTCAAGCATTGTTTTGTGATATTCTTGTCATATTGCCCAAACTTGCTGGGCTGCCCCATCTGGTATGTCTGGTATAGGCTGGTCCAGCTTTATGCATGACTTAATCAAGTGCACTTCCCTTCTGTAATGAGGCCTAATCTGGAATTCTGCACCTATAAGCTTCGCTGCATTTCTCTGGTATGACCAGCAGTTTGATGCACTTCATGAGTGCTCCACCGCCAATTAGCCTGTGCTGCAGGAGAGGGCTGTCCTCCATCCTGTGGTACCACCTCCTACCTAACGAGCCTTTTATGGAGATGAACTCGAGGTTGAATAAAAATTGAAGGCCTCCACTCTTTTCATTGTGCAGAGCGAGAGAGAGAGAGAAAAACCTTCAGATCGAGATCGGTCCATGTCAGGCCCATTTTACGAGAGCTTGATTTGGATAGGGACTGAAGGGCAGGCTTCTCCCTCCCTAAACTGAACCCCTGAGTGACTTCTCAATTAGTGTGCGGCCTAGCGGAACTGCCAGACATTGCTAGATGCTCCAAGCAGCGTCCACCCCTGAGATCTCCTTCAACCACGTGGTCAAGGTTATTTTACTGTGGATATAGCATCAGTACACATGCTTCTATCGAGCCAAACCTGGCTGTGGAGATAAAAGCTGCTCTGTTGTATTTTTTAAACACTGTTTGCTAAAAATTCAGCAAAAAAAAAAAAAAAAAATAGAACAGCTTGATCTGGATTATTATATCTTTATGAATGGTTTAATATCTGAACCAGTAAGATTCTTCCTTGTTCTATTAAGTGCACGATGTACATGAAAGAGTCTGAAGATTTCTTTCCTCTCCACCTGTTTAAGTGAGTCCCATCTAGTCCAGTCACTCAGCTGTACTTTTGTAAAATGAGATGTAAATGCAGCCATTTTAACAGCTTGATTTATTCATGAGCGAGCCAAAAGAGAGGGAGAGAGAGAGAGAGAGGAATGCAAATGAGCTGCTCTGGCTTTGCCCTTGGCCCGGGCGCAGCCACAAACAAGCCCGTCTCACTGAAGGAATTAACAGCTTTATTACATTACCTGACAGTATGTGCTGCACATGTCAGCTAGCACCGCTTCCTGTGCAAATGCTGATGTCATCATATCGAGCTGTGCGTAGCTCGGTTGGCGTGTGCGGCGCAGGGTGAATGTCAGAATTTCCTTTTAGTTAGTGTTGTTTATTACAAGTCTTGCAAAGTGAGCACTGTGTTGTTATTCAGCCATGCTGCTTCCATTCTTTTTAGTATCCCAAGACTTTTAATACAGAAAAGAAAGCCTCACAGGCCTTTTCGGCACCATTGTTAAAAAAAATGTCTCACTGTTGCCGTGAGTTAATTCTGGGTTTTCTGTCACTCCCCAAAATCATGCTGGTAGGCAGCTTGACTGTGTTAAATTGTCCCTACTTACGATTGAAGGTGCAAGTGCGTGTGCATGGTTTGTTGCAGTGGTCTGATTTCACATTCAGGATGTGTTTCTGCCTCATGCTATGTGTTCCTGAGATCCAAATCTTGATCCACCATTATGGAAGATATACCATTGAAAATGCAGGATTTTCTCATTGAGAGAACATTTATTGAAATATCACGTTGTGATTTCCCAGTTGGCTAATCATCTGCACATGCACAGTATAATTCAGATGTTTCAGGGTTTCGATTCATTTATGGATTCATATACCGCCACACTTTATTTCATTTTTCACTCATTCATGTGCGCATATGTGAGAATGACTTATTATGAATGGGTACTTTAGTGCTCGTGTTGGAACAAACTGATCCTATAAATAGCTTCAGTCAGCCTCGCCAATCTTGGGGATTTTTCGGCATTTTTTTTTTTTTTTTTTACTAATTTTTTTCACCTGCTCGAACTACTCGCATTCATCATTCACATCAAATAAATCCCTTTGATAGAAACGTAAATGAGTCTGTTCATAAATCGCCATGATTCATTTCTAAGTTTGAATTCGATGTAAAGCTGCCGTTCCTTTTTAGTCCTTCAGGTGGCACACTCTAAACTGTTGGGAGGCAGCACAGGATTCTGTGTCGATGGAGTGAAATATTTGCTAAATTTCTGTAGAAATAACAATTGAACTTTCTTGTGTTAAAAAAGGGAGAAGAGGTCTTTTTTATGTAATATGGAATACTGATTATTTATAGAATTATATATAATAGCACTACGATGGTCTGGCTAGCTGTCCAAGGTCTACCCTGCCCTCGCACAGAGTCGGCTGAGATGGGTGCCAGCCTCCCTGTGACCCTAATTAGGATTATGCAGTTTAGAAATTGAATGAATGAATGAATGATGATGATATGTAATATGAAATCGTGATATCTTTAGGATAATATATGGTGCTCTGTGGTGATTCATGTCCCAAGTGCATAGTGTTTCTTGGATTTTTTTTTTTTTTATACGTCATATTTTTTCCCCCTCTCTTTTTTTTTAGTTCCTGCCCGCAAAAAAATTTCATTCGTTTCTCTCTTCATTTCATTGTATTGTTTCTGTTCTTCTCCTCATCATATTTTGTCTTTCTTCTTTTTCCATGTTCCTTAAATTACACTATTAATTCGCTCTTGCATTCCATCCTCACAGTTAAACCTGCTCAACTATGTGTGCTGTATGTTGGAGAGAGGGGCAGGGCAGTGGAGCTGTAAGCAATCAATGCAGTCCTCAAATCACATCCTGCCTCTTCATTAAATACCTATCTGAGTGTGAGGAAATAAGGGCACTGGATTAATCCAGGTTTGTGTGTGTGTATGTGTGTGTGTGTGTGTGTGTGTGAGAGAGAGAGAGAGAGAGAGAGAGAGAGAGAGAGAGAGAGAGAGTTGCTGGTGGTTGTATATTGATTGTGTTGAATCTCTGGCCGCTTTTCCATACAGTTTTAATCTCTCTGAAATGCTAAAGAGGCAATCAAAAGGAATCACTAGGGTGTGTGTGTGTGTGTGTGTGTGTGTGTGTGTGTGTGTGTGTGTGTGTGTGGGTGTGTGTCGAACTGGTAGTCTCCCAGGTCACGTCATCTGCAGTGGGTCTGCAAGCGCCTCCACACACACACACACACACACACACACACACACACACACACACACACACACACACACACCATCCTGCATTTTCGAAGAAGAGTTGCTGTACCGCAGCTAAGCTGCACAATGACCACCATTTGTGTGAACAAGAGCTCCAAGGATAAAGCTCTTCTTTTTCTAGTGATGTGTTTTGACTGAAGATTCATACTTTAATCCACAACACTTTTGTTCGCCATCTTTATCTACATACGACACATTTATCTTCAGTCACCTACAAGTAATAGTTTAGATTACTGTGTAAGCGCTCAATTCATGAGAGACTTCAGTGTAATTATTTCAGCTGAAAGAAGTTCTTTTGCTGAAAGGAAAAAGGTATGCCATAATGAAACAGTTAAGCTTTTTTCTCTTCTTCTGTCAGAATTACCCCAGCGCTGCTCATGCTCACATTCTAACAGCTCCAGATATTTGGATTTGATCAGGCCTAAGGCTTTTGTGTGCACTCATTAAAATAATTGGCTGCTCTTGGTCCATTCATTAGAGACTCCTCTATTGTTAGGCATGGGTAGCGAGATCATTTGCCCTGATTCTTTCCTCCCTGCCACACATTGGAATAATAAAGAGACATCACACTCGGGGAAGTGGAGCCGCTGCACTCGGTAACGCATTACTCTGATACCCATATGTCCCTGGCACAAAGCAGAGCAGGCTTTTGATACCAAAAAGGGGTGCAGATAATTAATTTGATTCTCTCTCTTTTTTTTCAAATAACAGAAGGAGGGGAAAGTGTATTGATCACGAGTTCATTTGGCTTTATCTTTATTCAACTAATTACTTTTGGTCTGAAGAACATTAAGGTGAATTTTCATTTTAAGCAACAGTAGGAATTTTTCACAAGGGGGGGGGGGGGGGGAGCGAGGGAAATTCCCATCTGTATTTTAGCAGTGATTAAAACATTTCAGTCATTATGTCGACAAAAATATTTCCCTCCTGCTGATTGTGGCGAGCCATTTAAAAATCTCATCTAATTAAAAACCTATATTAAGTATATTTTAAACTTCTTTTGTTTGTCAGATTAAAAGACGACAGTTAATCAGGAGGTTTTGAAGTCATTTTATGCTGACATTTTCTCAGCTGCAAGTCTTCGTGATAGCGTTCCACGGATGAAGTTTGATCAGGCAGTTCTAATGACATTAATTCCAGATTTTTTTTTTAATTAATTAATTAATTTATTTATTTATTTTTATATAGAGACATAATTGCACTGTTCGTTGCAGCTCGTTCCACATATTTTATTAGCAATGGATAAGTTTGTCTGCCAAAAGGACAGACTGTTTTTTTTGGGGGGGTTTTTGTCAGAAAGTTTTGACAATGTTTTTGTGACTCTTTAGTGCTAAAGGAAGAACTGCTCGTTGACGATGTTAAATAAACTGTTGTTAAGGAAGGTGTGCTGCATTAGTATGTATGTGTGTCGTGAAAGTTGATATAAACTAGAGCTGCTGATTCAATTCTCAAACAAGAAAAATGTTTGGAAGTGGTGGAGGGTGAGCAGTACCTTCTCTTTCCACTAGCTTCACAGCTGAAGTGCCCTTGATTAAGGCACCTAACCAGCAATGGCTCTCCTGGCACCGCTATGTGGCTGCCCACTGCTCCAGGTGTGTATCTATGTGTGCGTGCATGTGTGCGTGCATGTGCGTGTGCGCGCGCGCGCGTGTGTGTGTGTGTGTGTGTGTGTGTGTGTGTGCGTGTTCACTTTGGATTGGGTAAATACTTAGCCAAATTTCCTTTGTGTGATTATTACAGTATTATTATTTTTAATAATTTTTATGATAATTATGATTATTATTATTATTATATTGCTCAATAAACTACACTACAGTTAATGCTTTTCAAAGCTTCAGTCCATTTTTCTTATTTCTTCTTTTCTTTCGGCTTTTTCCCTTTCTCGAGAGTCACCACAGCGAATCATCTGATTTGCACATTTGATTGGGCATGGGTTCTTACGTCAGATGCCCTTCCTGTCACAACCCTTTTAGCAAGGGACAGAAACACGCTGACGGCTTTGCAGCTACTCTTTACGAAAGTCAGCAATGGTTCGTTTACATGCCTCTCACCATAGACAGTGACAGACATGGCCCGCCTTTGATAAACCAGTTAGCTACACTGGGGGGACAGTGACAACCCTGTGGGGACTCGAACCCCTAATCTTAGGATTAACGATCCTGCGCCCTATCCACTAGACCACCACTGTCTATTTTTCTTATTTATATTTTCCAAATCTAGAGGGCAGTGGTGGCCTGGTGGTGTAGGGCGCTGGATCACTGATCCTAAGGTTGGGGGTTCGAGTCCCACTCTCCACAAGGTTGTCACTGCCCCCCCCCGTGCAGCTAACTGTGTTATCATAGGCCGGGCCATGTCTCTCACTGTCTATGGTGAGAGGTTCATGTAAAAGAACCATTGCTGACTTTCGTAAAGAGTAGCTGCAAAGCCGTCAGCATGTTTCTGTCCCTTGCTAAAAGGTTGTGTCAGGAAGGGCATCCGATGTAAAAACCTCTCCCAAATCAAACATGAGAATCAGATGATTCGCTGTGGCGACCCCTGAAAAAGGCAAAAGCCGAAAGGAAAAGATATTTTCTTAATCTGCCCTTTTCCAAATGTTTGCATTGTAAACTGTAACTTGATTGACCTTTAAATCAAATTGTGCAAAGATAAGTCAACAACTACAACAACAATAATAATAATAATAATAATAATAATAATAAATCGAACACAGCCGTATATGTTGCATACCAGTTCTGGTCTTAGGCAGCCTGATCAATATTAACCTCTGTAATCGTCGTGTGCTACAATTTACTTCCCAAGTCTCATCATTAAAACCCATTCTTGTGAGTGTATGAGTGTTTTCACTTCCTGTAATTAAATAGAGCTTTTCACATGTATTCTGTAAATACCCAGAGGTCAGAACCGACCGCCCGTGTTCACCATTAGTTACATCTAAAGTAAAGGCACAATTACTAAATCTTGTTTTTCTTCAGTGCTAAATTGTCATAATTAAAAGGTCAGCCGATGGTTCAAGAGTTGGATGCCATTGTTTAGATTATTCAGCCTTGACAGAGCAAAATAAAACATTGCCTTTGCAAACGAGCCATTTAATGTTTTAGCGTGTTCACTCGAAAGAGAAGCTGCTTTCTTAACCTCTTAAGTGTAGCCATGTTCGTGAAGAACAAATACTTGAGAAATTAAATTCCCATGCGACTCTTCAGTAAGAGCACAAAGAGTCTATAAAGGTTAAAAAGGCATTTCTGGGGGCATTCTGTACAATCAAAAGTAGAAATAAACAGAGTGCTCTGTAATTTCCCATCGTACTTTTAATGTGTACTGAAGGGAAAGCATAAAGAATGGAGTCCACTTGATCAGGGTTGTGTTTCATTGCTTCACATTTTAATAGTGATGATGACTTGTTGTTGTGCTACTGCATTGTGTGACTATTCCAAACAGCCTGCTTAGAGTATCTGCTATGGCTATGCTCAGAATTCACCCAGAATGCAATCATAAACTGATCATTTTTTTTAGAAAGGCCATTTGCATATTACAGACCGCTGCAATCTCGTAATTGTAAAATAAAATGTCATGATGACACTAAAGTGTATGTGATGCAGCCTTGTTTGGCACTGCCTCTATACCACATGTGTGCAGGAAAACATGTCTGTGTTTTGACCTGGTCACACTATGAACAATGGCCACTATATTCATTTAGTAGCTCTTCACAGCAGCTTTGTCCCTCTCCATCATTTCGCTTCGAACAGCTAAAGATCACACCAGCAGAATTTCCATTTAAAAATGCTTCTAAATGGTTTTCGAGAATCAGTCGACTGGACGCATTATGCTTTTGGATGGTCCCCCTCCAGTCGAGATTAGCTTAATTAACTGTGAAGAGCACTGACTCGTGGGACCACGCGTGTTTGGTGCAGATAATTGCAGGCCTAGTGTGGTACACCCTGGCACTCAGCTTGGGACTGCAGGTGGGTTGGCACTATCGAAGTGCACATCTGGGCCCTGCGGGGGTTCAAAACTTTCATTACACCCTCTTCAAAATGCCCTCCCAGTCCCCACACAGTGCTGCCAAATTTCAGTGCTGAAAGGCCTTTGGTTGTATTTAGCAGGGACGTAATTATTTTTGCTTTGTTTCACTGTGATTTGCCGTTGAAAAGAGTCACAAAATGGAAGTGGTGGTTTGATTCCGGCAGTGCCTGCACACTCGAATGCAAATGTTTGGCATTTCTTATTCCCAATTTTAAGCCAATTTAAGCTACTGTCTTATCTGTTATTTGTTCGTCTATGTCATCTATGTAACCTCACTCGAAAGCTAGTCATTTCCTGAACATGTTGTCTTTTTACAAAACTGTTTACAAGGAATTATCACCGCGCAGCAAACAGAACCGGTAACCTTTGCTGTCGGAAAACAATTACCCTCTTTAGGAAGCATGTTCCTCCATAGTAAGTGTCCCGGTTTACATGACTACTGTGCTAATGTCCAGAAACGAGGCAGAGAAAGGAAGAACTGAAGGGCGTGAGGCCTCGTCAATGAGAGGTGCTCAGAAGATGCTTAGGAGTCTCAAACAGTATTTCTTGATGATTAGCTCCGATGCCCGCGTCAGCCGGAGTAGACTGACGTTTTAGGCGGAAAGTCGTCTGTGCTGCAACAGCAACAGGAAGAGAAGAGAGGCGCATAATTCATCATTAGGATATCAGAGTCCAGGTGCAGATTAGAAGTGATCCAGCCAGCAGCCAGGCATAGCAGGGGACTCGAGGAGGAAAATCTTATCCCACAGCCAATTCCCAGAGCATGGCTGCCCTTAATTGAAATAATTTTGCCCCGAGAGTTGTTTAATCTTTGGAAATCACACACGTAGGAGGGTATAAATTAAAGAAAGCAGATGTCTGATCGGTTTGCCAGCCTTGTCCACTCTCCATCAAACCAAGCCCCCCCACCCCCACCCCCACCCATCTCCCTTCCTCTTTCCCTACTCTCACACACACCGAGTCTCTTCCCTTACTCAAGCCTGGCATCTTGAAGCTTTACACCAGCGTGGGCCACAGAGCCGGTGCCGCATGTTGGCGTGGGGCGCCTGCTGCTCGAGACGCAACAAATCATTTGTCTGTTATTAACCCTGAGCCTGTAATTATGCAGATTGCCATAGATTTTCCCTGGGTGCCGGGAAGTGAGATCCAGGGGTTGCTCTCAGCGTGGCAGGCGGACGAAAGAACGGCCGTGCATTACTGAACTTGCCACATTCATCATGTTGACTGATGGCACGCGGAGCTGGTCCCCGGGTCCCGGTGGTTAATGTAGTGGGTAATTAACTGTCATTTGCCTGGTAATAGGCCGATGATCAATGGTTTGTGAGGAAACAAATTCTAATTCGGCAGCTGATGAATGCACGCCGAGGCCAGAGCAATTGAAGTGGCGGGGGTGGCAGAGGGGAAGAGGAGGAAGGAGAAAGAGGGGAGGCGCTGTCAGAATTTCAAATGGCTCTGGAGGTGGTGGTGTTATCGCTCTTCCTTTTTTTAATACTTTAAAGAAAAAAGTAATGATTGGCCCTGAAAGAGAGTATGCTTAATTTGTTGCCCTTGATGTTTATAGAATACCTAAATGGTTATAGGGAGGGGAAGAAACACATAGGATAAATTCTTGGTGCTTTCAGTTCTCTGCATATGATAATAATAAAAGTTTCTCATTCGAGTGTGACAGCAAGTAAATTATATGAATTGTACAACTTGGTGAGCATGTTGTGGTGACATCGCTCGTGCTTTTTTTTTTTTTTTTTCCAACAGGCCGTTGTCTAATCATTACAGGCGAGCCGAGTGCCTGGGTTTCGCTCCTGCACCCACTGGGCTAAAGCCTTGTGGAATAATTTAATTGGGATCTGTTTTTCTCTCATCAAATAGATACCATTCAGCCATGAAGTACCGCTGTGCACCTTTTCTCTCCAATAAGGTGCTGCTCAAGTCTCGGGTTCTAGGAATTCTGATTTTGTGGCTTACTTTAAACATGTACGCTGTTTTGTCAAGCTCTAAGTTGGAGCAAAAGTGATTTTTGTCAGTAACAGGCTTCCCACCAGGCTCCCGATTACAAAACAAGTGAACACCTTGAGCTAATCCCACCCATCCTAAACAAGAAGAGTATATTTGTGTACCTTATCATCCAGCGTTGATCAGCGCATATCGAGGTTTATATTGTGCTCCTCTAAGAGACCACATTTGGAGAACATGTGCCCTTTGAATTCATTACTAGCCAAGCACACTTAATTTGCTGCCTCTCCGGAGAATCATTAGCGTCTGTGGCATCAAACTGACGGAGCAAGGAAAGACAAGTGGCAGGTAGGGCTTCATCCATCGCCTCCTGCCTCTTTCTCCTCTTGCATGGCGTGAGCTTAGGTTCTTCTCAGGAGACACAAGTATTTGGTGCGCTCTCACCATCTGTCCCAAAACCAACAAACAAATGTAAACTTTTTATATAGAGTGCATGTGAGAAAGTGATTCACGTAAGGTGTGCACATTTTTTAACATTACAGTTAAGGTTAGGGCTGTTGTGATAGTAAATTAAACGCCCTGTCACATGATTAATGCCAAATACTCACAATTAAACACTAAGTGTGTGTGTGTGTGTGTGTGTGTGTGTGTGTGTGTGTGTGTGTGTGTGTGTGTGTGTGTGTGTGTTTATATGGGAACTAATTCTGATACGTTCTCTTGTTTTTGGTTGTTTAGATTTTGTTGAATCAGTTTTATTTGGAATTTTTATTAATATTGTGTACTAAATAGCTATTGATTCACTCACTCGCTCATTTACTGAACCTCTTTTCGACACTTTATGATGGCAAGATACACCCTGAACAGCTCGCCAGACGTGCACACACACACACACACACACACACACACACACACACACACACACACACACACACACTCACACCTAGGAGAAATTTGGAACAGCCAATTAGCCTAATGTGTATGTCTTTGGAATGTTGAATGAAACCAGAGAACTTGGAGGAAAACACAAAGGGCTACAAATGCGCCTTTGTTTCACATTGTTTTTTTTTTTTATGTTTAAAGGAGTTATTGTGTATATCATTAGCTGTGGCCGTAAATTAGTTTTATTTATTTATTTTAATAGAAAATGTGAGTTGTATTGTTATTGGAGATTGTTTTTTTTTTTTGTGCAATACAGGGATCCCTCGCTATTTCGGGCATCAATTCATGTGGTTTCAGTACATTGCATTTGTTTTAATATTCATCGAATTAAAAATAAGGAAATTAAGGAAGAATAGGGGGAAAAGTTAAGGCCAATTATTAAACAACACAAAACAAAAAACAACCCAAAACTTCACATCAAAACTACTTACATTGTTGTGAGGTGCGTATCTGAGTGCGTGTACATGCATCTCTATGTCTGTATTTATATTTTATTTACATCTTATGCATTATTTTTCAATGTTTCATTGTTATTATAAGAATTTGTAGCATTGAATATGTATTTATCAGTATTATATACACACATACATGTACGTATACGTCAGTGGGGGGGGGGGGTCCCGCGTTGGGCTCTCGGTCCCAATTAACCGCGGAGAGTGAGGGATCCCTGTATATCATCTTCCAAAAACGTTATGGTGACAAGCCTAGATATGGCTCTGTCAAATCGTTGACTATATTAAAGCATATCAGGTTCGGCTGAAAAGTTCATAGACTGAATTGGAAACGGTTATTCCAGATGCAACACTGACGAAAGAAGTGTACTGTATAGACCGCATGGGGTCGATGATGAAAATAAGTCACATTCAACCATTGTGTCATGGTCAGCCTGTGAACTTTTCAGCCTGCTCTTGTATAACACAAATACAGGGAGTCCTCGGTTTATACCAGCCCCGACTTGCACCGTTTCGTGGTTACAAATTTGCCCCCATAAAAATATTAAAAAATAATATTATGCGTCATTACATCTTTCGCGGTTACGTAAACAAACGCGAACTAGTTTCGGGCACACGAGGCCGGAAGAATACGCTGTGTTGTGGTTGTGGGCCAAGGAAGACTGCGTCGCTTCCCTTCGCTCAGTCTCGGTACAGTCATATTACGCGTCATTACGTCTTACGTGGTTTCGTAAACAAACGCGAACTAGTTTTGGGCGCGCGAGATGCAGCAAACGTTGGCAACTTTTGAGGCTCAGGATTTCAACTTGGAAAGGTTCACTAGGGTTTCCCGAGGCATCATGGATTTGATGCAATGCTACAAGGAGATCTTGGATGAGAAGAGGTTGCTCTCTGTCCAGTCTAACCTGGAGCAGTATTTTAAGAAGGTAGAGAGAGGCCTGCAACAGATCCTGTACCCTCCACCTCATGAGCATTTCCTACTCCAGGCTCACCTGCCCCAGCTTCTCCAGCACAATGAGCCTGTCTCTCCCTCCCTTACTGTATTCCATTCTTGTGGTAAGGAATTGTTTTCTCTTTTTTTAATACTTTTTATGTCATTAACTGTTACATTTTATTATAGCACTGTACGTAAAGTACTTTTCAGTATATTTTATGTTATGTTCCGACTTACACTGAAATTCGGGTTGCATCGCGTCTTAAAAACGGATCAGTGTCGTAAACCGAGGTCTCCCTGTATTGAAACACTGACCACATTCACGTCAAACACAAATAACAAGCAAGCGTTTCCTTTAATCTTCACGATTTATCCAAATAACACTATAGCTTTAATATGAATGGTTTCTCTCAACTGCAGCGAACCAAGAATCTGTAGTAACGGATGACTTGCATTTGAAGACCTTATAGAACTAACAAGAAATGAGGAGTTTGCTAGGACACGCGTCTTCTCCTTTATTCATAAGCTTTTTGAAACTCAACAACTCGAGTTGTCAGGCTAAGGAACAAGAGACAAACCAAACTGAAACGTGCTTTTGGATGAAAACAAGTTGGGAAATATATTCCCAAAATACCTGTGCTCATTTTCTACTCATTGTTTCTTGAAAAAAAAAAATTTTTTTTTTTGGACATCTATCACTAACGACATCAAATCCCTGCATTTCCTTTGTACAGTTTTGGCACATGTTGTTATGAGACATGAAGGTAACATAGATGTGTTTGCCTTGGGTAAATCGCATATTGAATAATGTTTAGCTCTCATTACGTCTCCTGGAAGATTAAACCGTAACGTGTCGCAACTGTTCTTAATTAGTGTTTTTGTCGAGCTGTTGGTTATCTGTTTCATAAAAATGCTCGAAAAGGAAGAGTGAAGATATCAGCATTTACAGCGTATGGAAATAAAAACCTTGAACAAGCTTCATTACCTTTATATTTACATTTGGCAAATACTATTATCCAGATTAATAACAATCTCATTTATACAATTTAGCAGCTGAGGGCGAAGGACCTTGTTCAAGGTGCCAGCAGTGGCAGCTTGGTGATACCGGGGCTTGAACCTTCTGATCCTTCAACTCTGAGCCTTCTCAGAGCTTTTTGAATGCTGTTTGTTAACACTCATTTTCTGAACTGCCCAATCCCATTAGGACGCTGGAGTCTATCGCTGCTAACCCTGTTCAAAGGCAGGTACATTTGGCCTACAGGCAATTTGGAACAGCCCAGTAGCCTAATGTGCATGTCTTTGAGAAAACCGGAGTATCCGGAGAAAACCCACACACATGTCACGGGGAGAACATTCAAACTCCATACAGAAACACCCAGGGCTGAGGCTGGAACCACTACACGACCTTAATGTCCCAATTCAAACATGTGAAATATTTAATATAAAGGCAACTTTACTGCTGCAATGTTATGATTTCTTTAAAATTTCTCATTAAGAAGTATGTCTGGGACAGAATGGTATGGTCGCTGGTTCGATTCTCAACACAGCAGGAAAAAAAAATGGGTGGAAAAAAAAATGGAGCGAGCCACATCTCCCCCGCTTTCACTTCCATGGAGTGCTTTTGAGCAAGGCACCCAACCCCATCTGGTCTCCAGGTGCCACAGTGTATGGCAGTCCACTACTCTGAATGCGTGTGCTCATTGTTTATGAGTGTGTGTGCTCACTTGGAATGGGATAAATGCAGAGGCAATAATTCCTCTTGTGAAATTAATACATGAAGGCAGTTGGTGTAAAAGAAGAAGATGCAGAGGATAGGGTGAGATGGAGGCAGATGATTCGCTGTGGCGACCCCTGAAGGGAACAGCCAAAAGGAAAAGAAGAAGATCTTGCCGACCACAGTCTCTTAGGACAGTTCAGGGTCCACATGGAGCTTTCGATAAAGATCTCAAAGGATGAAGGAAGACCAGGAACATGTCATGTGATCATACTGTATACAGAACTAAGAAAACCAAAACATCATTGAGAAATAAACAATTGTGCTTACTGGGAATGTCCGCTCGCCCACTAGAAAGTGAATCAGCCACAATGCTGTCTGAATTTTTAGCTGTACATTTCATTCAATATAGGGTACACCACGAAATTATTATGAGTAACACCATATATACACTGTCCCCAACATCGGCATCATACATCACAGCTTGTCACACAAGTTGTTTATTTTCCCTTTATATCCATATTTGTAAAGAGATAACTCGTATTCTACGTCCTGCCATTTTCACATTTTATTAAATGGTAAAAATATCACATTGTGTGTGTGTGTGTGTGTGTGTGTGTGTGTGTGTGTGTGTGTGTGTGTGTGTGTATGTGTGTGTGTGTGTGTGTGTGTCCTGCGATGGGCGATGGTCTGACAAGCTGTTCAGGATGTACCCCAAGTTCGCCCATTGTCAGCTGAGTCCCTGAGACCCGTGTAGGACTAAGTAATTTGGCAGTTGAGTGAGTAAGTGTCGGATTTACCACACCATGAACATATGAGACAAAATAGAAGGAGATTAACCAGGAAATACAGGGATCCCTCACTACTTCCTGCTTCAATTCATGTGGCTTCAGTGCATAGTGTTTTGTTTTTTTTAATATTCATCGAATTAAAAAAATAAGGAAATTAAGGGAAAAGCGGAGAAACAGTTAAGGAAAATGCCGCAAAACAAGGCCAGTTATGAAAAAAACAAAACAAACAAACAAAAAACAACCTAAAACCCCCTTCAAAACTACTTACATTTTTATGTGAGGTGTGCATCTGAGTGTGTGTGCACGTGTGTCTGTCTGTGTGTGTATTTATATTTTATTTATATCTTATGCATTATTTTTGAATGTTTAATTGTTATTATAAGCATTTATGTGGGGCCGGTGGCATAGTGGTTAGGGTGCTGCGCTCATGATCGGGAGGTCATGAGTTCAAATCCCACTGAGACCCTCACTGTGCTAAGACCCCTGGGCAAGGTCTTAACCATAAGTGTGCGTCTGTTCACCCAGTAGTATAAATGAGTACCAGTAAAAATATATTGGGAAGGTAACCTGTGATGGACTAGCATCCCATCCAGGAGGAGTTGAACTCCTAGTTGCTTCACGCTACAGAAACCGGGAATAAGCACCACCTGATGAGCCAGCTATGGCTCGGGTGTAAAAAGCCCATGGACTTTACCTTTTATAAGCATTTATAGCGTTTAATGTGTATTTATTGATATTATATGTACATATACATGTACATATACATGTACATATACATCAGCCGGGGGTGGGGGGGGTGATCCTGCTTCATGGGAATTCAGCGATCGCAGGGGTCTCAGTCCCAGTTAACCGCGGAAAGTGAGGGATCCCTTTAATCTAACAGTTAATTTTTCTATTATCATGGAACTTGATGTACGTGATAGTTTGTTCTCAGATGAAGTAATGAAGTTCAAATTAAGTTCAAGTCTCCTTAATGTTCTGGCATTTATCGGTATGACGGAGATAATAATTATGAATCGCAGGTGTAAAATTATGTAGCAACGTATCCTCCATGGTGGCTGAAGTAAATAAAGGGCAGAGCGCCACGTTGTTCTAACCCACAAAAAAAACAACTAAAAACGAGATGATATTTTAAGGTGATATTTTGACAGATGTGGATAAGGTCTCCGAATGGTCCCTTTATCCGCCTTATGACTTTGAATTATATTATGAGCGTCATCCCTGATTTTGACATTAAATTATTTCTCTCAAAAACATCTCCCTGTTGGTTAGACCACGGTGGCTCTCAGCCTTGAGATGTCCACCTTTACTCCCCCGTGAGCGCGACATAAGTGAACACTGCATAGGAGGTGAGTGAAGAAGTGAACTTTTCAAATGCAGTCTCGGACTCATCACTCGCCAAGCGCGTTCACTGAGGGCAGCGGTGTTATCCAAGTGAACAGTTCGTGTTTGAGATCTTGGAGGGTGTTCAGATCCAGCCCTTTTTTTGTTGTTGTTGTTTTCTTGAAGTTTTTGAACTCAGTGACAAGTTTTCCACACACCATGGCAGTAAATACAGAACTATAATGGACATGGCATTCTGTCATCAGCTTTTTTTTGTTTGTTTGCTGGTTTGTTTTATTTATTTATTTATTTATTTATTCTGTCACAGTGTTCTTGGGTGCAGGAGTCCCAGTGAGAGTGTGTTGTCTAATGGCCTGTTAGCCGGTTGGTCCAGGGATTGTGCTATAGCGCTTCTTCTGAAGAACATCACCTGTGCACCAGTGCAAAGCACATCATGCTATGATTATTTGTTGAAATGCACTACAGGTTTGGACAATACCCAGACACAAATTCCCCAGATTTATCCGAAGGTATTTTATCGTCAAATGTACACTGGAAGAGTAGAAACCCAGAATTACTGGCACCTTTCAAAAGAACAGGCAGAATTAATTTTATATATATATATTTTTAAGAAAGTTATATTTCGTCTAATAATTAACGTTAGCTCGAGATGGCTCCGAGTCTGAGACCGCTGGGCGTGAAACAGGAATACAGCCTTAATGAGACCCTTGACTATCACATACTCACTCATTGCTAAACTGATTAATCCTATTAGAGTTGCATTTCGGCTGATGTTTCTCTCAACCGACACTGAGTGAAGGCGAAGTACACCTTGAACAGCTGGCCAGGTCATCGCAGGGCCAACACAGACACAACCGTTCACACTCTGATTCATTCATCATTCATGTTCCAAGCCACTTAATTCTGATTATTGTTGCAGGGAGGCTGGCACCCCTCTCAGCCGACAGTGGGTACGAGTGGAGTACATCCTGGACAGCTCGCATAGCCATCACCACGCCAACACTGACACCACCAATCACACTCACACAGGGGAAATTTGAAACAGCCAGTTAGCGTCCTGTGCATGTTTTTTGACTTGAGGAAACCAGAGTACCCTGAGGAAACCCACGCCAGCACAGGGAAAACATAGAGTATAGAAATGCCCGAAGCAGGGAACCTGACACCTTCTTGCTGTGAGGTGGATGTGCTAACCACTACGCCACCATGAAGCTCGATCATAAATTAAAATGAGTAAATAATATTTTGCTTTATAAGTACAGTATATGACATTATAATGAATTGTGCGAAAATTAAATTGAAGTGATAGTCTGTGCTTATGTATTTTGTTATCGCCGCTCTTCATCATTAATGTCATTATTAATATTATACAGGCAGCATGGTGGCGTAGTGGATAGCACGACTGCTTCACAGCAAGAACGCCTGCCTGGGTTCGATTCCAAGCCTGGGCATTTCTGTGTGGAGTTTGCATGTCCTCCCCGTGCTTGTGTGGGTTTCCTCTGGGTACTCCAGTTTCCTCCCACAGTCCAAAAACATGCACAGTAGGTTAATTGTCTGTTTCAAATTTGAATGAGTGAATGGTTGTGTGAGTGTTGGCCCTGCGATGACCTGGCAAGCTGTCCAGGGTGTACCCCGGCCTCGTCCCGAGTCGGGTGAGATGGACGCCAGCCTCCGCGTCACCCTAATTAGGATTAAGCGGTTTGGAAAATGAATATTATACATTTTTTCACTTGTTTATACTGGCTGTGCACCAGCCGTTGCATATTTCGCAGTACTGTACATCTTATTTATTACAGTGACCTCTTTTATAATATTTAACCTTGCGTATGTTGTTTATTATAAAACTATCATCAGTGCAGCAGTGTGTGTCACAGTACATCGTTAAAGCAGCAGCCCAGCTGTTGATTTCCCTATAATTCATAGCGCTGTTCACTTTTGGGGTGAAGCTGAGAGACAACAGGTAGATAAAGGCAGGTTTATTCCTCACTTAGTGGGACAAGCAAAGCTTTTTGTATTTGGAAAGCCACACAGCTCTGCACCCACTCACTCAAATGAAAATAGCGTGACAAGTCCATTTAAAGGCACATTTTTTTTTTTTTTTTTTGCACTTTAAATTTGCAAGAGACGAGAATTCGAAGAAGACAGATAGTGTGAGTGAAGGGGGTGGGGGTTGTGCAGTGCTGTTTTGATTCGACCTGACAACAAAAAAGAAGCTGGAGGCGTCCCTTTTTCATATGGGCATTGTCTGTCATTCATCAGGTGAAACTCCGCATGTTTTCAGTGTCATAAACAAAGCATGGTTTAATCTTAAGGTGTTTATGGAGTCCTACATGCCTATGTCTGAATTCATTTCCATTTTAATTTCACATAATCGTGTGACAGTACATCTCCTTGCTTACATGGTTGTTTGAGGATGCATTTTATCGCACCGTAAATCCACGGTGTCAATTGACATTCATCTTTAGCGATTTTAGATCCAAGGCTTCCTACAAGGACAGATGTATCATTTCATCTATTTCATATTAAGCACTTCTGGCATTTGGAGAGAAACAGGTAGGATGCTAGAGATAACACAAATGTAGCTATATTTAGATAGCGCCAAAGAAGAGACATACTTGTTTTTAATCATTTTGCCACTGAGCCAACAGCCGAAGCAGCCGTCTGCTCTCCGATCACCACCTTGACTGCTACATATGATCGCCCTTTTTCATCCCAAGGTGTGTCAAGAGCATCCTTTAATTCTGTAGATATTCTAAGAGCGCAGTCGATCTGCGATGTTGGATGCCTGTAGGGAACATGCAACCCCCCCCCCCCCCCCCCCCCCCCGAAGGTTAATAAACAACCCTGCATATCGCCGACCTGGAGATCATTTATCAGATCGCGATCTCTTACAGGCTCTGAGAGTGGCATGCAGTTTTATCATTTTAACAACGACGGCTAAAAGTGCCTGGAGAAGCCTGCCTAATAGGTTATTTTGTTATATGATTTTGTTATCAGATCGCTCTCGCTCTCTCACTCTCTCTCTCTCTTTCTCTCTCTCTCTCTTCCTTCCCCCCATTTTTAACTCTGACTAGGTTGCAGCATAGTCACAGCGCTGAATCCCTAATGAATCCTCCTCTCTCTTGCTCTCGCTCTGTTCTGAGGACACCCTCTCAAATAATAAGATCTTGCCTGGGCCAAGTCCCTGCTCGGCCTCTGTGGTGCTAACCTTGTCGAGTCCGTGTCAGCAGCACTAGTCATGGCCGTGATATTTCCAGTGCACTTGAACTGTCGCTTGTGCCTTTAGGGCACCTTCGTAGTCATTATTATGATGATTGTTTAACCCATCACACTGAAGCATAATGAGGAGCTGTGGGGAGAAAAAGCAAACCAAAGAAGCAACCCTGTGCAATCTATTGCATTGTGTTCTTGAACCTTGGCTATCCAATGATGGTCTTTCAAAATACTCGATTCTCCCCATGTTTTGGCAGGTTGTTTGGCGTGACGGGGAACTGTGCAGCCTGCAGCAAGCTCATCCCAGCCTTCGAGATGGTTATGAGAGCCAAGGAGAATGTCTATCACCTGGACTGCTTTGCTTGCCAACTCTGTAACCAGAGGTGAGTGCTGCCTGTCTGTTGCTACCCACCCCTGTGAGCTTTGATCAGATCCGCTATGTTTGCTGACATTTTCCATCAAAATTTTCCTGAAGCTCAGAGGCGCATGTGTTTATGAATAGCTGTGAGGAGTAAAAGACTCACTTAAATATAAGTGATGTCTATCGGTTACCTTTTTACATACTAATCATTGGTGGATTGTTTCCCCATCATAAATACAGATCACACGCACAGGCCATATTTCAGCTGCCATACCAAGTTGAACAGAAGGTTATTAGGACTTTAACAAATACATCAGTGACACAAAATTGGATTGGAAAATGACCTCACTCACTCGCTCGCTCACTCACTCACTCGCCAAACCTCCTAATCCTCTGAGAGTCGTGAGGAGGCTTGATCCTATCTCAGCCAACATCGGGCAAAGGCAGGGTAGACCCTGAACAGCTCACCCGACCATCCGCATACACAAAACCGTTCACCCTCACACCTAGGGGCAGTTTGGAGGAGCCACATAGCCTAATATGCATGTCTTCAAGAGTGTGGGAGGGAAACGGAGCACCCCAAAGAAACCCATGCAAGCAAGAGGACGTGCTAACCACTATGTCACTCTGCCGGCTAAATGGGTTTTTCTTTTGCACACACACACACATTGGATCTACCCCTAGTGCAGCTAACTGGGTTATCAAAGGCCGGCCATGTCTCTCACTGTCTATGGTGTGAGGCATGTAAAAGAACCATTGCTGACTTTCGTAAAGAGTAGGCTGCAAAGCCGTCGGCGTGTTTCCGCCCTGCGATGGCCTGGCGAGCTGTCCAGGGTGTACTCTGCCCTCGCCCAAAGTTGGCTGGGATGGGCGCCAGCCTCCCCGCGACCCAAATTAGGATTAAGTGGTTACAGAAAATGAACTGATGAACTGAACATTGGATCTACATACCACCAATCATAATTCTTTAAAGCACTAATAATCATCAACACTGAGATTATGAACCAGTACATTCTTAGCTGTTCACATTTCTTAATTATTGAAGGCTCTTTTAAAACAGGCATGTTAGTGGTGTTTTGAAGTTTTTTACTTATCCGCTAGGGAAAGGTTGGGAGAAGGAGAAAGGTGGATGAAGGTTTCCAGGAAGCATCATGGCAGTGTTTCCTTCTGGGTATTTTGTCTTGCAATTTGATTAATGGCTAATGATATATTATAACTCCCAATTAAGAGGTCAGTGATGTATTGACACCATGTTAGTTTTGGGGACCCCCCCCCCCCACACACACACACACACACACACACACACACTGACGCCTACTGCATTACATTAAATGTGATAGCCAGACCCCCAGTGCAGCTAACTGGGTTATCAAACGCCAGCCATGTGTCTCATGTCTATGGTGTGAGGTTCATGTAAAAGAACCATTTGCTGATTTTCATCAAGAGTAGCCGTCAGCATGTTTCGGTCCTGTGATAGCCTGGCAAGCCGTCCAGGGTGTACTCTGCCCTCGCCCAAAATTGGCTGAGATGGGCACCAGCCTCCCTGCGCCCCTAATTAGGATTAAAAAGCTCAGAAAATTAATGAATGACTGTGATACCCAGACATTATTTTACATACATTTAATTTCTATATCCATTTCCTCAACCGTTTAACCCTACTTGGGTCACACGGAGGCTGGAGACTATCTCTCCTGACTTCAGGTGAATTAGGGGTACACCCTGAACAGTTCACCAGACCATTGCAGGGCCAAAACATATATACACAACCACTCAGGCTCACATTCACATCTTTGGGCAATTTGGAACAGACCTTCTGTCTCACGTGCAAGTGTTTGGATTGTGGGAGGAAATCGGTGTGCCCGGAGGAATCCCACGCAAGCACAGGCACACCATGCAAACTCCACACAGAAACGCCACTGCCGAGCCCGGAACCTTCTTCTAGTGAAGCGGGCGTTTTAACCACTACACCACAGTGCTGCCCTGAAGTATCTATTAAAGGAGGAGACAATTTTGGGTTTCCTCTTCCAAAACATGACAGGTTGTGGCATGGGGTGTGTGTGTGTGTGTGTGTGTGTGTGTGTGTGTGTGTGTGTGTGTGTGTGTGTGTGTGTGTGTGTGTGTGTGTGTAGAATATCATATCTACCATGACCGTTACCCTGATGAAGTGGTGCCTGAATGCATAAGAAATGAATAAAGAAAAGAAAATAGGTGATACAAGATCCAATTTGGGTGGACTAATGATCCCAAGTAGCATAGACCGTCCTTGGGCACGCATTAATCATAAAGGGTTGCACGAAAAACATAATTTATGAGCTACAATCATTGGAATTAGATTATTATTTTCTCTTATTCTGTGATCTACTGGAAGGTGCCCTAAAAATTCTGTTGTCGAGTGAGTTATGTAAGCGTGAGGTTTTGCTGCTTCCTCAGTTCGGCTAGTCAGACACCTACAGAGAACAGACGTGGTGTAAACAATGACAGAGGGATGTGACACCACGACTTTGTTCTCACTAAAAACAACACTTTAAAGCAGCAGTGTGGGAGCATTTTGGATATCTAAAAACAATTGAGTGTGTCATGCAAGATGAAGAATCTCAGATTTGCAAGCACATGTGCATTTTCTAGTTGTTTCAAGATTAGCATGACTGTCATCGTGTCTTACTTCACTTCAAACAGTGCTTCTGTATCTCTGCAATCACTTTCCTATCTCAATCAATGACGTAACATCATGTCACCATCACATTGTGAACGCCCCCCCCCCTTCCCCCCTGAAGTTTTGATACTGTCTGAAAGTGTTACACTACTGAGAAGAGTTCTTTAATGAAAACCCAGCATCACCTCAGTGTAGTGAGACACCCGTCCACTGGATAGGTTCACTTCCATAAGCATGTTATACCACACACACACACACACACACACACACACACACACACACACACACACACACACACACACACACACACAGGGTGTACAGAGGTGTACACAGAGGTGTACCCTGCTTCCTCAATGTGATTGGGTTAAACGCTTTTCTATTCAAAAGAGTAAGGCACTGTGTAGCAGTAATAGTTTATTTTGCCAGCTAAAAAAAAAAAAAACAGAGATAGCATACATAGAATTCTGTTTTCTGGTGGTGAAAGAGTGTTTCTTTTTTATTTTATGGTTTGAAATAAGTAACAGTTTTGAGGGGAAGATATAGTAGAATAAGTCACAATTGCTCAGACATTCATTCCCATAACCGGTGATATACCGACATGAGAAATATCACCACAGGGTTCCCGTGTGTACACATACAGATGGACGGACAGACGGGCGTGATGTTCATGAAACATCACGAAAAGAAAAATCAGATTTATGCGATACTAAATTCTATGTTGTAATGTTTATTTATTTTTGCTGTGAGTGATAACCACTACGCCACCATGGCATCCTCCATATATATAATTTATATTGGATCAGATATATGTATAAGTTTATGTGTGTGTGTGTGTGTGTGTGTATGTGTGTGTGTGTGTGTGTGTGTACATGTATATAATCACTCTGATTAGATAAAACATCAGTGACAGTCGACTTTTACTGCTCACCTTCATAGGACAGCTGTAAGAATCAATCTCCTTTATTCTTGAAAGTCTCAGTGGAGTCTTTTTCTCAGTCTCTTTCTTTCATTCTTTCTTTCTTTCTTTCTGTCTCACTCTCGCTCTCTCTCTCTCTCTCTCTCTCTCTCTCTCACACACACAGACACACACAAAGAGTAATGCACATCCGAAGGGCAGATTGCAGGTTCTGGTTACGCACAATTAGCACCGGGTTATTGTCTTGCCACTTCACTTGTCTGCACGAGACACACTCTCCTAATGCAAGGAGTCAGCTAATCTTCATCAGCAAGAGCCTAGCCTGGTCCACTGGCCTTCCCGGCATTAAAACCCATTTAGAACCAGGCAAATCTTTCTTTTTACATTAGGCCAGCCAATCAAGTGTTTAATAAAATCGACGTCAGGAATTCACACTCGCTGCTGAGGCCTCTCTACGCTGCCATGCCTGCCCATCACAATTTCACCCGCCCTCACAACAAGATTTATGGTGTGGTGTCTGCGCTAATTGCTGCTGTTTCTCATTCTGGAGGCGAGGCCTTTCAAGCAGTTTCTTGACACTTTGAGACATGGGTGCTTCTAAGAATTTTTATAGGAGGGTCAGGATGTCACATGGTATTTCATATCTGGTTGTATTTCATATCTGGCTGTATTTAGGTACACTCTGACCAGACTGTAAGACTATCTCAGGGCAACACACATGCAACCATTCACACTCACACCAAGGGGGAATTAGGAGCAACCAACTTGCCTAATGTGAAAGTCTTTGGACTGTGGGAGGACACTGCAGTTCCTGGAGGAAAATCAAAACTGCTGATATAAAAATCATAACTGCCAATTAAATACAAGCTGAAGGTTTGCTAACAGAGATACACAAGCTGAGCTTCACATCCACATCTTTTCAATCCTGAGCGTTCCAGATACATATTTAACTGTCAGCCCATCGTATCTTGGCGAGACCTTCTTTCTTTGTGAGCTGAAAACACTGGAGAATGAAGCATCAACAGTGCGGTATATAAATCCACCACATTTGCCTGCATGCCAATTCATTTGTCTGCAACTTGACATGGTATTATCTCTACAGACATACATAGACATGTCATCTGACATGCCTACGCAGCTTTGTTGTTCATCGTTTTTCATGAAAAGCATCTCAGAAAACTTCACGCACTCCTCTAAATGGAAAATAGATGGATAAATTGCAAACCTCTTCATTACAGTTCTGTCAGGTCTACAACCTTTTATCAACCTACGAGTGCACTGGAGTTACTGGATAAATATCACTAAAGCCATACAGACTCTGTCAACCGCCTGCGATGGCAGCAGATGTTAACGGGGGTGGGGGGGGGGGTGTTGAAGGTGGACACACTCCCATTGCTTTCAATTGGCACTTGTGCCAAATTGGGTTTGAATGTTGATTTTCTTATCAGGAGCTTCCAGTGCTGTGCACTCTGGACCTGCTTTCCACATTTAGTTCAAAGCACAAAGGAACCAAAATTAGGAAATCACAACCATGAAAATGAACTGACCTTTTTTTTTTTTTGAAGTAAATAACAACGCCAAATAGAACACCCCATAAAAGCCCAGTTTAGCAGGACATAAACCCTGTTTGGCATCTAACAACATAATCAGCACTATTCCTTTTGGAGGTTGGGTTATGTGTTTGACAGGATCTATATTCATCCATTCGTTCATGTTTCCAAAGCGCTCAGCCAGGTCTGAACGAAGGCGGGATATACCCTGGATTGCACGTCAGTCCACTGCAGTTCCAACATATGCACAAATACTCATGCACATCTAGGTGCGGTTTGGGAGCTACCAATTGGCGTAATGCTTTTGGAGGAAACTGGAACAGCTGGAGGAACCCCAGCCAAGCATAGAAATAACATACAAACTCCACCCAGACATGCTAACCATCATGTCACCACCACTCATAATAATATTATACATTCAATCATTCATTCGTCAAAGCGTGTAATCCTAATAGGGTTGCATGGACAGAGGGGGGGCAGTGGTGGTCTAGTGGTGTAGGGCGCTGGATAGCTGATCATAAGGTTGGGAGGTTTGAGTTCCCACAAGGTTCCACTGTCCCCCCCAGTGCAGCTAACTGGGTTATCAAAGGCGGGCCATGTCTCTCACTGTCTATGGTGAGAGGTTCATGTAAAAGAACCATTGCTGACTTTCGTAAAGAGTAGCTGCAAAGCCGTCAGCATGTTTATGCCCCTTGTTAAAAGGGTTGTGTCAGGGAGGGCATCCAACGTAAAAACCTATGCCAAATCAAACGTGCGAATCATTCGCTGTGAAAAATATGGGGGGAAAGCTGAAAGAAAAACCCAGGGTTGTATGGACAGAGGAGCCAAACTCAACTGACTCTGGGCGAATGCATGACACGCTTTTAAGAGCAATACAGCTACACTTAAACACAGTATGGTAATTAAATGGTACACCCTGAAGACTATACCTATCAACCTATACATGGTACACCCTGAAGAGCAAAACATTGTACATAAGCCATGGTAATTAAACTGGTTAAAAAATATAAAGCTAGTCTACTTATTTAATTAGCATTCCACCTGTAGCCACCTGTTGCCGCTGCTTTTTTTCATAACAAACAAAAAAAACTTCAAGAAAACAAAACACCGTAATGCTCTGGCCTTTCATAAACCCATTTAATATATGTCTTACAAAATGGCTACCTTGGTCCAACGGTGAGTTTGCGATGCATGTAGATGGCTATTTGAGGTTAGCAGGGTTCACAGCACGTAATTATTCTCCTTCTAAAGGGTCAACCATGGCCCGACATTGCCATTCTGTGGTTAAATGGATACAATCAGACCTGTACACACACTTCAGGCCCCCCCTTCCCCTCATGCACACACATTTACACAACCATCATCTCCTTTTAGCAGCTTTATTAGTCACTGCAGCCCACACAAAAGCAAGCTGAGAGGAGAAAATGTTACATACTGCCAGCGATTAGCCCGATTTCATTGCGCTGAATTCCATGCTCAGGAAACCATTTAGAAAGAAATATAAAGCTCAGTCTGTGTTTGTATCTGTATTCACTTCTCTGCTGCGAGATGGACAAAATGTGAGCTGGTTGCACAGAATAACATGTTTCAGATATGATTTATGTGTCTCCATTCAAGCAAGGAAATAGTCATTCATAGGCACTATATATATCAGGATATAGCATGATGCCAAGCACTATGAGAAGTCTGGTCTGATTCTTTAGGGTTGGATCAGAGTTTCAGCACCCAACAAACTCTGTAGTTATTTCTTCAACTTAGTTAATGAGCACTGACCTGTGTGTGTGTGTGTGTGTGTGTGTGTGTGTGTGTGTGTGTGTGTGTGTGTGTGTTAGATTTTGAGTGACTCTAGCGACCCATTAGACACAGATTAGAGCTGGGGGAACAGTTAATCGATGAGTCTGTCGTCCACTCTGGCCTCATCAGGCTACTATAGACGGCTTGCCTTGTGCTGATGAGGCTGGCCACTGCTGCCCTGAGGCTCTCTGGGGACTGGTACAGGGGCTCAGGTCGCTGGTGCCATGCTGGGGAGGTCACAAGCATGTGGCAAAGTCAGATGGGGAGTTTGCAAGCACCGAATTGGGCTGTACGCTGCCGTGCGGACTGAACTACAGTGCAGTTGGCCACCATATTTGTCAGATTCACACTACACCAAATGTTACTTCTAGAAAACAAAGAGCTTGCATGAAATGGTTGCTTCTTTTCGATTTTGCTCGTTTCAGTTTCTATTCTCTCCAGCTGCTTCATGGTCTCTCTACTCTTTCTCTATCCCTCATTTAGCAGCTGCCTGTTATTTTGTCCTGGAGATGTTACTACTATGGTTAACATGGACCTTCGAGGCAAATCGCAGAAGTAGTCATACATCATTAGGTGCTGCCTTGGAATCTTTTCTTCAGCTAGATTGGTCTCAATAGACATATTCATCACAACTGTCAGACTTGGGGGGCGGGGGGGGGTGCAAGTAGGTGGGGGAAGAGGGAGAAGGGAAGTAAAGATGAGGAAGAGAAGAAAGGATAAGAAAGACAGAAGGGAAATAGGGAGGAGAAACACACTGGAAAGAATGAAACAAACACGGAAGGAAAAACGGAAGAGAAATGAATAATGGAAGAAGGAATAATGAGAAACAAACTAAAAGGGAGAAATGCAAATAGAAGAAAGGAAGGAATGAAGACGAGGAAAAGGGAAATAAAATAAAAAGGAGGGGGGAATAAAAGAAATAAAGAAAGAAAACAAAAAAAAAAGAGCAAGACAAAGAACATTAAGTGAAAGAATGGGAAAAGAAAGTAAATAGAGAATGAATTAAGAGCTGTAGTCAGCGCGATCAGCGGCATTTACATTTCCAAACAGTAAGGTACTGTAACGGCAGCGAGAAAACGTTACTGGGGGCTTCACACACAAAGCTGAGGTTTTAATGCTGGCAGTTAGAACATGTGGTGAACTGTAATGACCGCAGGAACCGCAAGATGGAGGGCAGCACAAGGGCATTTATTATCGCTACCTCTGATGGGCTGCCTGCAATATCCTCGTCATAATTGGCGCTCAGATGTCACCAGCACTGTTGACATTTCAGCAAGCAGAAACAATTTGGCGCTCTGAAACAGGGCGGTGATGGGACAAAAAGGCAGCGGAAAACACAGGCTTTAAATAAACACAGAAGGTTCCTGTTAGCAGCGTGAGTGAGAGAGTGAGTGAGTGAGTGAGAGAGAGAGAGAGAGAGAGAGAGAGAGAGACACACACACACACACACACACGGAGGTACGAGGGGGAGGAGGAGGATTAGGAGGAGGAGAGGGTCCCGAGTGTCAAACAAGATGGACACTAATGGATTCCAGGGAAGAATGTGTCATTTAAACAGGACGTTTTTATTGGCGCCAACGACACCATTACATTAAGCACACCTCTGCTTTGTGTTAATCACCATGTCAACAAGCACGATTAATGGATATTACTTGTTGATACTTGATCCTGCCTAATGTCTGCGGCTGCCGGCTGGCACCATCACCTGTGACTAATCCAATCTTTTACAAACTTTCACAAGCAAAGAGTTTGTGATTAGAAACGGATTATGGAGGGCTGTCTTTGCAGCTTGTTAGGTTGCTAGATAGATGGAAAGGTTAACGTATCTCTCTTCAATTGATCTTTTTATTCCCTAAAACAATGCAGTGCGGTCAACAGAGCATGTTTAAGAGCTCTTGATTGGAGGCAAATGGGCTCTCGGGGGGATTGAAGCCTGCTGAGTTTGTTTGCGCTCCTGTTCCAGCCTCAAGCTGCGAAGTGAACTAGTCTTTTAATCTTCTAGCTAAAATGGTGATGGGGGAGTTTCAGGTACACACACACTGCGAGAAAGAAGGAGGGGAAGCACACTGGTAAACAGAATTGCGCACTTGTAGTCTGACCTTGTCGAACTCGCTGTGAGCAAGATAAGCAGCCCTTAGGACAACTCAGCACACACAGCAGCGCTCTCTCTCTGGCTCTCTCTCTCTCTCTCGCTCCCTCTCGTTCCTTTTTTATCTTTCCTACACCATTTCTCTTTCTCCTCCCAACTCTCTCCATTCCTTTCTCTTTCCCTCCCTATGTATCACATATCATTACCCTTCTCGCACACTTTCTTTCTCTCTCTCTCTCGCTCTCGCTCTCTCTCTCTCTCTCTCTCACGCTCTCTCTCACCACCAACATAATCTCCTCTCTAAAAGGTCAAGTGAGACAGTGGCCCAACGGGCAGAGTGAGTCGAGGCCAGGCTGTGATTTATTCATATTGCAGGTGGAGAAGCAGCCTCATGCTACCGATACACTCTAGAGATACCCACTGTAAACACAGTACCTTCCCTCAGGTCAGGTCCTCTCATGCACTTCAGAGTTAGAGGTCATGTTAGTGTTCATTGCCTCAAATTCCCATCTCAGTTCTCTTATACCCCTTTTGAGTGCCAGAGCCAGAGAACATGAAAACATTTTTCAAAACCCATGCTTGAGAGCTGGGGTGGCGATGGTGGTGTAGTAGTTAGCACGTTCACCTCACAGCAAAAAGGTCCTTGGTTCGAGTCTTGGGTTAGCAGGGGTGCTTCTGTGTGGAATTTGCATGTTCCAATAGAGCTTGCATGGGCTTTTTCCAAGTACCCTGGTTTCTTCCTACAGTAATGTACATTACACCAATTGGCAGTTCCAGATTGCCCCTAGGTGTGACTGTGAGTGTGAATGGTTGTATGTGTGTGTTGGCCCTGTGATGGACTGGTGGGCTGTTTAGGGTGTACCCCGCCTTCACCGAGAGTCAACCGAGATGGATGTCATCCTCCCCGCATCCCTAGTAGGAGAAAGCCGTTTAGCAAATAAATAAATAAATGAATGTTTGGGAGCTGAACCAGTTGGTTTTCGATTTGGGAGCGTGTTTGGGAGCTGCTATATCAACATGGATACTGCATGCTTTCAGAACATATTTCCCGAACCACTGTCAAACGCGTTAGCAACAATACACAGCAAAAATCGACTTTTATAGATGGGGAGTTATTACTTTTAGAATCACCTACAACTTTTTCCTCCTCTCTACATTTAACCCTTTTCTGACATTACCAACACTTACACCTACCAGGACTCCCAGACAGAATTCAGAAAACAACTTTTTACACCAAAACAGTAGGCCCCCGTTTTTCACGCGGGCTCGGTTCTGACACTTCCCGCGGATCAAGAAACTCCGCGAGTTATTTACTCGGAAGTAAAACCCTATGTATCATATTACATTCGCAAATTATTAACGCAGAAATGAAACCCTATGTATGATATTACATGCGCTAAAATATGCTTCTTAAACATTATATGGACAGTCTTACTCATTAACACAGTAATAATGCAGTAAAATGTAGTAATGATTAAGTAAAAACTTTTTAATTTTGTTCTGTGATCATATTTATTGGTAAAATATATAAACAGTATACAGTGTATGTGTGTATGTATGTATGTGTGTGTGTGTGTGTGTGTGTGTATGTATGTGTATATATATATATATATATATATATATATATATATATATATATATATATATATATATATATATATATATATATAATTCATTCACTGCATAATGGTGCCCTGCTGCAGCATAAATGTTTCCTCCCGGTCTTATATCAAGCAGTTATACTTGTTCATGCAGCGTCATTACCTTTTTCTGGCGCTTAGGCTCCGTACCAGAAGCCTGAAAAGATGCAGGGTGTTTGGGTGGTATCATAGAGCTCAAGTGGTAATTAAAAACGCACCAAAAAAAATGCACATTCACAACTTGGGCACGAATGAGAAAAAAGGGGCATATACATCATCTCAACCAATCAGCAGGAGGGAGAAACAAAAGCTCTCAGCCATTGTCTAAATTTGAATATCGTGCCAGTTCCATGTTTGTCGGCAATCGAGTGTGCAGGGCTGCGAGTGCAAAACCGCGAATGGTCAAGGGCCTACTGTACTGGGCTTCATTATCAGCAGCCTTATTGAGTAATGAGGTATGAGTGAACAAACACATTCACTGAACTTTTCACATGTTATGGTATGCTGACACACGCATGCCCTGTCTAACTTGAAGGCAAAGTTGGACTTCTAATCATCTAATTACATCCCAGTGTTAAACTTGTAAAGTTCTTGTCTCTCATAATATTACTTTACTTAAGTACAATTTCCACAGGCTCTCAAATGTCTTGTCATAATAACATAAACAATATATAATTCTCAAAAAAAGGTCATAACTTAAGAGAACCAAGGGTGTACTTGTGGACTGTAGTCAGACAAACACACAATTTCCTGAGGAACGAAAATCGGTGCGTCACAGTACCTTCCGAGTAGTTCACATGAAAGGTAATAATTACAATGAACATTTATATCAGTTGATGGTTTTCATTATCCAAAGATCCTGCCAAGGTTCCTTGTTTTCTGACAATATAATAAAACCATGGATCATTTAAATGCTGTAGTCTGGCTTTGCAAGCATATTTTATCAACAATTATCAAATATTTCAGTTTCAATACAAAAAAAAAATTCCTTGAGGCTTCCCTTTGCTGTTCATCGGAACAAAACACATTTTGACTTGTAGAACACAGTATTCTTTATTTGTTTGCTGGAAACACTTCTGTATGGCTGTCCATGTGTGTGGAAGCCTTGTCCTCTTGGTGCAAGACCAGGCACTCAAGAGACCTTTCCAACACTCTTTCATAGTAACAGGTTCTTGGCTTGCATAAGGGTTTTTTTTTCTTGGCTCTACTTACTAGCTTTAAGCCTTTCCCCAGAAAGACAACACAAAGAATACTATAGGATGACAGATGGAAACCACTTCTGACCACATCTCACAGTGAATAAACCTCCCTCTCTCTGTCTCTTCTCATTTTTCAGGTTTTGCGTGGGGGACAAATTCTTCCTGAAGAACAACATGATCCTGTGTCAGACAGACTACGAAGAGGGGCTAATGAAGGAAGGCTATGCCCCGCAAGTCCGCTGACCCCTACATGACACGCTTTCTTGTGGGAGAGAGCTGAGAGAGGACCTGAAATGGGACATGCAGTCAGACACCAAAAGCACTACCGTCCTCTCCAGCCCTTATCCTTGATAATGTACATAAGAAACGCCCACTAAGGGGCACTGCTGTACAGAATAGCCATAGAGACTTGTTGTGAGTGGAGAAAGGGGTTTTGCAAATCCCTCTCAATAAAGTGACACCAGTTTTGGATATTGCTGTGGCTCTTTTGAAACAACCTTTCTTCTCCCCTGCCCTTAAGACCCACGGCCTCATGGAGACAATCCACCCCAAGGCCTGACAACTCACCCACCTAAAAACACACAACATCCTGCAAAATAATTAAATAACGTAAAAAAAAAAATTAACCATGCAAGCATATTCTTAGACCCCTCTCCACTGACCCCATTTCACTCTCAGGCTAAGGACCATAAAGGAAAAAAAAAAAAAAAAAAAAGGGGAAAACAATCATTGAGTGATGAAAAGATATAAATGTAGTCCTGTCCACTGGGAGCGAGGGAGCCATGTCAATATAAGATCTCAGGTTGAGGGGGGTTTCCGTATTTCTATTACTTCCCTTCTCTTTTTCTTTCATGAGAAAAAGCCCTGTCCAGCTGAGCACAACTCAGCTCTTTCTCTTGCCTCTTTCCTATTGGTTCAGCAGATTTGCTGGAATTGCTACAGTGACGCAACTTTATTACTAAGATTGTTCATGTTCTGCTTGCTTTATATGTTAAAAAAAAGCCTCCAGAGATCCTTGTCAGGACACTGTAGGGATTTGGCACACAAGTCAGTGTGTTATGTGGGATGGGAGGATGGTGTCTGATTTACTTCTTTTCTACAATGTATTTATTTGAACCTGTTTTGTTTTTTGTTTTTTTTCTGTTGTTGTTGCGCATCATACTGAGGCTTTGTCCTTGACATGTTTATACTTGAATTGGATCACTGTCCAGTTGCTGAGCCTCTTGTCCAGATGTCATAAGTCTGGCCTCATTACTGCACACTGACAAACACTTGTGGTATGTTGAAGAACAAGTCAGCTCACAGTAACAAGAGGTGTTTAACCTCTGATTTACTGGTTTTGACAAGTTTGTCGAAGTGCATGCTAAACGCTACTGTACTGCATTTAAGCAACGTCCAGCTGACACTTCAGTTACCTTCTGAGCGTAAGGGCAAAGCCTCAAGAAATGAAAAACTGACTTGTAAATGGTGGTTGTATATAATTAAAAAAAATAATAATAAAAGTATTCCTTTCTGCTTGCTATTAAATAATTTTCTTTGAAGTGACCCTTAGCATGAGATGTTTATTTTTAGGACACATGTACATACTGTATTGTAATCATTTTAAGCACAAATGTAATACAGTTTTATTGTGTTAACATTGCGTGCCAGATGTCTTTTCTTCCAACTTTCGTCAAGAGTACTGCATAGCCGGCAGCGTGCGACGGCCTGGCGAGCTGTCCAGTTCGTACTCTGCCCTCGGCCAGAATCGGCTGAAACGGGCGACGGCCTCCCCCGCAACCTTACTTAGGATCAGGTGGATCAGAAAATGAATGATTGAATGTCTTTTCTGAATGAATGTCCACATTCTCCACACTCCAGTCCAATACTTATGAATTGTGGCCTGATTTTGCCCATTAATCTATTAATTTCCACCTCACGAATGTTTACTGAAACCATTTAGGTTACGTGCCTCACTGAAGGGCACAAGCGTCGATGCAAAGAAGCCATCGAGGGCCTCTCCTCTCACCACTCTATTAGCCTATTCACCAGACCATGCTATGCTCTCTGCTCCATGATTGATAGTAAGTGCAATCATTTTTGTCAGGCATTTTGTTGTCATCACAAGTCAGAAATTGCCACCCTCTTTTCTCTCTCTCTACTGAAAAGCAGGGAGTATAAGAGAATCTGTCAGCGCTAGAGTGCATTTAGGAGAATCAGCTGAGTAGAGGAGTATAGATAATCACCTTCTGCTGAAATACTGGGGCTTTTTAATGTATTGTAACAGCTATGCGCTGAGTCCATGTGGTACTTGTATAAGCTCTGCAGGTCATGACCGCGACCAACACCGGAACCATTTAAAGCCTGTTGTAGTTTGGCTTATAAGAGAATCCAGAGCCATGCTTGACAATCTGGCTTACTGTATGAGTAAAACAGTGAGATTAAAGTCCTTTCTGTAATTAGGGAGGCAGTTTAAAGTAGCCTGTAAAGTTTGACAATAGGCGCACACTCATCTCATTATAGCCCATAATAAGGAGACCAATTAAACTAATTGAATTGCTTTAGCTTGAAACACAGAGGGGGGGGAAGTGTCTTTGATTAGACTCAAGCTGTTAAGTCCCTCAATGGAGAGAGAGATTGGTCTGAAGCTACACTAAGCCTTGAAGAAGTGGTGGGGAAAGGAAAATACTTTGAAAATATACAACAGAGAATATTCTCAAATCTTCTACTGTTTAACTGAATATTTCTGGATTCAGACACAGATTTATGTAGGCTGGCATTAAACTGCATATTTACATGATAATAATGGTGGCATAGTGGTTACCAGCTCCGTTTCACTGCAAGGAAGTCCTGGGTTCGAGTTCCGGGTTTGGCGAGGGTGCTTCTGTGTGGTGCTTACATGTTCTCACTGTACTTACCTGGGTTTCCTCTAGCAGTCCAAAGACATGCGCATTTGGTTATTTGGCTGAATGTCCTGTTGGCCCTGTGATGGTCTAGTGAGCTTTTCAAGGTGGTACTTGAACACCTGCCTTCTCAGTGAGCCCCATAGCTCCTCATAGGTAAAGTCCTTTGGGATTTTTACACCCAGGCCATAACGGCTCATCAGGCCGGTGCTTATCCTCGGTTTCCGTAACGTGAAGCTACCAGGAGTTCAACTCCTCCTGGATGGGACGCTAGTCTGTCGCAGGTTACCTTCCCAGTATATTTTTACTGGTACCCATTTATACTGCTGGGTGAACAGAGGCACACTTGTGGTTGAGACCTTGCCCAGCGGTCTTTGCACAGTGGGAGTCTAACTGGGATTTGAACACAACCTCCCGATTGTGAGCGCAGCACCGTAACCACTACGCCACCGGTCCCACATAGCTCCTCATAGCTCAATAAAATTTGCCAGCCCTTTAAAAACTGTACACACATTTTCTTCGGTCTGAAGGAGAGCACATTAATGTAAAATTGTGAAATCATTAAAAAAAAAGTGTTTTGGCAGCTCGAAAAAACTGTGAGGGCGTCGTGGAACTTTGCTACATCAGTGCTTCAGGGTCCATGTTTGAGCTTAGTTTTACTCAAGTTTTGCATGTTCTTCCCTCCTCCCCCTGCCTGCACGGGTTTTATGGGTTTTTACTACCTCCCTAAACATACAAAAATCTGATTGGCTCCTTGGAGTTCATTAATTCAGGATAATAAGTATCTCATTGGAGGCTTGGTGTGAACTGAAGATCAATCCAGGACATATTCTGCCTTGAACATAGTGTTCATGGGATAGGCTCCAGGGCAACTGTACTCAGAATATCGAAGAAGGCATTGAATAGGAATATCATGGGGGAGGGGGACCTCAATACCACAGTATAGGGGTGTTTGTTTTGTTTTTTCATATAATGGTGATTACCTTTGAATTAACTAAGTAATCTCCTTCATGAATACTAGTCAAATTAAACCTCAATAGATGTCTGAAATCTGAAATCTTTACAATCTGAAAATATTTACATAATATGTCACATATTTCAAGTGGCGTAGTTCTTTTCCTCACAACAAGAAGGTCCTGGGTTCAAGTCGTGGGCTCGGCAACATTTCTGGGTGGAGTTTCTGTGGTCTCAAAAGCATGCTTGTGTAGATTTCCCCGGGTTACCTGGTTTCCTCCCACAGTCCGTAGACATACTCATAAGACATATTGGATATTCGGTTGTTGCAAGGTGAGAATGTGAATGGCCTTTGCCCAGAGTCGGTTGGGATGGGCTCCAGCCTCCTGACATCATAGGACTAAGAAACAGTTGACATAAGGGATCAGAAATAAACCTACCGTATTCAACGTGATAAACGCCCAGGGCGCTTAAAAATTTGGAGTGGGTGGGCGCTTACTAAAATGGTTACCAGCAGAGTGGAACAGTAAATGCTTATTACCATAGAGGTGGAAAACATGAATAATAACAGAGCAATAAAAGAGTTTTACTGGTATTTGTGTTATTCATTTTGTGGTATCACCCAAATTACTTACATGAAAGCTGAAAGTAAACAGAAAACAGCATAATTAAAAAAAAAAAAAAAAAAAAAAAAAAAGACCCTTAAATTTTCCCTCCCGGTGCTGTTCCTTTAAATATTTTCCCCGATGTAAAATCAAGCCAATCAACATGAATGTCAGCTTTAGCACATGGCACAATGAACCAATCAACACAATGGTCAACTTCAGCACATGACCAGGAACGTCTTTAAATTTATGAAGTCGGTGAGCAGGAGAATCGAGTGAAGGTCCATATCTGGCTCATCGCTCCATCATTCAGAGCATCAATAGTTTTGCTGTAGCAGTTTTTAATGGTTTATCGGTTGTTGGACATTTACCAACAGAACACAGCAAAATATTTTCCTGTTTTTTAAAGCATGGCGGAACAATCAAATGTGTTGTTACTGATGAACATTATAGACATTCCCCAATGGCAGGGGGTCTTGAAATACAAACTCACTTTTACAGGCAGTGAACGTCTCATTTTACCATTACAGAAACTGATCGAATAAAATTGGTAAGTTCGTTCACATGGGCGGAGGGGGGGCTCTTATTGGAGCAGGGCGCTTATTACGCCGGTGTGTTTCTGTCCCTCGCTAAAGGGTTGTGTCAGGAAGGGCATCCGACGTAAAAACCTATGCCAAATCAAACGTGCGAATCAGATGATACGTTGTGGCGACCCCTGAAAAAGGGGAAAAGCCAAAAGGAAAAGAAGAGGAGTCAACACCGTCGATAATATTTTGGAAGTTCTAACCTCATTTGGCAGCTACAGTATGCCATCACCATTATATGACTCACATTAAATCACAGAGCTACTGAGCCGTAGTGTCATTTGGCAATGATATTCGAAAATAAGCTGGATCAGAAATGTCATAACACAGCCGTAGGTCAAGGAGTTGACACTTTGAGTGTCAAACGTGACATCAAATTAAAATTTAAAAATGTAAAACACGCATTCTAGTGTAGACTTTTTGGAATAATGTTGTGACAGTTAAAGTTTATTTGCTTTGAGACTAGCTTATAGAAGTGACTGCAACAATGCCAAACTTTGGTAGGTCATGCCGTCAATCCCGTAATTTCCTTACATCATTTCTATCTGAGTCTTTGTAATTCCGTAGTCGCCTAGTTTCTTTTAAATCATCAAAGGTTATGAGACATAAAGCTGCTATTACTGCATTTGAGAAGAAAGTTCCAGGACTCCCTAGTGTATTCCCCGCCCCCCCAAACGTCTCACCTTATAACTTTTCCATCTCTGTGAACAAAGACATGTTTCATCACTTCTCTTTATTCTCTCAGTGACTTGCGCTGATGAACCGCCAATTCGCCGAGTGCAGGCGGAGAGAGGCAGCGTGCACGGCATCTTATTTAACATGCTGGTCTTACTGAATCAGACCTTTACTACTCGACCTGCCATTTGTTAAATAGTATCGGTAAGATAAAAATAGAAAAAAAAAAAAAGTTTGACTGTTAAAAGAAAAAAAAAACAAAAAAAAACAACAATGCCTCAACCCTTGATAAGTCGATGAAGCGCAGAGGAAGATGAGGGGTGGGGGAAGGGGATCATGCACGTTTCTTCCAGAAAATCATTAGGAACATTTAGAAAGTGCATTAACTTCCAGGCCATGTATTGTTAGCGGCCTCATCCCATGCTGTCTCTGACCCCAGAGTGTGTGCATCAGCCCGCGTATCCGATAGCCCGACTCTCCTCGTTTGGCAAACGGCTCCAGGGGTGAAAATAATGATCTACATAGACATGCCAATGCTATCTGGACCAGATAACGCTGCTTTAATGACTCCTTATCCTTCAGCCCCTTTTGTAGAGATGGTGCCCTGGTAAATGTATTCCCACTGTTGGGTCATTATCTCTTTATTGCAGCGATAATAGACTCGGGTATTTTGGGTCAGATTTGTGTGGCAGGAGAAGATACATTTCCAAGCCTCCAGTAGCAACGTGTGATGCAAAGTGTTATCGTAGATTCAGAGATCACTGATTGGCAATAAACCGGTTTAAAACATCTAATGATCGCGAGTGAATGATCCTCCGAATGCAGTTTCTTTGAGATCATGCCAATCCTTAGAAGTAGAACAGAAATGTAAATCTTCCTGAATCAAGGAGCGCTGCCTATGTTCAGAGTCGGCCTTTTTTTCATGGTTGACAGATGAGATCAAATCTGGCTCCTCCCCCGCCCCCCCACCCCCCCACCCCAATAGCTCAAGGAATTATCATCTTAAACTCGATTAAATCCAACGCATGGCACGAGACCAAAGCCTTTCAGTAATTTGGCAGCTACCAAATCGATCAAGATGATTGCCGTGACACTTGTGTACCTGACCTCACATAACGTGCTCCACGCGCATAACGTCGTAGTCCATTAAAAAAAAAAAAAAAAAAAAAATCTGTATTAAAATCCGTGGATTGACATAAGTGGCTCACATAATAAACTCGCATTCAGAAAAAAAAGGAAGAGTTATTTCACCCCGAACACCCTCAAATGCCACTAGCAATTTCTTCCATAAGCCTCGACTACTGATGTGTCATTTAAAGAATGTACAATGTGTTATCTGCGCCGAACGATCTACAAAGGCTGCCTGCCATTATCAGGAATGTGCTCTGGATAGCATAGCGCAGGGCAAATGACTCAGGGAGATGGGATGTGGGAGATTCAGAGGCCATACGCTTCTCTGAAGTTTTCTCTTTGATGTAACACACTAACCTATACCAGATGCAGCATGGTTTGGCCACGAAGTACTCATGCTGTATTAGCGGCTACATTTTCAACATACTCTCTCTCTCTCTCTCTCTCTCTCTCTCTCTTTTTTTGCTCGCTCACTCGCTTGCTCTCTCGGATAAACATAAACACACAGATACAAATACACCTGCAGAAATAACACTCGACATTCCGCGACGTCTTCATTTTGTACATTTCCGTGATGCGCTTTGTGGAACTGCACAGCTGTTTTAATTAGTCTACTCTTGCAAGTCATCTCCCCAGTAGTACGTGGCTGTTTTTAGGTGCCTTGGTGAACACACTTATTGCCACTTTCACAGCTAGAAACCCATCATTCCTTATAGCAGTCTTGTTTGTTTATTGCACACCATTTCCATTTAGCCTAATCTTGAATTGGAGAGATGATTGTATTCAGCAGGGTTGCGGAAAACCGCATTACTGCCAAATGTAACCTTCACAGAATCCTTCAAAGACAAGATACAAGGCAATTTCCTCGTTTTTTCGCCTGGTGAGGACGAACACAAACTTACTCCTCGCCCTCACTCAGCTCAGAAACAACGCGCTGTCCTCAGAGGGCTTTTGCGAAATGATGGGCTCGTTATCTCAGTCACAAATGCTGAAAAGTGGTGATGAACGAGATGGGCAGAGTGTGTATCTGCTAGGTATTAGCACATAGCACAGCCTATTGTCTACCTATGGCCTTGAGAGTGAGCTCGAAGCTCTAGCAGTATGTCAGGCTGTATCCTCCAGTGGATAAGAGCTTTATGTCAGGTGGATAATTGGACTCCTGGCTTTTATGGTCTTATTTGCCGGGCTGAGGTGGGAAGGTAAGGGGGAGGCGGTCTTATGTATACAACAACAGCTGAAGGTTATGTTTGTGCCTGAGCATCATAGGAACAAACCAGCAGTTTCTGAAGTGCAAGTTGAGTTGACTTGGCAAACATGATCCAAACATCAAAAAAAGCCCTGATCCTTCTCTGACCCTCACCTTTAGCTTGTGGGCTTGAATGTGCCTTCCACTGGTGTTAGCTCAAATTCTTTCAAACTTTTACTGAGCATAATCAGAAGAGCTCCTAATGGCCACTCAGGAGACCCACTGCCAATAGATCCTGCCAGACAGCTGTATCCGTCTCTAAAACCAAGATCTGTGCAATTACCACCTGCCATCACACGTTACGTGCATCAGAGCAGGCCTCATCGGATCCCAGCAAAAAGCAAAAAAAAAAAAAAAAAAAAAAAAAAAAAAACTCAAGAAACACAAACCTTAAGAAGGAAGTTGCTGTCCATTCTGGGTTCCTGTTTGTTTTCTGGTTTCTTTATCAGTGAGCTGTGTTTACATTAGTAAAGGTGAAGAAAGATATTCATTTTTCCGCCTCGACTTGCGACCTACGACTCCTCGGGAAAGCTCGCCCACACGCATGCTGTGCATTGTGGATACAAACAGCTGCAGGTCAGATATGTGGGATGGATGATGTGTGTGTGTGTGTGTGTGTGTGTGTGTGTGTGTGTGTGTGTGTGTGTGTGTGTGTGAGTGTGTGTGTGTGTGTGTGTGTGTGTGTTTATCTTTGTGTGTATTTTGCTTAACCTCCGAGCAAGTGCTGAAAAAAATGAGTGAGTGTTTCTTAGGTGCTTGTATAAGAGGAGTCTAATATTAAACAATAAAAGGTTTTTCACATGAATAAATTATGTAGACGTTCTCAGACAACGTGAATAAATCTATGCTTGAACTTATTGATTGTGCAAACATTCCATGTTTCTTGCATTTATAATACATTATAAACTCACATGGGTTTGAGATGTGTTACATGGCGCACTGAGCACCATAGAATTCCTGTTGTACACCTGCGTAAATGCTCATAAATAGGTCTATTTGCATGCACGACACAACACAAG
>CM045733.1:17277500-17325000 GCA_024760905.1 Plotosus lineatus
ATAAAGTTGATGAGCCATACGATGAAGTTATGGGAAAGAATAGTGGAAGCTAGACTAAGGACAGAGGTCAGCATTTGTGAACAACATTTTGGTTTCATGCCAAGAAAGACCACCACAGATGCAGTGTTTACTTTGAGGATGTTAATAGAAAATTACAGAGAAGGCCAGAGGGAGCTGCATTGTGCCGTTGTGGATCTGGAGAAAGCATATGACAGGGTGCCGAGAGAGGAACTGAGGTATTGCATGAGGAAGTCTGGTGTGGCAGAGACGTATGTTAGAGTGATGCAGGACATGTATGAGAGATGTAATACAGTGGTGAGGTGTGCTGTTGGCATGACCGATGAATTCAAGGTGGAGGTGGGACTGCATCAAGGATCAGCTCTGAGTCCCTTCTTGTTTGCTATGGTGATAGACAGGCTGACAGACCAGGTTAGGCAAGAATCTCCATGGACTATGATGTTTGCAGATGACATTGTGATCTGTAGTGAGAGCAGAGAACAAGTGGAGGAAAATATAGAGAGGTGGAGGTATGCCCTCTAAAGGAGAGGAATGAATTTTAGCCTCAGTATATCAAAATACATGTGTGTGGATGAGAAGGACCCAGGAGGAACGGTGATGTTACAGGGAGCAGAGATAATGAAGGTGGAGGATTTTAAGTACTTAGGCTCAACAATCCAGAGCAAAGGAGAGTGTGGAAAAGAGGTGAAGAAGCATGTGCAGGCAGGCTGGAATGGTTGGAGAAAAGTGTCCGGTGTGATGTGCGATAGGAGAGTAATCAGCAAGAATGAAAGGAAAAGTGTACAAAACGGTGATGAGGCCAGCGATGTTGTATGGTTTAGAAACAGTGGCGCTGAGGAAAAGACTGGAGGCAGAGCTGGGGGTAGCAGAGATGAAAATGTTGAGGTTCTCTCTGGGAGTAACAAGGATGGATAGGATCAGGAATGAATACATCAGAGGGACAGCCCATGTAAGATGTTTTGGAGACAAAGTCAGAGAGGCTAGATTGAGATGGTTTGGACATGTACAGAGGAGGGATATTAACTATATTAGTAGTAGGATGCTGAGGTTGGAACTACCAGGCAGAAGGCCTAGAGGAAGACCAAAGAAGAGATTTATGGATGTGTTGAAGGAAGACATGAAGGTCGTTGGAGTAAGAGAAGAAGATGCAGAGGACAGGGTGAGATGGAGGCGAATGATTTGCTGTGGCAACCCCTGAAGGGAACAGCCGTTATATATCTTCTTCTTTTCCTTTTGGCTTTTTCCCTTTATCAGGGGTCGCCCCAGCGAATCATTATCGACTCAGGATAATTTTTTTTTTTAATTTATAACTTTAAATTGTTAACCAATCAGATCACACTTTTCTCAGGTAGTATCTTGCAGTTATAAATCTAGGTGTCACAGTGGCTCAATGATTAGCACTATTGCCTCACAGTAAGAATGTCCAGCGATTTAATTCTCAGACAGGGCTCTTTGTGTGTGGAGTTTGCATGTTCTCCCCATGCTTACATGGGCTTCCGCCACTTGCTCCAGTTTACAGTACTACTCCAAAGATGTGCACTTTCAGCTAATTAGCTACACATGAATGCCAATAGGTTTGAATGGGTTTTTGTGTTTGTGTTATCCTTTCAAAAAAGACCGATCAGCTGCTATGGGGACATCCCATCTTCTCACCTCAAGGCAACTGGGGTTGCTTCCAGTTTCCCCCATGAGCCTATGGATAACAGATATGGATGACAGATGACGGATGGATAATTCAAGGTAAAATGTGCAGTAGTTATAGTGGGCTAGGACAAATAAAACTTTTGCCTGTTAAATGCTATAAAGATTGTTTACTCATTCATTCATTCATTCATTTATTTATTCATTCATTCATTTGCTGAAGCACTTAATTCTACAAGATTTAGCCCACCGCATCCTACTCTCCCTGAAGGTAAGATACACGAACATCTCACCAATCCAAAGCAGGACCAACACATACGAGCATTCACACACTCATTCATATCTAGAGGCAATTGGGAACAGCCAGTGAGCCGTATCCTTGTGATTGCCTGGTGAGCTGTTCAGGTTAACCCCGATTTCCATAGTTTTCGCCCAGGTGATTTTCACCTAGATGGTTTTCGCCAAGATGGTTTTTGCCCAAATTGTGAGGACATGATTTTTAACCAAACTTAAATTTTTATTTTTTATTGTATTCACTTGTTAATAGTTATTTACAGATTTTTGACACTTTCCTGAATGAAAGGTGATAATTACAAGTAGAATCCTGAGATAAGCTGAGCAGGGTAAGTGTGAGCCATATGTGTTACGAACCGGAATCCTAACCCCTGACCCCTAACCCAAACCACGAACGCCTAACCCTAACCCCGATCCCCTAACCCCTAACCCTAACCCCTATCCCCTAACCCTAACCCCCAACACCTATCCCCTAACCCTGATCCCTAACCCAAACCACTAATGCCTAAACCTAACCGCTAACCCTAACCCCTAACCCTAACTCCTAACCCAAACCGCTCACGCCTATCCCCTAACCCTAACCCCTATCCCCAACCCTAACCCCTATCCCCTAACCCTAACTCTTACCTCAAACCCTAACCCCTAACCCTTACCTAACCCCAATCCTAACCCCTAACCCTAACCCCTATCCCTAACCCTAACTCCTAACACCTATCCCCTAACCCTGATCCCTAACCCAAACCACTAATGCCTAAACCTAACCGCTAACCCTAACCCCTAGCCCTAACTCCTAACCCAAACCGCTCACGCCTATCCCCTAACCCTAACCCCTATCCCCTAACCCTAACCTCTTACCTCAAACCCTAACCCCTAACCCTTACCCTAACTCCTATCCCCTAACCCTAACCCCTAACCTTAATCCCTAACCCTAACCCAACCCTTAACCTTAACTTAACTGTAACCCTAACCGTAAAAATAAAAAAATTAAACATTTAAAAAAAAAAAAAGTTGGGCAAAAAACATGTTCCTACAATCTGGGTGAAAAACACCTGGGTGAAAACCAGCAGCACCGTTAACCCCACCCTCACCTAGAGTCCGCTAAAAACGACTAAATGGTGGCTTATTGGATAAGGCCTTTAGTTACTGATCTGTAGGTCAGTGGTTCAATTCCCACTGCCATCACTGTTGGGCCCTTGGGCAAGGCCTTTAACCCTCAATTGCTCAGTTGTATAAAAATGCTATAAATGACCATCTTGAGGTAAGGCAGGTATACTAACCATTATACCACCTGAGCTTGTATATAATAAGATAAGAAGATTTGCATATTGTTTGTGAAGGATTATCTGTGTGTACACAGTTGATTACTCTTTTATATTTGTAGTCGTGATATATGTGGGATAAATCGGACACATGAATCATGGAATTACTCATCAATGATTATGTTACTTACACCAGGTGACGTGCAGGTACAACTCCATTTTATTCCTTTTTATAATATTAAACGTTTTCTGTTAATTTCAGAAAATGTGAATTCTTTATCAAACCCCCCCAACACACACACACACACACACACACACACACACACACACACACACACACACACACACCACAACACTCGCAAACAATGGAAATAGTGCAGTTACACAGTCTTGCAGCTATTGTTGACTGTAAGCACTAAAAGAATAGGGGTACAAGGGTGGGGGAGGCATTCTGTGCCTGTCAGTGCATCAAGCCCAAAGGTGACAACGCACTCAAACCCATTTGCACTGCATTAAGTCCAACTCACAGCGGAAAAGTGCCTCTCTGCATTTCACCCCTCTTTACCCTAAAATAATGGAGCCTTTTTTGCAGCTCCGGGGGGCTTTCGCAAGCTGTGCACTTAACAGCGTGCCATCATCACCTGCCTCTCTCTCCTCACTGAGTACCTCACAATTGATCTCCAGGAAGAAATTCTGCCATTGTTTGTGTCATGATTTGCAAAGCTGGAGCTGGAGCATTCTATTGCACTCAACTAAACCTAAGTCACCATTAAAGCGACCATTAGATAAGGTGGTGGCAAAGATTTACAGGAAAAGTGGCAGAGGGTGTTTCTGAAAACATGACGTACGTGACTACAATGTGCCGGACGTTTAAAAGCCGAGGAATTCAGAAGCATGAATGACTGGTTTAAAGCCATGACTATGCAAATCAGTACGGACAGCTAATGTGCAGGCCGCCGAGATGTTCTGCTTGGTATTCAAGCAAATGAGTTTCTGCTGTGTTCCTGTGTGCTTGAGAATATAACAGTGTGTGTGTGTGTGTGTGTGTGTGTGTGTGTGAAAGCTATTATCCTCGGTCTGTTCAATTATTGATTGTCAAGTGCCACAGGGTGAGGGAGAGCCCAGTATACGCACACCAAATAAATCTCTGTTTGGACGTTCTGCACTGTGTCTCCATCTCCCTCTTTCCCTGGCTCCCCAATCTCAAACTAAAGTTTTGAGTTTTTACAGGTTCATCTTTTCAACTCTGTCAAGAATGCATCAAAACATCAACATTTGGAGCAGGGTTTGGATCGGGGCAGTGCTAAGACTCCACTAGTGCCTGAGTGCCAGAATTTAATTATATTTAATAAATCGCATTGAATATCCGTGAATCTGATTCCATGATGTAAATTATTCAAATAGAAACAATGCAAATCTTAATTTATCTTTAGTAATATACAATTTTCCAAAAATAAAATGCATTTAAACAATAAGAAACATGTCATCTCATGTCAGGCAGCAATTTTTTTTTTATATACACACACACACACATATATATATATATATATGTTTGTTTGTTTTTTAACAAGGTTGTTTTTATTTATTTTTAAATTAATATATATTTGTATCATGGCTCATTCATTTTCTGAAAAACTTAATCATAATTGGGGTTTTGAGGAGGATAATTACTATCTCAGCTGACTCTGAATAAGGGCAGAGAACACCCTGGACAGCTCGCCAGGCCATCGCAGGGCAAAAACACGCTGGCAGCTATGCAGCTAGTCTTGCCAAAAGTCAGCAATGGTTCTTTTACACCTCACACCATAGACAGTGAGAGACCTGGCCGGCCTTTGATAACCCAGTTAGCTGCACTGATGGGGGGGGGGGGGGGGGGGGGGGGGCGACCTTGGGGGCAGGGGTCCAGCACCAGGTCACTACTGCCCCTGCAACATTAAAGATACAGTATTCTCCAGATTTATTGATTTTTTTTTATATATATATGCTAGTATATATAGCTTATTATTTCCTATTTTGAATTATTAAAACTGTTTATTATTTTTAGTTTCTAATCCGGGAAACAGAGTTGACATGGAAACAAATAAAAACGAACGAGAAAACTTCCTTTATTATTCCACTAATGTCAGACAATTTATATTATGAAACGTCCTGTTGAACATGTGATTGGTGGAATATACCATAGGGAGTATTTGATAAGGGCAGGGGTGGCCCAGTGGTAAAGTGCTGGTTTACTGATCCCAAGGTCAGGGGTCCAGGCCCTGCTGTCAACGGGTGTCAGTGTGGTCTCCCCTGTACAGCGAACTGGGCTATCAAAGGACGGCCATGTCACTCACTGTACTGTAATTAGGATTCCAGGTTCAGAAAATTAATGAATACAGGGATTCCTCACTTTCCATGGTTAATGGGGACCGAGACCCTCCCCTCCAAGACCGCCAATTTCCATGAAGTAGGATCGACACCTCCCCCCTCCCCCGACTGACATATATGTACATGCATATGTGTATATAATATCAATAAACACATATTCAATGCTATAAATGTTTATATTAACAATTAAACATTAAAAAATAATGCATAATAAGTAAATAATATATAAATACACACAATCAGATGTGCGTGCATACACACACACACACACACACACACACACACACACACACACACACACACAGACAGATGTGCACCTCACATAAAAATGTAAGTCGTTTTTGTTGGGTTGTTTTTTTTTGTTTGTTTGTTTGTTTGCAGCATTTTCCTTATCTTTTTCCCTATTTTCCCATAATTTCCTTATTTTTAAAAATTTTTGATTAATATTTTTGAGAAACCCACGATGCACTGAAGCCGCAGAAACTGAAGGACGAAGTAACGAGGGATATCACTGTATTTAATGGGGTGAATGTGTTCAGCTTACATTGTTGAGTTCTTTGTTTGTGAATGTACATCATATTTTTCATGAAAGCCAATGTTAGAACATAGATTCACACATTTATGTAAAACAGTACACATTGGACTTATCTTAATGCTTTAATGTTTATTTAAGTGTAAAATTAAATTTCAACCATCGCAGCATTTATATTTCTTCAAAACATGTTTACATTTTTGACCTATTTGTACACATAAACGTAATGGTGCCCCATTCATAAAACTGGGCCGAGTAGCATGATTGTTGTCCTGACGATGGTATGTGTCCTATCTGCTGAACCACCTGCTTTGTCCTATCAGGAACTATGTGGATGGAGAGAGTCCATATTTCCAACATGATTGAAATCCCAGTCTGCTTTCCTCTTTATATTATCAGAGGTTGATTTTTATTTCGTCCATAAAAAGAGGCAGATTTATCTATTATTAATTCTGCTACTCATAATGGTCACATTTCATGTAGTGCTGAGACAGGGTTAAATGATTTGCAGTTAATTAGCTTGCCTCTTGGTTATTGATTTTCCTTCAGGACACAGTGGAGCTCCAAACAGCCATTCTGAATAGCTTCAGTTCACTGTGTGTGTGTGTGTGTGTGTGTGTGTGTGTGTGTGTGTGAAGAAAACACGAAAACACTCGCCTTTTTCCTCTAATGCTGTCCGGAGTGTTTCATTCAGTATTTGTATATGTTGTGAATACATCTTACTCTGTGTCTATGAGAATGAAAGATTATTTTCTCTGTTGGTTTTCTTGAGCCCCGCGATGGCCTGGCAAGCTATCCAGGGTGTACTCTGCCTTCGCCCGGAGTTGGCTGGGATGGGCGCCAGATTCCCTGCAACCCTAATTAGGATTAAGCGGCTACAGAAAATGAACAATGAACGTTTTTTTCTTGAGCCTGAGAAAACAAATCTTTGGGGGTTTTTTTTTGTTTTTTTTTAATGATGCTACTGGATGAATGGAATCAGAACTATAACACAGTGTACAGTGATTGACACTTTGTATTCCAAATGTTCATACACACAAAAATTTTGTATTTGGAACTAAAGGCTAAATCACACAAGATCTTTAGACCTTAACGACAATGACAAGGACTCGTGTGTGGCGTAGACAGGCCTAGTGGGCTCATGAAGTTTGCTGACGATTGTGTTGGTGTTGTAGGTCCAGCAGCATGCAGGCGTCCTCAGCGGTGCTGCTGGTTTTCGCCCAGATGGTTTTCGCCCATGTTTTTTTCTCAACTTTTTTTTTCTATGTTTTTTTAGGGTTAGGGTTAGGGTTAGGGTTAGGGGTTTTTTATAATTTTTTTTTTTATGGTGGGAAAAGTGTAAGTAACATAAACATATATATATATATATAAAGTTTATTTAGGATATGAAGTAGGGTTAGGGTTAGAGGTTAGGGTTAGGGGTTAGGGGTTAGGGTGAGGGAGTATGCGTAACTTGGATGGCATACAATGTTTTAAAACTTTCCTTTGTTATCTCATTAAGGAAAGTGTCACAAATCTGTAAATAACTATTAACAAGTGAATTCAATTAAAAATAAAAAATTAAGTTTGGCGAAAAACATGTCCTTGCAATTTGGACAGAAACCATCTAGGCGAAAACCACTGGGTGAAAACCACCTGGGCGAATACCATGGAAATCGGGGTTAACCTGAACAGCTCACCAGGCAATCAAAGGTATATGGCTAACTGGCTGTTCCCAATTGCCTCTAGATATGAATGAGTGTGTGAATGCTCGTATGTGTTGGTCCTGCTATGGATTGGTGAGATGTTCATCATGTATCTTACCTTCAGGTAGAGTAGGATGAGGTGGGCTAAATCTTGTAGAATTAAGTGCTTCAGCAAATGAATGAATGAATAAATAAATGAATGAGTAAACAATCTTAATAGCATTGAAAACCACCTGGGCGAAAACCATGGAAATCATTTACAGCACGGAATGTGCTGGTACAAATAAAATGGTGTTTTAGAAGTTAAAAGTTGTCATAACTAATCTGTCCGTCTGAAAGTCTGTCCACATACCATGCACTTAAAAACATCATCACTAATCATCAAGTTTTTTGTGTGTGAATGTTTGGGGTGTGGTTGATGGTACAATGGATAGAAGGTCCGCTTCACAGCCAGAAGCCCTGAGTTCTGTGTGGAGTTCGCGTGTTCTCCCCGTGCTTGTATCCTCTGGTTATACCTCCATTTCACTGGAGCGCGGAATGCAAGGATCATGGTGGAAAGGCGCGGAACGCACTCTACAGGGGAGCTTCGGCATTTTTACACAGAAAATGGGTCAAAAACCTATGGAAAATTGCATCTTCGAAACACCTTCGGAACGATCACGGAATGTGTGGAAAGGCCACAGAAAGACCGTGGTACAATGTCGGAATACATGCGTAAAAGCGCTCGAATCACCTTCGGAACCAGTGCGGACAGCAAAGCAAGACCTTCGGATAATTCACGGAACGTTCACGGAAAAAACGGAACTTTTGCGGAACGACCGCGGCACTACTCCATTTTAGGAGGAAGACCCATGGAATGATCGCGGAACAGGCGGAATGAAGGCGGAACGTTCACGTTCAACACGGAATGACTGAGAAATAGCCGGCGTAACCACGTTTCAACGAGAAAAAAATTGCCAAAGATCAAAGGAGTTGCTTCTGATTCCACCTATAAATAGGTGGAATCGACCAAGGAAGCTCATTCTCTCATTCATGCTATATGTTTATAATGTATAATATGTTTATAATTAACAATAAATTTAAAATTTAACATATGTTAATATGTTTAATATCAATAATGTCAATACATGTTCAGAACATGTTCAAAAGCACATTCGCAGAAGATTTTGGCCTGACAGAAGAGGAGGAATACCTTCGGAATCGTATGGAAGGACATGGAAGATGACGGAATGACTGAGGAACAACTGACGAACGTTGGAGAATGACTACGATTTTGCTTCCGCGGGTCTGCCGCGGTCCAGTGAAATGGGGGTATTACACACGATAGACTAATTCCAAATTGCTCCTAGGTGCGAGTGTAAGTGTGAATGGTTGGATATGTGTTGGCTCTGTGATGGCCTGGCGAGCTGTTCAGGGCTGTTCCTGCTTTCATCCAGAGGTGTAAATGAATTAACAAATGAATGTTGGAACAGTATTAGTACACAACCCTAGCAATTTCCATCAGAGTTCAATATCTATTTTGGCTGCCGCATCCGCCATTTTGAATTTCGCATTCTTCATGCTAGCTAGACAAAAAGCCTATCAATTGTTGTTGCAGTCTGATATCCAATATGTCTGCCGTAGCTGTCATCCTTGAGAGAGAGAGAGATTTCCTTTCGGCTTTTTCCCTTTTTCAGGGGTCGCCACAGCAAATGATTCGCATGTTTGATTTGGCATAGGTTTTTTACGTCGGATGCCCTTCCTGCCACAACCCTTTAGCAAGGGACAGAAACACCCTGATGGCTTTGCAGCTCCTCTTTACAAAAGTCAGCAATGGTTCTTTTACATGCCTCTCACCATGGACAGTGAGAGACATGGCCGGCCTTTGATAACCCAGTTAGCTGCACTGGGGGGGACAGTGACAACCTTGTGGAGAGTGGGACTCGAACTCCCAACCTTAGGATCAGCGATCCAGTGCCCAAAATGAAAAAAAATTACATCAACATTCATCACCAATTTCATTATCCAGACCACTTATTGATCAGAGTAGTGGTGGAAACTCAAACCAAATCCTAGCTGACCATAAGTGAGACACAGGGTCCACCCTAAAAAAAGGTGCAGTGGTACTCTGTGTGTGCAGTGGTGGCCTAGTGGTAAAAGTGCTGGATCACTGATCCTAATACCCCCATTTCATTGGAGCACGGCAGACTTACGGAAGCAAAAATGTTGTCATCCGCAAACGTTCCGCAATTATTCCCTCATCTTCCGTGTCATTCTGTGTGATTCCGTAGTTATTCCTCAAGTCTTCCTCCACTTCCGTATGCTTCTGGCAGGCCAAAATATTACGTGAACATGAAAAAAATTCCATGAGTGTTCCGTGGGGATCACTTTGGCGTACCTGCTCCACACATGCTGTGAACGTTTCAAGAGTGTAAGAATTTCAACTTTTCCGTAAGATTTTCACTCATTTTCCATGTAAAAAATGCCAAAGCTCTTCTGTAGACTGCTTTTTGTGCCTTTCCGCTACGATCCTTGCATGCCGTAGTCCAGTGAAATGGGGGTATAAGAATTTCCACTTTTCCGTAGGATTTGCACCCATTCTCCGTGTAAAAATGCCGAAGCTCTTCCGAAGACTGCGCTCCGTGCCTTTCCGCTACGATCCTTGCATGCCGTAGTCCAGTGAAACGTTATGTTATGTTATGTAGTAGATTTATATTGCGCTTTATCCATACTGAATATTATGCTCAAAGCACACTGGGGAGTGTTCAGTTAATGATGATAACTCTTTGTTGTCAAAGTACATTACATACATGAAATTTGATTTATTTTGTGTGTGCTCTGTGCAGCGCCAGTTATTGCGTTGTTCTATCCTTTGATGCTGAGTGCCAAGCAGGAAGCAACAACTGCCAAATTTTAACGGCTTATGGTATGACGTGGCCAGATTTGAACTCTGACCTTCCGGAGGATAAAGTGGACGCTCTACCTACTGAGCTAAATCCCCGGTAATGGTTAGGGGTTCAAGCCCCACTCTCCATAAGGCTGTCACTGTCCCCCCAGTGCAGCTAACTGGGTTATCAAAGGCCGGCCATGTCTCTCACTGTCCATGGTGTGAAGTTCATGTAAAAGAACCATTGCTGACTTTCGACAAGAGTACTAGTAGCTGCAAAGCAATCAACGTGTTTCCACCCTGCGATGGCCTGGTGAGCTGTCCAGGATATACCCTGCCCTTGCCCGGAGTCGGCTGGGATGGGCGCCAGCCTTCCCGGGACCCTAATTAAGATTAAGCGTTTACAGAAAATGAACTGAACTGAAGTGTGCGCGCACACACACACACACACGCACACACACAATTAAGTTCTTAAAATCACTTATGCATTCACTCACTCATTTTTCAATCCTGGCAGCTTCCCCTGAACAATTTGCCAGTCCATCACAAGACCAGCACAGACACCCACATTCACACCTCGGGGTAATTCAGAGCAGTCAATTAGGCTAATGCGCATATGTTTGGACTGAGGGAGGAAAACAGCAATTCCTGGAGGAAACCTGTGCGGGCACTGGGAGAACATGCAAGCTCACACAGAGCTACTCTTGCCAAGCCTAGCGCTTGAACCCAGGACCTTCTTGCTGTACGGCAGAGGTGCTAACCAGTACGCCACGGTGCCCCCCCACCTTTTTTTTTTTTTTTGCATTATGATCTGTATTACATTTAATTATTTTTTTAATATCCGTCTTTCTCTCTTTTAAGTTGGCTGTGGTTTAAGTTGAAATCATTTTATAAAATAATTTACAGTGCAAAGCTTTCGCAGACGTCAATAATTCTGGAGTAACCGTACGTAGACAATATTTCAGTGCATTCATGGATGAAACCTCAGATCCTAAATCTGCCAATCTAGAGACAGGTGTCACAGCTGGCCTAAAACCATGACAGGTTATTTCGGTGGTAGAAATCTCAGTAGCATTGCATTAATGATGTCTTCATGGTCAAACAGGCTTTTACTGCAAACCACCAATTACAGAGCTTCTGATTAAGGGCATGATAGAATCTCAGCAGTGCTGAAGAATTACGAGAATGTGTACCTAGCAGAAGAGCAAGTGCTGCTTCACTGTTACCAGGCACCCAAATAGTGATGGCTGGCTCTCATTTGAGTCCATTCTCTCCCTCATCAATGTTTCAGTGTTGAGTAATGAAGTCGAATGTCTACTTCACATCTCATGACAGCTGTTATCTTGTCTGTTTCTCTCTCGTGCACACTCTCGCAGACTTTGTCTGTTTCTCTCTCTCGCGCGCGCGCGCGCTCTCTCTCTCTCTCTCTCTCTCTCTCTCTCTCTCACACACACACACACACACACACACACACACTAATGCACACTAAGAGGAAGAGATGAAATATGGTGGTACCCCCCCACCCCCACTCAACTTCTACCTAGGTGGGCCCCCTGACAAGCATAAATTATGTTAATAGAACCGAATAAAAAACACTTTATTCCAAAGGTTTTAGTACTTTGGAATGTCAGGATGATCTAGTGTGTTACCTGGAAAGAAGTCTAAAGCAAAGTCGGATCGTTAAAATATTAAAACGTGAAATTTGCACATTCTCACGAGGAGCGTCTGAGGAAAATGAAGAATGCATCGGCTTGTTCTCCCATGTGGACATTTCTCTATTCATTAATTGATCAGAGACCAAATATAACTCAATGTAATGGCACTGTCGGTGGATTTTCACAGATAACACAATGCATATTTTGATGGATCTTTTATAAAAAGGAAATGTCATTACTGCTGTGTTTTGTCTTGTTTCCCACCTCGCTATATTCAGTCAATGTTATCTAAACCAAATTATGACCACCAGCTAATTTAAACCTTCGATTAAAAAAAAAAAATTTTGAGTAACTCTGAAAGTTATTACATTTGGGAGGAGTTATCTGGTCAGAGGCTCTGACGGAATAGTAGGTTTTTTTTTTTTTTTTTTATTATTCTTGTCCAGATGAGATACACCAAGGGGCAGTCCAGTGGCTATATCCATCCTGTTTTTAATGAAATGGGAGACCCAAGCCCAGATGACATGCAAATGGGATGATTCTGATGTTAAAAAAAAAAAAATCCAATTTAGACAAATTGTCCACTTATCTCAAACGTACGTGATCGGTCCCGACAAGTTTAGTGTTCAAATTTTACCAGTGTGTGGATAATATGGGTAAAATTTAACCATATTGGAAACTACATACAAAAATTTTATACAATCTAATCAAACATCTGGATGGCATGGTGGTGTAATGGTTAGCATGTCTGCCTCACAACAATGAGAGTTCAATTCACAGGTCATGGGTTCAATTCCCAGCTTGGGTGTGTCTATGCAGCGTTTGCATGCCCCTCCCCCATGCTTGTGTGGGTTTCCTCCCACAGTCCATGAAACATGCACAGTAGAATAAGTGGCTGTTCCAAATCTCCCCTAGTTGTGAGTGACCCTGTGATGACCTGGTGAGCTGTCCACAGTGTACCCTGCCCTCGCCCAGAGTTAGCTGAGATGGCCACCAGCTTCCCTGTCCCATAATTAGGATTTACCAGTTCAGAAAATGAATGAATGAGTAATCAAACTTCTCTTTTAGTTCATTTATAATAACTTGTATGGAAATATACCAGAGTAGAAGATATATCATTCATTTTCTGTATCCGCGGGGACACAGTGCGATGCCAGGAGGGGCACGTGTGACCCCAGGGAACATGCTTTTTTTTTTGCCGTATTAGGCTAAAGTGTAATTGTACATCCACTACAGCAGGTGGCAGTGGTTACCTCACTGTTAGAGCATGCCCAGAGGTAAAATTAGAAGTGAAGTTAATAAATCCATCATGGAAATTTTTAACAGGGACGGAAAGAGAGGCAGAGAGAGACAGAGACAGTGAAAGAAATGAAAGTCTCCCGGAAGTTAAATCGAGGAGGTAGGATAAAGCGGCTGTAGCGCTCGGCTTCACTGTGCTGGGGTGAGAAATGAGGAAAGACCGCCGTGTTTACTGTGTCTGAAAACATTGGCAGCAAAGAGCATGAATCCAAATAAATTCAGGCGTCACTTAAAGACATCACACCCCGATCACGTGATGAGCGGCGTGAGTTTTTTCACTGAAAATGTGCCGAGTATTGCCAACAACCATCCCGCTTTGTGAATGATATTCCAGCAAATCAGCGAGCTCGATTAGCATCATATAAGGTGGAGGTCCAAACTGCTCAGCGTAGAAAACCCCAGAGCACAGCAGAGGAACTGATCCTACCTGCAGCAGACACGGTCTCTGTCATGCTGGATGATGTCACTGCTGCAAAAATAAGTGCTGGTCCCAGTTCAGCATTGAGCAGGAGCTGAGAGTTCAGTATTGGGCTTTAAACCCGGCTTCGAAAAGCTGTGCACTGAGAAACGTGCTCATTATAGCCATTAATCTGGACTTCATCATTTTGACAATAATAATAATAATAATAATAATAATAATAATAATAATAATAATAATTGTTTTATTCATTTTTGTTTTGGAGGTTAAAGTGTTATATTATATTGTGCTCTTGAGTTAATGTTGCTGATCAATTTGAATTTATTATTATTTATTGATTTTATTTAATTTTATTTTTCATTATCAAATGGTTCAAATTGTTGGTCAGAAAATGTTTACAGTTTAAATAAGGATACTTTTTTCTTTCAGGCAAATTGATGCACTTTAAATTTTTTTGTTTAAAGACTAAAAAATTGTTAATAAAGTTATTCTTTGTTGGAAGTTGATCTATATTTCTTCTTTTTTTTGTATTCCATAATGATAATAAGGATTTATTATGCTAATAAGGATACAGTGTTATGCAGAGGATTACTTATAATTTTTACACAAATAACACTATTTAAATGGGGGGGGGGGTGTCTTCCTCTTACTAGAGGGGGGTGGGAGGTGCGTGACAGAAAATAATTGCGAATCACTGGCTTAATCCTAATTAGGATCACGGGGAGGCTGGCACCCATCCCAGCTGAGTCCAGAGTACACCCTGGACAGCTCACCAAGCCATCACCAGGTGGAAAAACACATTGCTGGCTATGCAGCTACTCTTGTCGAAAGTCAGCAATGGTTCTTTTACATGAACCTCTCACCATAGAGGGGCCGGTGGCATAGTGGTTAGGGTGCTGCACTCATGCTCAGGAGGTTGTGAGTTCAAATCCCACTGAGACCCTCACTGTGCTAAGACCCCTGGGCAAGGTCTCAACCACAAGTGTGCCTCTGTTCACCCAGCAGTATAAATGGGTACCAGTAAAAATATACTGGGAAGGTAACCTGTGATGGACTAGCGTCCCATCCAGGGGGAGTTGAACTTTTAGTCGCTTCACGCTAAGGAAACCGGGGATAAGCACCGGCCTGATGAGCCATGAGGCTCGGGTGTAAAAACCCAACAGACTTACCCCTCTCACCATAGACCAGGGGTGTCAAACTCATGCCACAAAGGGCCATGTGGCTGCAGGTTTTTGTTTCAACCTAGCAGGAGCACACCTGAGGTGGTGCATTTAATCAACTCATCTGAGTCTTCAGGCAGCTGATTGGTCAATCTGTGTGCTCTGTACCGAGACTGACCAATCAACTGCTTGAACACTCAGATCAGTTGATTAACTGAGCCCAGTCAGGTGTGTTGCTGCTTGGTTGAAACAACAACCTGCAGCCACATGGCCCTTTGTGGCATGAGTTTGACACCCCTGCCATAGACAGTGAGAAACATGGCTGGCCTTTGATAACCAAGTTAGCTGCACTGGGGGGGGGGTGGACAGTGACAACCCAGGGAGAGTGGGGCTTGAACCCCAAACCTTAGGATCAGTGCACCAGCACCTTTCCCATCAGCCCACCACTGCCATAGAAGATATATGTATCAACATAAGTTGTATCTTGAAAAGTTTGTAGGTCATTTATAAAGAAACCAATTTTCAAAGTTCAATGAGCAAATAGCTGAAGAGAGGCGGCATCCCGGGTTGATGAATGCTGAGCATACTCGATGTTATTCTATATGGAGGTTTGATACTCGAATAAATCCATAAAATCTTAATCTAGTATTCTTATAAAGGACAGGATTCTGGGCATACCCCAAAGGAATCAGTACAATATTTTATTAGGATTGAGAAAATCTTTCTGAGACGTTATCTGGCAATGGTGGGGAGGAAACCTAAGACCCCTGACCTATGGCCCAGTGACCCCTAATAAGATAAATCCATGATAACTTTTTTATATGTATAAAAATTACCATATTAAAATAGCTCTTATGGGTAGTGATGGTCTGGTGGTAAAGGTACTGGCTCGCCGAGCCCAAGGTTGGGAGTTCAAGCAACGCTCTCAGTGGATTGTCACTGCCATACCCCCCCCCCCCCCAGTTCAGCTAACTGGGTTATCCGAGGCCGGCCGTGTCTCTCACTGTCTATGGTGTGAGGTTCATGTAAACGAACCATTGCTGACTTTTGTCAAGAGTAGTTGCATAGTGTAGCAGTGTGTTTCTGCCCTGCGATGGTCTGGCAAACTGTCCAGGGTGTACTCTGCACTCGTGCTGAGGTGGGTACCAGCCTCTCTGCGACCCTAATTAAGATTCAGCGGTTCAGAAAATGAATTAAATAATTCTGATATGAAGTTTTTAGCAGTAAAAAAAAAACAAAAACAAAAAAACATCAAAATCACAAGTCGTGTTTATAGGGCGGAGTTCTTTGCATTTGAAAGAGTCGATGATCTCACAGTTTCAGCATTACGAAGGAAAAAACAGGCTGCTCGGTTGTTTCAGGGTTCTTACTACTTGCGACAGTTCATTTAACTGTCTTCCTTTTGGCTTTTTCCCTTTTACTCAGGAGTCGCCACAGCGAATCATGTGATTCGCACGTTTGATTTGGCAGAGGTTTTTACGTCGGATGCCCTTCCTGTCACAACCCTTTTTTTTAGCAAGGGACAGAAACACGCTGACGACTTTGCAGCTACTCTTTACGAAAGTCAGCAATGGTTCTTTTACATGCCTCACACCATAGACAGTGACAGACATGGCCCGCCTTTGATAACCCAGTTAGCTGCACTGGGGGGGGGGGGGGGGGACACAGTGACAACCTTGTGGAGAGTGGGACTCGAACCCCCAACCTTTGGATCAGCGATCCAGCGCCCTATACCACAAGACCACCACTGCCCCTCGCGACAGTTCATTTAACTCTGTAGTTAAAATTCCCGACAGTCTTGATGCGCTTTAATCAAAATTCTAGTCTAGTAATATGGTTATTCTTCTAAAAAAGAAAAATCTCATGTGTAACACAGTTGTTGTTTTAATATAATGCTCCAACATGTTATTTTTGTTTTTGTTTTCTTTTGACTCCACTAATACAGTTTATATATTGTGGTGTATTCCTGGTCAAGGTAGTGGCGGATCCCAGAACTTTTACTGAGAACAGTGGACAGGCCAGTGCTGGCCTGGTGGTAAAGGTGCTGGATCACTGATCCTAAGGTTGAGGGTTCGAGTCCCACTCTCCACAGGTTGTTACTGTCCCCTCCCCCCACCCCCCAGTGCAGCAGCTAACTGGGTTATCAAAGACGGGCCGTGTCTCTCACTGTCTATGGTGTGAGGTTCATGTAAACGAACCATTGCTGACTTTCGACAAGAGTAGCCGCACAGCGGTCAGTGTGTTTCCACCCTGCGATGGCCTGGCGAGCTGTCCAGGGAGTACTCTGCCCTCGCCTGGAGTCAGCTAGGATGGGCGCCAGCCTCTCCGTGACCCTAATTAGGATTAAGCGATTACATAAAATGCACTGATGAGCCTTTACGCGCACACAGAGAGAGAGAGAGACAGAGAGACATTCTGACTTCCATCATTTTAGAGGATAATACTTAGACTTTCATGAAGGGCCGTGGTGGCCTGGTGGTAAAGGGCACTGGATTGCTGATCCTAAAGTTGGGGGTTCGAGGCCGACTCTCCACAAGGTTGTCACTCTCTTCCAGTGCAGCTGACTGTGTTATCAAAGGCCGGCCATGTCTCTCACTGTCTCTGGTGTGACGCTGTAAAAGAACCATTGCTGACTTACGTAAAGAGGAGCTGCATAGCCGTCAGCGGGTTTCCGCCCCTTGCTAAAGGGTTGTGTCAGGAACGGCATCCGACATAAAAACTATGCCAAATCAAACACGCGAATCAGATGATCCGTTGTGGCGACCCCTGGAAAAAAGGGAAAAACAAGAAGAATACTTAGACTCTCATTAATTTCCTGGAGAATCATCCGAACCATAACCAGTGCATGCCGAGCCTTCACCCTAACCACAACTTCCACTGATAATAAATCATTTTATTTGCCCATTCCTTCATTTTCGGAACCGTTTCATCTTAATTTGGGTTACGGGGGAGACTGGGTGCAAATCTCAGTCAACTCTGGTCGGGGTCAGGACACACCCTGGACATCTTACGAAGCTGTTGCCACCATAAAGAATGTCTTCATGTTAAAATGCAATGATTTTTGTTATGGGGACATGCATGTTGTCGCCATAAAGAGGACATGTCTCCATAATGTGATGGTGTAAACACACTTTCTTCTCAATGTGATGACAACCTGGATCACGTACACGCTCAATTTTGCACAACTAATGTACTTACCGGCATGTTTTTTTGGGAGATGAGTGAAAAACTAGTTGAACCTGGCAGGACCTCAGAATTGTGAGGAGAACACGTGATACTTCAGACAGACATCTGTGAGGCATTAAATTGGTGTGGACAAATTGTTTAACAATGTGGGATATCTAAGGCATCTGCACAGCAATGCGTAGGCCTCAAAGGCCTCTAATGTCACTGATATCAGCCATCATGGCCTTAACTGTCCTAATCAAGCTTGTTGCCAGTGGGTTGTGTGTATGTACGCAATCATTCTAATAATAATCTCATATAATGACTTTGATCAGGGGGTTCCAATCTTATCCACAATGGGCCGGTGTGGGTGCAGGTTTTCACTTCAACCAAGCAGTAGCCACAAATTCCACTGGTTTCAATCACCGATCATCAAAAGAAAAGAAAAAAAAAACTAGATTGGTCATTACTGTTTCAATTCTGAAGTCTGAAGTGGAGCCAAGGGCAGTGGTGGTCTAGTGGTATATGGTGCTGGATCGCTGATCCAAAGGTTGGCGGTTCGAGTCCCACTCTGCACAAGGTTGCCCCCCCAGTGGCGCTAACTGGGTTATCAAAGGCCGGCCATGTCTCTCATTGTCTATGGTGTGAGGCATGTACAAGAACCATTGCTGACTTTCGACAAGAGTAGCTGCAAAGCCGTCAGCGTGTTTCCGCCCTGTGATGGCCTGGCGAGCTGTCCAAGGTGTACTCTGCCCTCGCCTGAAGTTGGCTGGGATGGGCACCAGCCTCCCTGTGACCCAAATTAGGATTAAGCGGGTACAGAAAATGAACTGAACTGAACTGAAGTGGAGCCATCTTGGTAAGATCACCTTGCTTTAAGACTTAAAGCAAGGTGATCTCACCAAGATGGCCCCACTCCAGATGTGAAACATGGATGTGGAATCTAGTTGGTTTTTTTTTTTTTTTTTGTTTTTTTTTGATGACTGGTGATTGAAACAGGTGGAAGTGGTGGCTACTGTTTGGTTGGAGTGAAAACCTGCACCCACACCGGCCCATTGTGGATAAGTTTGGAGACCCCCTGACATAGATACTGAATGTAGCTCCCTCTATTTATCAGTACTGGACTCCTCTTAATTATATTCTGTTTATTTAACAGTCCTAAAATTGGTGGGAGACAGAAAACCATACAAACAAACGAGTGCTAAAAGAGGAACAGATGTACAGAGCAGAGAGAGAGAGAGAGAGAGAGAGAGAGAAGGGTGGGTAGGCTTGGTCTGGGTGTTCAATTACTGGAGCCGTGAGGTTAAATCAATACCATTTAAATTGCTTATGCTAATCACCTGAGTTCCAATCACTGTGATCAGCATAAGCAATCTGCTGACCCCAGCCATGCTGCATGCAAGCTCCACAACAGCACTGCTAATCTCCACCTGAAACATTGCAGAAGAGTTCAGCCCATTCTGATCCTATGGGCTTTCACAGCAAAGCGGTGAGCGAGATACTTGCGTGTTCTGTAGGATCTCGGTTTGTGTGTGTGTGTGTTTTCCTTCAGGAACATCCCGTGGACGATCGTCGAAACCAGATGTGGGTTGACAGTTCGGTTAGCATATGGCATTTTTCGATATGACTGAGCAGCTGATTTCTGTCTGTGCAATTCAAATGTTCACATTTGAAGTTTGGAGGGTTTTTTCCCTTTTCTTTTTTTTTTCCATCAGGTTTTGCAAATATTTAGAGGCAGTTCTCAGACAGTTCCAGGGGCCGGTGCTGTAGTGGTTAGGGGTGCTGCGCTCATGATCGGGAGGTTGTGTGTTCGAATCCCAGTTAGGACCCCCACTGTGGTAAGAGTCCTGGGCAAGGTCTCAACCTCAAGTGTGCCTCTGTTCACCCAGCAGTATAAATGGCTACCAGTAAAAATATACTGGGAAGGTAACCTGCGATGGACTAGCGTCCCATCCAGGAGTTGAACTCCGAGTCGCTTCACGCGACGGAAACCGGGGATAAGCACCGGCCCGATGAGCCACTATGGCTCGGGTGTAAAAAGCCCAACGGACTTTACCTAAGGCGGTTCCTGATTTTTAAATTAGGCCAAGGCAAAAGATCTGATGAGTCTCCTTGGATGTATTTTCAAACTCTTGGTTGCGTACGTGGTAGCATGTTGTAGTCACAGCGGGAAGGTCCTGGGTTCTTGTTCTGAGATCGGCGAGATGCTTCCATGTGCTTGTGTGGGTTTCCTCCCACAGCGCTAAGAAATGCACATTAGGATAATTTTTGATTGTCCCTAGGTGTGAATGCGAGTCCGAATGCGCGTGTGTGTGTGTGTGTGTGTTGGGCTTGTAATGGACTGAAGGGTTCAGGGTTTACTTTGCCTTTGCCCAGAATCAGCTCAGAAAGGATCCTGCCTCCCTGAAACTTTTAGTAGGATAAATCAAAGATGTTGAGTAGATGAATATAACCTCTGGGTATAAGCTGGGGACGGTGCCGTAGTGGTTAAGGTGCTGGGCCCATGATCAGGAGGTTGTGAGTTCAAATCCCAGTTAGACCCACACTGTGCTAAGACCCCTGGGCAAGGTCTCAACCTCAAGTGTGCCTCTGTTCACCCAGCAGTGTAAATGAGTACCAGTAAAAATATACTGGGAAGGTAACCTGCGATGGACTAGCGTCCCATCCAGGTGGAGCTGAACTCCTAGTCGTTTCACGCTATCGAAATCAGGGATACGTACCGGTCCGATGAGCCACTAGGCTTGGGTGTAAAAAGCCCAATGGACGTTACCTATAAGTTGTGAGTGTGCTAATGAAAGCAGCACGGTCACATGGCGGTTAGCGTTCACTCTTCGTTCCAAGAAGCTCCTTGGTTCAAGTCTGAGTTTTGATGAGGACATTTCTCTATAGAGTTTGCATGTTCTGTCCATGCATGGGTTTCCCCAGGGTACTCCGGTTTCCTCCCGCAGTCCAAAGACGGGCTAGATTGGGCTGATTGCAACTTGTCCGTAGTGTGAGAGTGACTGGTTGTTTGTGTTGGCCCTGTGATGAATTTGTGAGCAGTTATGGGTCTCCCAGGTATTTGCTTAGAGTTGGCTAAGATAGACTCAAAGTAGTAAGTTCCTGATGGAAAAAGTGGCCATTTGGGAATTGGTTTTTATTAGATACCCCTGATGAAAATTTCTAAAGCTAGTTATCTGTACTCGTGAGAAATATTTCCAGCAGTCATGTGCTGTAATTGAGGCTTCAGTGCATTGCGGTTTTTTTTTTTTTTTGTTTTTTTTTTAAATATGCTAACTGGGTTATCAAAGGCGGGCCATGTCTGTCACTGTCTATGGTGAGAGGCACGTAAAAGAACCATTGCTGACTTTCGTAAAGAGTAGCTGCAAAGCCGTCAGCGTGTTTCTGTCCCTTGCTAAAAAGGGTTGTGACAGGAAGGGCATCCGACGTAAAAACCTCTGCCAAATCAAAACGTGCGAATCAGATGATTCGCTGTGGCGACTCCCGAGTAAAAGGGAAAAAGCCGAAAGGAAGACAGACAGACAGACAGACAGACAGACAGACATTCATCGAATTAAAAAATAAGGAAAAATTAAGGAAAATGCTGCAAAAACAAGGCCAATTATACAAAAAAAAATTCCTAAACAAAAAAAACAACCCAAAACCCCCCATCCAAACTAATTACATTTTTGTGAGGTGTGCATCTGAGTTCGTGCATTTGCGTGCGTGTGCATGCGCGCGTGCGTCTGTGTGTGTGTATTTATATTTTATTTAAATCTTATGCATTATTTTTAAATGTTTAATTGTTATTATAAGCATTTGTAGCATTGAATATATATTTATTGACATTATATATACATGAGCATTATCGTCTGGTAGGGGGTTGGGGAGGGGGTGATCCTACTTTGCAGAATTCGGTGGTCGCTGGGGAATCCCGGTTCCAATTAACCGTGGAAAGCGAGGGATCCCTGTATATATGTATGTATGTATGTATGTGTGTGTATATATATATATATATATATATATATATATATATATATATATATATATATATATATATATATATAATGTATGCACGCACAGATCCCTCACTTTCCACGGTTAATGGGGAACCGAGACCCCCCCCCACCCCACCGATTTACAAAATATGATCACCCCGCCCCCTGACTCACACAGCTGTGCATCTCACATAAAATTATAAGTAGTTTTGTTGGGTTGTCTTTTGTTTTGGGTGTGTTTTTGCATAATTGGCCTTGTTTTGCGGCATTTTCCTTAACTTTCCCCTATTTTTCCTTAATTTCCTTTATTTTTTTATTTTTCGATGAATATTTTTGAAAAACCCACGACGCCCTGAAGCCGCAGAAACTGAAGTACGAAGTAGCGAGAGATCACTGAGTGTGTGTGTATGTGTGTACATATGTGTGTGTGTGTGTGTGTGTGTGTGTGTGTGCAGAAAGTCTGAGTGAGGTGACATTTGCTGAATGTAGGTTCATATTATGTACTGGTTAAGCCAGAATAGCTTTGAACTGCTACTTCATCATATCCCTCATTGAAAGCTAATAGGTTGTAGCAAGTGTATGTGTGTCTGACTGTGACCATTATAGACTGGCCTCGGGTACATTGGGGCCTGTTTCATCATATCAACCTGAGCTGGATGAAGCACCAGCAGTCTACATATTACCTCAGAATCAGCCACCATGGAACCATCACTAGCAATCAGCATGTGCCCTCGAATCGTCCGCACTGCGAGGTCCAGCAGGCAGCAGACACCGAGGCTCAAACTCAAATTGATTTATAATGCAGAGTGTCGGCTCTAAGTCGGATCTCAGCTAAGCATTCATTAATTTTTCAGAAGCCGGGGAGCCATTGTGTGATATAAATCTCTGCCGCACCTCAGCACCAGCCCACGCCACCACTTTGAAGTTCTGCCTAATTAAGCCCCTGTACAGTTAATAACCCGAACAATAAGGCAGCGGGCAGATCTGAGAAATATACGATGTCTGCTTAATACAGAGACAAAGAGCGAGGAAGTGTTCTGACAGGCATGGAGGTGCACAGGCAGTCCATCTGTGTTCTCAAATGAACATCTGACTGTCTTTCTGGATGTTGATGCATTTAGAGGAAGCGTGGTCTTCAAAATAAAAGTGAATTCCAACCCAGTTTTCTGAAAGATTAGGTGTACCCAGCGGTAGAGATGAGCTCCAGTGTCTAAAACGGACTCGGAGGATCAGTAGTGGCTTATCACTGAACAAGATTTAGGCGTTTCCAAACTGCCAGGACTGTAAAACTCTCAAGTTGTCTGAACTATTGCCTTGGATCTGGACAAAAAAAAAAAAAAAAAAAAAAACCCAGCAGAAATATGAACAGAAACCTCTCTATGCATGGCTTGTGTTTTTAGCCTTGAAACTAAATAGCAGTGTTTCATTTGTTATGAACGGAAGGACACGAAGTGCAGAGCTTTGGAACCTTTTATTATCTTTTGTGCAGACAGGAGCACATTCTTCACTGCAGACTTTGGCACCTAATTGTGTATAGCTAAGAAAAATGTGCTCCTCTGAACTTCTGGTGGACCGGCCCTCGATATCACTGCATTATGTAGATTATTCAGTGATTCACAGAGCCCTCTTTATGCAGGCGTATTTTAATCTGTGGACTGTTACCAGAGAAAAGTGTAAGTTCATAAGATCAGATCTTTGGAGTGTCACATGCACATTTTTTTTTTTTTTTTTTTTTTTTTCGGTGTCGAGTGATCAGTGGAAATAGATTGAGTTTTCAAACACCTCCCTCTAGTGGACGCAAAACTCATCACTTATGTGAATGGGATTTTATTATGAGATATTCTGCTATGTTAGTTTGAATTCCGAATGCAGGCACAGTACAAATGTACAGTTTTTGGGCCTATATTGTAAAATTACAAAGCTTAAATATGAATGAATTTAAAAATTAATTTCAATAATAAAAGTAGCAGCTCATAGATCACAAAATACTTTACCAGTTTGTGGCAGGAATTTTGTTTATGTAATAACATGAATAATGTTTTCACATTTTTTTTTTTCATTTATATAACGTAAAAACATACAAAACCGTATGCAAAAATTACAGATATTTTATATATAGATTTTTTTCATAGAGAATTTCATAAATGTTTTTGTATAATACGTATAATATAATACGTACCAAGATGATAAACAATATCAATGAATTATTTCTATTTATTTATTTACTAGTCAGGGATAGTATTTCAAGGGATTTTATCTGTAAAAAGATTTCTTATTGTAGAGCGTCAGGTTGGATCAGACAATCTGAGATCTCTGATTATTAACACCAATAAAAAGTTTGGGTTCTGGTGAGTGTTTATTATATGTGCCTTAATTTAAGTTTGCATTTTTTTTTATAGAATAAGTGTGTGTGCTGTTTTAGTGCAATGCTGCTGGAAAATTCAAAATTCCCTTTGGGATCAATAAAGTATGTATCTATCTGTCTACCTATCTTAACTCAAAAAATAATAAAAAAAATTTCCCATAGCTGTATATGATAAAATTATATTGCACTGATTAACATTCAGACTGTTCTCTCGTTCCCATTCTGCGTGTGCTATTTTTTTTTAATATATATATATATATATATATATATATATATATATATCTTTTGAGGTGTGAGAGAGAGAGAGAGAAAGAGGTAAAATAAAGCATATTCCAGAAATCCAAACTGAAAGAATCCAAAGCTTGTTCAGCATGTATAAAATACATCAGATGTGAAATGTTGACATAAAAGTTATTGAAGTTTATTTATATCATACTTAGAAATTAGACGCAAAATTTTCCAGGGTTGAGATTTTGTTGGTTGAAATTGTATGACTCATTCATAGATTTAAAGCATTTTTGAGATTTAATAATAATTACCATTACATCAAATAAAATATTTATTTATGCATTTGTTTGTTTTTTTTTAAATGAATGTGTTTAGTGAACTAAAATATCTCCGATTATTGTATCCCGTACACTGGCCTGCATATGTTTTTACTCACTTATTTTTTTTCTCCTCACATTCTTTAGTGTTAATGGGGCGGTGGTGGCCTGGTTGTAAAGGATGCTGGATCACTAATCCTAAGGTTGGGGGTTTGAGTCCCACTCTCATTGGCTTGTCACTGCCCCCCCAGTGCAGCTAGCTGGGTTATCAAAGGCCGGCCATGTCTCTCACTGTCTATGGTGTGAGGCTGTAAAAGAACCATTGCTGACTTTCGAAGCTGTCGGCGTGTTTCCGCCCTGCGATGGCCTGGTGAACTGTCCAGGGTGTACGCTGCCCTCGCCCGGAATCCGCTGGAATGGGCACCAGCCTGCCCGCATCCCTAATTAGGATTAAGCGGTTACAGAAAGTGATGATGAACATTTTTTAGTGTTAATGTGGCAGCGGTGTCCTGGTGGTAAAGGGTGCTGGGTTGCTAATCCTAAGGTCAGGGGTCCGAGCCCCCCCCAGTGCAGCTAACTGGGTTATCAAACGCCGGCCATGTCTCTCTCTGTCTATGGTGAGAGGTTCATATAAAAGAACCATTGTTGACTTTCGACAAGAGTAGCTGCAAAGCCATCAGCGTGTTTCTGTCCCCTACTAAGGGTTGTGTCAGGAAATGGCAACCTATGTAAAAACCTACACCAAATCAAACACGTGTCAATCAAAAAAGCTAAAAGAAGATTTTAAGTGTTAATAACCTGGAACTGACATATGTGAGGCGCTTGTCCCAAGTGACGTATGATGCTCGTGAGACAAAGTGCGGCTTATCCGGACTTCCGATCTTTCAAGTGAAGGTTGAGTACTAAACAAGTATTCAACGCACACCTGCTCACTTGAAAGATCGGATGTCCGAATAAGCCGCGCTTTGTCTCACAAGCATCATGTCACTTGCGACAAGCGCCTACATTCGGTGGAGCGCCTCACATACTTAATATGGATTTCTGTTTGTTTTATAAAGAAAGTACCCAATAATATTGAATTTATGGAAATTTACAAATTATAAAATAAATGTGGATTGCATAAGTATTAACCCATAACTAAACCTAAATAGTATGGTGTAAAATAATATTATTATTAATTGCAACAAGAATCCTCGAAATAGATAAAAGGTTGATTACAAAAAACTCTATGCCAGGAATAAATAATATCAAAGTTTGCACTGGCTGTTATTGTATAGAATTTATTGTTTAAAAAAAAAAGTAATAATAAATCTTTTACATCACTGCACTGTAAGTAGTACATGGAGAAGAGATGAGCAGTTCGGAGTTTAATGATGTTCTTCTCAGATTTCCCTACAGCCTCAGTACGGTTGAAAGGGTCTGGTAGGCCATAGATACAGTAGCGCCCAAACCCACCAAAAACGACAGACCTCTACTGGGCTGAGGCAGCGCCAACACATAAGCTACTGTGTGTATAAAGCGTGACCCTACAAACACGCGGAAATGAATGAGAGCAGTGGAAAGCTGTGGTCCTGTCAGGGAGTAGAGTAATCCAATCAGCACAAAGGGAACAATGTTCTCAAGGTCATTCTGATGGCATCTGAAAACACAAAGTGAGATTTGTTTTTACACAACAGATGTAATTTTAATCGTTTTGATAAACGTATATGTAAGTTCAAGAGATGTTAGACCTTCGCACACGTTCCACATCCTCACTGACCCGCAGCATCCTTTTCCTGTCCTCGGGAGTTTTGCCACGAGCAGTGTCTTCCATGTTTGCAAACGCCTGGTGAAGTTGTTGCGAGAGATCATGGCGAGCACAAATCATACAAAAGGACATACAGTAATGTTTGAAAACTCTTTCAGTTAATGTTTCTTTCATATATTGTACAGACGCTCCCCGACTTATGTTCATTCGTCTTACGTATTTTTCAATTATACTTTTTTTTTTTTTTTAAGTTTTATGTCAAATTTTTAGTTTAGCGTGCACTCTGTAGTACGAGACGTAATGACACTGCGTCCATTGTTTACAAATTACAGACTGAATGTGCCCCTCCTTCTTCCCAGTTCACCGCGTGTTACCCTTGTGTTAAGACGTCATCTCTGTGATCTTTGTGTTTACACTGTTTTGCGGACTTTTGTAACCCGAAGCAGATATGGTTGGTCAGAAGCGTAAGCCTACTAGTGATGGTGGTAATCAGAAAAAGCGGTAAGCCATCTCGTTAGAAACGAAGATGGCTATTATCAAGAAAATTGATGCTGGTGAAAAACGTGAATGTTGCACGTTTCTTCCAAATGGCTCCGTCAACCATCGGAACCATTTACAAGCAGAAAGATCTCATCACTGAGCATGTTAAAGGTTATATTTGATGAGTGAATTTGATTAAAATTTCTCGATTTGAAATTATTTTGCTTGAATTTAATGTTATTTGGTAATACAGGTCCTTCTCAAAAAATTAGCACATTGTGATAAAGTTCATTATTTTCTGTAATGTACTGATAAACATTAGACTTTCATATATTTTAGATTCATTACACACAACTGAAGTAGTTCAAGCCTTTTATTGTTTTAATATTGATCATTTTGGCAAAAAAGTAAAGAAAAACCAAAAATCCCTATCTCAAAATATTAGCATATTTCATCCGACCAATAAAAGTGTTTTGAAGGTTGACCTTCAAATAATTATGTTCAGTTATGCACTCAATACTTGGTTGGGAATCCTTTTGCAGAAATGACTGCTTCAATGCGGCGTGGCATGGAGGCAATCGGTCTGTGGCACTGCTGAGGTGTTATGGAGGCCCAGGATGCTTCGATAGCAGCCTTAAGCTCATCCACAGTGTTGGGTCTGGTGTCTCTCAACTTTCTCTTCACAATATCCCACAGATTCTCTATGGGCTTCAGGTCAGGAGAGTTGGCAGGCCAATTGAGCACAGTAATACCATGGTCAGTAAACCATTTAGCAGTGGTTTTGGCACTGTGAGCAGGTGCCAGGTCGTGCTGAAAAATGAAATTTCCATAAAGCTTTTCAGCAGATGGAAGCATGAAGTGCTCCAAAATCTCCTGATAGCTCGCTGCATTGACCCTGCGCTTGATAAAACACAGTGGACCAACACCAGCAGCTGACATGGCACCCCAGACCATCACTGACTGTGGGTACTTGACACTGGACTTCAGGCATTTTGGCATTTCCTTCTCCCCAGTCTTCCTCCAGACTCTGGCACCTTGATTTCCGAATGACATGCAAAATTTGCTTTCATCCGAAAAAAGTACTTTGGACCACTGAGCAACAGTCCAGTGCTGCTTCTCTGTAGCCCAGTTCAGGCGCTTCTGCCGCTGTTTCTGGTTCAAAGGTGGCTTGACCTGGGGAATGGGGCACCTGGAGCCCAGTCCACTGCTTCCTCAGGTCCCCCAAGGTCTGGAATCGGCCCTTCTCCACAATCTTCCTCAGGGTCCGGTCCCCTCTTCTGGTTGTGCAGCGTTTTCTGCCACACTTTTTCCTTCCCACAGACGTCCCACTGAGGTGCCTTGATACAGCACTCTGGGAACAGCCTATTCGCTCAGAGATTTCTTTCTGTGTCTTACCCTCTTGCTTGAGGGTGTCAATGATGGCCTTCTGGACAGCAGTCAGGTCGGCAGTCTTACCCATGATTGCGGTTTTGAGTAATGAACCAGGCTGGGAGTTTTAAAAGCCTCAGGAATCTTTTGCAGGTGTTTAGAGTTAATTGGTTGATTCAGATGATTAGGTTAATAGCTCGGTTAGACTACCTGAACATGATATGCTAATTTTTTGAGATAGGAATTTTGGGTTTTCATGAGCTGTATGCCAAAATCATCAGTATTAAAACAATAAAAGACCTGAAATATTTCAGTTGGTGTGCAATGAATCTAAAATATATGAAAGTTTAATTTTTATCAGTACATTACAGAAAATAATTAACTTTATCACAATATGCTAATTTTTTGAGAAGGATCTGTATTTTACAATGTTATGTTTATAATAATTGATTTTGGGGTGTTTTATGAGATACGGTAATGGTATTTATGGATGTATAGTACAGTATGAACGTCATACGTCACTGGAACATACAGTAACAACTTACATTTTTTTTTCAACTTGTGTTCGGCCGTCCGGAACTGAACTAAAACGTAAGTTGGGGAGTGTCTGTATATACAATTAGATTTATAAATGGGGCAGTGGTGGCCTGGTGGTAAAGGGCGCTGGATCGCTGATCCTTAGGTTGGGGGTTCAAGTCCCACTTTCCGCTAAGTTGTCACTGTCCCCCTCCAGTGCAGCTTACTGGGCTGTCAAAGGCCGGCCATGTCTCTCACTGTCTATGGTGAGAGGTTCATATAAAAGAACCATTGCTGACTTCCGCAAAAGAGTAGCTGTATAGCAGTTAGCGTGTTTCTGTCCCTAAAGGGTTGTGTCAGGAAGGGCATCCGATGTAAAAACCTATCCCAAATCAAATGTGCGAATCAGAGGATTTGCTGTGGCGACCCCTGAAAAAGGGAAAAGCTGAAAGGAAAAGAAGACAGTAAGATCTATATACCACCATAGTGGATTTGAAATTAAACCATCAGGATATGACTGAAGTTACTTTAATTGAAGGCCCAGGTGTCAAACTCGGGCCACAAAGGGCCATGTGGCTGCAAGAGGTTTGTTTCAACCAAGCAACAGCACATCCGACAAATGTTTGAGTCTTCAGGCAGCCGATTGGTCAGTGTCTGTACAGAGCACACAGATTGACCAATCAGCTGCCTGAAGACTCAAACATTTGTTTTAAATGAGCAAAGTCGGGTGTGCTGCTGCTTGGTTGAAACAAAAACCTACAGCCACATGGCCCTTCATGGCACGAGTTTCACACCCCTGGTTTAAGGTGTTGAGGGAAAAAAAATGCTTAACCTTTTGAGAATTACAGAAAATTTCACACTTGGTCCCCACTTTTTCAGAGGTTCAAAACTAACCGGACAACTGAATAAAAAGCAACTTCATCTCCAATTCTTCTTCTTTTCCTTTCGGCTGTTCCCTTCAGGGGTCGCCACAGCGAATCATCTGCCTCCATCTCATCCTATCCTCTGCATCTTCTTCTCTAACACCAACTACCTTCATGTCCTCTTTCACCACATCCATAAATCTCCTCTTTGTTCTTCCTCTAGGCCTTCTGCCTGGTAGTTCCGATCTCGGCATCCTACTACCAATATGTGTTTCTTGTGACTAATATTTTAAAAATAAAATTAAATACCACGTGTTCATCTGAGATTTGACAGAACTTTACGTGAAATCTTTAAATGTGTTAAAAGATGTTGTCAGTACAAGTACAGGAGGACTGATTAAAAGAAAAAAAAAAAAAAAAAAAGCATGGCTTCCCGGGGTAGCAGAAACATTAGAAGCGGCTCCAAACAACATTTCTTTAAAAGATGGAATACACTGGCAGGCCGTGTAGCACCAAAAGACCCGGAAAACCCATGGAAGTCGACCAAACTAAATGATCCTAGAGTTCTTTTCCTGGTAAAGGGGGGAAAAAACCCTTTCACAATATCCAGTCAAGTCAAGAACACTCTTTAAGAGATGCCTTCATAAATGTAAATACAGAGGATTTACTTCAAGATGGAACCCACCAGCAACACTTAAATACAGAAAGGCTACATTATGCTTTGCTAGAAAGCCTGGGCAGTTCTAGAACAAGACCCTGTCGACAGATGAAACAGCACTTGATGGGAAGAGAAGAATTTGGAGAAAGTCACGTTTCTGGATCCAAAGTATGCTGAATCGTTTCTCAAACATGGTGGACCAGGGCATATGCCTTCCAGAGGAACTGGGTCTCTGGTGTTTACTGATGATGTAAAGACTGCTGATTAAAGAAAATAATCATAAATTAAAAAAAGCTGGCTGAATTCTGAAGTGTATAGCACTATACATTCTGCTCAGATTCAGACAAATGCGATGAAACTGATCGGACTGCCGCAGACATGGGGAAGAATACATTGAGCTTCTTGAGGGGGAAAAATGGATTGTTCTTAAATGATCAAGTCGATCTTCTAAACTAAGCATGATTTTCACTCACTGAAGACAAAACCTAATACAGAAAGACCAATACAACAATTGATTGTTGGTTACACTAAGTCCTGGAAGGCGTCTGAAGGTGAGAAACTCCGGTGATGCACATGTGTTTCAGACTTCAGCCAATCGCTAACTGCAACAGATTTGCATCAAAGTATTCTTAAAAGTTCATTTCATCATTTTCTGTAACCACTTAATCCTAATTAAGGTCGCGGGGAGGCTGGCGCCCATCCCAGCCAGCTCCAGACGAGGGCAGAGTACACCCTGGACAGCTTGCCAAGCCATCGCAGGACGGAAACACGCTGGTCAGCAATGGTTCTTTTACATGAACCTCACACCATAGACAGTGAGCGACATGGCCGGCCTTTGATAAACCAGTTAGCTGCACTGGGGGGACAGTGACAACCCGTGGAGAGTGGGGCTTGAACCCCCAACCTTAGGATCAGTGATCCAGCACCTTTACCATCAGGTCACCACTGCCCACATATTAATACCAATGGCTTTGTTCGCATTAACTGTGTATTTTGTGATGGTATCATGTCTATTTTCAATTTAATTAACAATATCCTTTATTACCCACCATACCATTTGATTACACTTTAATAGCACTTCTTCCTTTATGTCTCTAAAGAGGCCAATACAGCACTGATGCACGCATTCAATCCATCCAACTCTCACCTTCTCATCTGTACACTGGTTCTAAAGCTTCGGATTTCATGTTAGGACCATAATCCGTGCCGTCATCGTATACAGTCATTTAGAAAAAGTCAAAGGTACTATCTACTAGAGCATTGTATTCTGGAATTTCAAATAAAACGTTTGCCATGACACATTGGATTTCTGCATAAAACATTTTGGGAAATGATGGGTGGGTAAGAAAACCAAAATGCTTGCTCTTTTTGTTTTTAGCAATACAGTGATCCTTCGCTACTTTGTGCTTCCGTTTCTGCGGCTTCAGTGTATCACGGGTTTTTCAAAAATATTAATCGAAAAAAAAAAAAAAAAGGAAAAATAGGGGGAAAAGTTAAGGAAAATGCCGCAAAACAAGGCCAATTATGTAAAAAAAAAAAAAAAAAAAAAAAAACAACCCGAAACCTCCTAACAAAACTAGTTACATTTTTACGTGAGGTGTGCATCTGTATGTGTGTGTACTTATATTTTATTTACATCTTATGCATTATTTTTGAAAGTTTGTTATTATAAGCATTTATAGCATTGAATATGTATTTATTGATATTATATTCATGTATGTATACGTCAGTCAGGGGGGTCAATCCCACTTTGCAGCAGTCAGCAGTCCCCATTAACCGCGGAAAGTGAGGGATCACTGTATATGGTTTCTGGTTATGGATTTCATGTTTAAAATGAAACTTTTCCTCATTTAAACACCAATGTTCCCAAAGAATCTTTTCATGAATGTTATCCATATTTAGTAGCCAGAAATTGTCTGAATGTGTCATGGATGTCCAAGATATTGATCGATATTTGTTAAAAAGGCTTTCAGCTTGGAACTCAAAAAAAGTCCAAGGTTTTTGAAGCCAGTATGGAGTTGATGGAAATGGATCGCAGTGTGCATTTTAAAATCTTGTTGAGCCGAATAGTTCTCAAAAGATTGAAATCGTGTTGCAAACACCAAAGAAATTGAATGTATGAACCCAATTTACGTCTACTGTAGTATCTTTCATACCCAACGTCTGTCGATATACAGTGAATGATTATTTCCTCATTCATTCATTCATTTTCTGAACCGCTTAATCCTAATTAGGGTGGCAGGGAGACTGGTGCCCATCTCAGCCGACTCTGGGCGAGAACGGAGTACACTCTGGACAGCTCGTCAGGCCATCGCAGAGCAGAAACACACTGACTGTTATGCAGATACTCTTGATGAAGGTCAGCAATGGTTCTTTTACATGAACCTCACACCATAAACAGTGAGAGACATGGCCAACTGTTGGGAACCCAGTTAGCTGCACGGGGGGGTTTGTTTCCTGATATTGAGACTATTTTCTTGAAGCAACTGTGATACTCCTGATGTAAATGTGTTGATAATGTGATGTAGCTGCAGCACAAGACCAGAAATGTTCTTTGAAGAATGATAATTTTTTTTTTTTTTTGTAAATACAGCATCACTAGAGGGCAGTAGTGGTCTAGGATCCTAATCACTGATCCTAAGGTTGGGGGTTCGAGTCCCACTTTCCACAAGGTTGTCATGGTCCCCCCAGTGCAGCTAATTGTATTGTATTGTAGTAGATCTATATAAGCACTCGTTGGTGTTTTTTGTGCTCCGGGCACCTGTCGCCACTGTGCAGCACCAGTTATTGTGTTGTTCTATCCTTTGATGCTGAGTGCCAAGCAGGAAGCAACAACTACCAAATTTTAACGTCTTGTGGTATGACGCAGCCGGATTCGAACTCCGACCTTTCTGAGGATAAAGCGGACTCTCTACCAGCTGAGCTAAATCCCCGGTTAACTGGGTTATGAGCTAACTGGATTATCAAAGGCGGGCCATGTCTCTCACTGTCTATGGTGTAAGGTTCATGTAAAAGAACCATTGCTAACTTTCGACCAAAGTAGCTGCATAGCCGTCAGCGTGTTTCCGCCCTGTGATAGCCTGGTGAGCTGTCCAATTGGGTTGGTGCAATTGGAGTTTTTCTCCCCAAGAAATTTTTAATTGAGTTAAAAGTGAATTAAAACCATCAATACACATCACTTGCATTACCTTTCTGGTGACTCTGTAATACGAAGTTAAAAGGCTCATGAACATCATCTTGAGAACGACAATTGTGGCATAAGTGGTGAAGGCCAGGAGAACCTCGCTGTCAATTGCGTGGGCCATTGTCAGAGTTCCTCAATAAATTCCTGTCATAAAAGAAATCATATCTGATGCATGCAAAGTCAATTTCCCCAATAACATTTGCAAATCTCTTTTGGTCTGCCATTCATTTTGACTGTGAATCACTGCTTGGCGTAGCAAGACTTCTTTGGCACCTCACAATTTAGTCATAATCCAGACTGTAGAATAAATGCATCCCTTGATATAAATCTTATTGGACACTCTAAACCTCCTGTCATAGTGGATAATGTTTAACTTGCGTGTTATTTATTCAGCAGAGAATTCTTGCTTTATGAAATATCCAGTTGTGTCTGCGCGGTGTAAAGGACTGTGCTTGAATAAACAGGTCTTGAAAACAAAGCATTAACAATTCATGAAAATGTTAAGCTCCTCGGATCATTACCTTATTTATTCTTACCATTTTCTAAGCAAATTTTTTTGGCTAAGCCTTTTTTAATTAGGTCTACAACATGATAAATTTTCTGCCGTTTCATTTCTATTTAAATCTACACGGCTCAGATTGGCTTCTTTCGCAGTTACATGGCGAAGGTGGGCCTGCTGTTTACTCGCCATATTGCTCAGGTTGACCTGTTGTTGTGCTGCTACTTAGCAAAGATGTGCCTGTTGCTTTGCTCGGGTTTGCCTGATGTATTTATTTATTTATTTACTTACTTATTTATTCTTCGTTCAGCGTTTTTGTTGGGGAATATGATCTGAGTATTTGCATTTCAGCTTCTAGCCTCTGAAACACAACACGGTAATACCTCTCCCATGTGGTAAAGAGCTGAACTAGTTCAATAGTTGCAATACAGTGAAACATGTTTTGACCTGAAGCTACTTTGTGCAGGCTTAAGTATGAGAGATGTGCCAAGAAACCCAGTTAAGGAAAAAGTTGAACTTACCTCTACTATGTAGCAAACTCCACATATGAGAAATTCGAGAACTTGCAGGCTTATCTATGGGAGTGTGCTAACAATGAATGTGATTGCATGGACCGCCTTCTTGAGTTAAAGCCAAAAGGCTTGTGTAATAGTTGTACCCTGAAGGCTTTTGATCAAATGTTGCAATATGTGAACTTTGGTACAAATGAAATACACACACACACACACAAAACCCAAGAGCAGACTAAATATGTTTTTAATATGCGTGTATATGTGTGTTTTTAATGCCACTAAAAATAATTGACAATTAAAAATATTTCCAAGCACCAACTTCATTCATTCATTTTCGGAACCACTCAATCCTAATTAGGATCACGGAAAGGCTGGCGAACATCTCATCTGACTCTGGGCAAGGTACACCCTGGACAGCTCACCAGGCCATCACAGAGCAGAAACACACTGAAAGCTATGCAGCCTACTCGGGTTCTTTTACAGCCTCTCACCATAGACAGTGAGGGACATGTCCAGCCTTTGATGACCCAGTTAGCTGCACTATGGGGGACAGTGACAACCCATTGAGAGTTGGGCTTGAACCCCCAACCTTGGGATTAGTGATCCAGCGCCTGTTACCACCAGGCCACCACTGCCTAGCACTAACTTCACCTGAACCGAATGATAGGTACTATTTTGTTTTTAAGGTATGATGGTAGCAATCAATAACAAATGAAAATGATCGAGTTTATCTCTAGCTGGTGAACTGGTTAGTAAGTCTGTTTCACAGCAAGAAGGCCCTGGGTTTAAGTTCTTATTCTCCCTGTGCTTGCATGCTCCAGCAAGCCCTTCAGTGTGTATCCTGTGCACCTGATGTTGGCTAAAACAGAGTCCAGCCTCCTCACAATACCCAGGAGGAATAAACTGTTTGGCAAATAAGAAATTTATACTCAAATTCCAAATACTCTGGAATCACTCATATATTCTACAAAATACATACATACATATATACACAGGGATCTCTCGCTACTTCACGTTTCAATTCATTCTTCAGTGCATCGCGGGTTTTTTATTTTTTAGATATTCATCGAATTAAAAAAATAAGGAAATTAAGGAAGAAGAAGAAGGAGGAAAAGTTAAGTAAAATGCCAATTATGCAAAAAAAAAAAAACAAAAGCAAAAAACCAACCCAAAACCTCCCATCAAAACTACTTACACACATAGATGCGCACCTCACATAAAAATGTATGTGTTGATATTTTATTTATATCTTATGCATTATTTTTGAATGTTTAATGGTTATTATAAGCATTTATAGCATTGAATATGTATTTATTGATATTATATGTACATGTACGTATACATCGGTCAGGGGGGGTCAATCCTACTTCGCAGAATTTGACGGTCGCAGGGGATCTTAGTCCCAATTAACCGCAGAAAGTGAGGGGTGTGTGTGTGTGTGTGTGTATATATATATATATATATATATATATATATATATATATATATATATATATACACAAAAGGACAGGACAAAGGCTTTCTATTGAAACTCCATTTATCACTACAGATCTGTTTCGAGGGGTGGTGAAACCATCCCCTCTCTTCAGGTGATTACAGAAGAGAGGGGATGGTTTCACCACCCCTCGAAACAGATCTGTAGTGATAAATGGAGTTTCAATAGAAAGCCTTTGTCCTGTCCTTTTGTTTATTTGCTCTACCAAAAAGTATTGAGCACTCTCCTACGGAAGGATCTACTCAGAAAATCCTCTATATATATATATATATATATATATATATATATATATATATATATATATATATATATATACACAGGAATCCCTCGCTACTTCACGATTCAATTCATGTGGCTTCAGTGCATCGCGGTTTAAAATAAATAAATATTCATAAAATTCAAGAAATAAGGGAATTAAGGAAGAAGAGGGGAAAAAGTTAAGAAAAATGCCTCAAAAACAAGGCCAATTATGAAAAAAAAAAACCCTAAACAAAACAAAAAACAACCAAAAATCTCCCATCAAAACTACTTGCATTGTTGCATCTGTGTATGCAGGCGCATGTATGTGTGTGGTCTTCTCATGCAGTTCCATCTGTATGTGTGTGTGTGTGTGTGTGTGTGTGTATTTGTATTTTATTTTCATCTTATGTTATTTTTTTAATGTTTAATTGTTATTATAATTTAATTTAATAATTTTAATTGTTATTATAAGCATTTATAGCATTGAATATGTATTTATTGATATTATATACAAATATACTTTTACGTATACGTCTGTCGGGGGGTGGGGGGGGGTCCTACTTCGCGGATTTTGATGGTCGCGTGGGGGATCTCGGTCCCAATTGATCGCAAAAAGTGAGGAATCCCAGTGTGTGTATATATGTATATGTATATGTGTATATGTATATCTATATATACATATATATAATCTCATCTTTTCCTTTTGGCTGTTCCCTTCAGGGGTCGCCACAGCGAATCATCTGCATCTTCTACTCTTACTGCAACTACCTTCATGTCCTCCTTCTCCACATCCATAAATCTATAAATCTTCTCTTTGGTCTTCCTCGAGGCCTTCTGCCTGGTAGTTCCAACCTCAGCATCCTACTACCAATATACTCACGATCCGTCCTCTGTACATGTCCAAACCATCTCAATCTCGCCTCTCTGACTTTGTCTCCAAAACCTGTTACATGTGCTGTCCCTCTAATTGTACTCATTCCTGATCCGATCCATCCTCGTTACTCCCAAAGAGAACCTCAACATTTTCATCTCTGCTACCTCCAACTCTGCCTCCTGTCTTTTTCTCAGCGCCACTGTTTCTAAACCATACAACATCACTGGCCTCAAAACCGTCTTGTACACTTTTCCTTTCATTCTTGCCGATACCTTCCTATCACACTGGACACTTTTTCTCAAACCATTCCAACCTGCCTGCACACGCTTCTTCACCTCTTTTCCACACTCTCCATTGCTCTGGATTGTTGAGCCTAAGTACTTAAAATCCTCCACCTTCTTTATCTCTGCTCCCTGTAACCTCACCGTTCCTCTTGGGTCCTTGTCTTTCACACACATGTGTTCTGTCTTACTGAGGCTAACCTCCATTCCTCTCCTTTCCAGGGCATACCTCCACCTCTCTGGATTTTCCTGCACTTGGGGAATGTTCTTGTCAGAAAATCTACTGCTACCTCTCCTAGACACTTCTATACCTTCACCGGTATGTCATCAGGACCAACTGCCTTTCCCTTCTTCAATCCTCTTCAATGCCCTCCTCACTTCACCCTTACTAATCTTTGCTACTTCCTGGTCCTCAACAGTCACTTCTTCTACTCTTTTCCCCTCTCTCTCCCTCTCATTTTCCTCATTTATCAGCTCTTCAAAGTACTCTTTCCATCTTCCCAGCACACTTCTGTCATTCGTCAATACATTTCCCTCTCTGTCCTTAATCGCTCTAACTTGCTGCACGTCCTTCCCATCTCTATTTCTCTGCTGTGCCAACCTGTACATACAAGTCATCATACACCCTCTGTTTGGCATTTGAGACTGCTACCTTCGCCTTACGCTGTGTCTCCCTCTACTCCTGTTTACTCTCTTCGGTCCTCTCTATGTCCCACTTCTTTTTGGCTAACCTCTTCCTTTGTACATACTCCTGCACTTCCTCATTCCACCACCAAATCTCCTTATCTACTTTCCTTCCAGAGGACACACCAAGTACTCTTCTACCTGTCTCCCTAATCACATTAGCTATAGTTGTCCAGTCATCTGGAAGTACTTCCTGACTACCAAAAGCCTGTTTCAACTTCTGTTTGAAGACAACATGACCCTCTTCCTTTCTCAGCTTCCACCACTTTGTCTTCTGCTCTGCCTTTGCCTTCTTCACCTTCCTCAGCATCATCCTGCACATCACCATCCTATGCTGTTTTACAACACTCTCACCCACTACTACTTTGCAGTCATTGACTTCCTTCAAATTAAATCACCTACATAAGATGTAGTCTACCTGTGTGCTCTTACCTCCGCTTTCATAAGTCACCTTATGCTCCTGTCTCTTCTGGAAGAAAGTATACACCCCAGCCATTTCCATCCTTTTTGCAAAATCTATTAACATCTGTCCTTCTGCGTTCCTGTCCTGGATACCAAACCTGCCCATTACTTCCTCGTCCCCTCTGTTGCCTGCACCAACATGTCCATTGAAGTCTGCCCCAATGACCACTCTTTCACCTCTGGGGTATTCTGCATCACTTCATCTAAGTCACTCCAGAATCTCTCCTTCTCTTCTAGCTCACATCCTGCCTGTGGGGCATAAGCACTAAAACATTGAACATCACGCCTTCGATTTCTAACTTGAGACTCCTCACTCTGTCTGACACTCTTTTCACTTCTAGAACATTCCTGACAAACCCCTCCTTCAAGATGAATCCTACTCCATTTCTCTTCCCATCCACACCATGAAAAAACAGCTTTAACCCTGCTCCTAAGCTTCTAGCCTTGCTACCTTTCTAACTGATCTCCTGGACACACAGTATGTCCATCTTCCTCCTCTGCATCATGTCAGCCAGCTCCTCTACCTTTTCCTGTCATAGTTCCAACATTCAAAGTCCCTACTCTCAGTCCTAGACTCATGCCTTATCTCTTCTCTCTCCACCTACAGACACGCCTTCCACCTCTTCGTCTTCAACCTCTCCTTCTTTGACCAACAGTAGTCCTATTTCCACCAACTTGTTGCCAAAGTAACCAAAGTGTTGGTTAACAGCACTGATGGTGGTCGTTGTTAACCCAGGTCTCGACCGATCCGCTATGAAATTTGTATTTACGGTTTGCATTCTGTATTCTGGCAAAAGTTTTACACCAGATACCCTTCCTGTTGCAACCCTCTGCATTTATCCGGGCTTGGGACCAGCGTGAGGGTGGACATCCCCACAGAGGAGGGATAGTGAGTATATTGGTAGTCGGATGCTGAGGTTGGAATTACCAGGCAGAAAGCCTAGAGGAAGACAAAAGAGAAGATTTATGGATGATGTGAAGGTAGTTGGAGTAAGAGTAGAAGATGCAGAGGATAGGGTGAGATGAAGGCAGATGGTTTGCTGTGGCGACCCCTGAAGGGAAAAGCCAAAAGGAAAAGATGATATATACGCTCCCCTACTCGCGTTCATTCGTTTTACGTATTTTTCGATTTTGTTTTTAAAAAAAAAAAAAAGTCACATTTTGAGTTTAGCGTGCTCTCTGTAGTACAAGACGTACCTACGTAGTACGCTGACATAATACGCTACTTCCGCATGACGCTGCATCCATTGTTTGCAAATGACAGACTGAATGTGCCCCTCCTTCTTCCCAATTCACTGCGTGTTTCCCTTGTGTTAAGACGTCGTCTCTGTGATCTTTGTGTCTACACTGTTTTGTGGACTTTTGTAACCCTAAGCAAATATGGTTGGTCAGAAGCATAAGCGTACCAGTTATAGTGGTAATCAGAAAAAGCGGCAAGCCATCTCGTTAGAAACGAAGATGGCTATTATCAAAAAAATTGATGCTGGTGAAAAACATGTGAATGTTGCACGTTTCTTCCAAATGGCTCCGTCGACCATCGGAACCATTTCCAAGCAGAAAGATCGCATCACAGAGCATGTTAAAGGTTATATTTGATACTGTATTTGATGAGTGAATTTGATTAAAATTTATCTATTTGAAATTATTTTGCTTGAATTTAATTTATTTGAAATTAATGTCGATATTTGATATTATTTTACAATGTAATGTTTATAATAATTGATTTAAGGGTGTTTTATGAGATACGGTAATGGTATTTATGGATGTATAGTGCAATATGAACGTCATAAGTCACTGGAACATACAGTAACAACTTACGTTTTTTTTCACCTTATGTTCGGCCATCTGTAACCTAACTATCTATCTATATATATGTGTATATATATATATATATATATATATATATATATATATATATATATATATATATATATATATATATATGACAAACTTTATTTTTAATTTTTCCATATATTTTTGAAAACCGACATACATAATCAAGAATGACAAGTTGAGGTATACCTGTATTATTTCAAATGTTCTAGTATTGGTATCGCTAATATTAGGCTTTCTATTACATAGCTCAGACTAATAGCCAATGGGTTAGTTAACATTATGCTATTTAATACAGTGTGTAAATCAGTAGCCTGTGTCTGCACCACGCTAGTTACTGTTAATGTATAAATTAACCTGATTTGAATGTAATGTCAGTTCATAGCACTGTGCACTTTAACAAGTTTTGGAGTCAGTCATAATGCGGAGTTCATCAGAGTTTACACAGCATTAGCTGAGTCACTGTGTCAGTGATATCATGCAAATTAATTCAGTTCTCTGCCTTGCTGTAAATCAATAACTTCTTGAATGTTTTCCTGCATTTTCTGTTTCCTAACTCTCGCAAAAGTGCAGAAGAAATGTTTCTGTGTAGTTTCCAATTACTCAGCCTTTACATATCGAAGCAAAAATAAAAGTACAATACTAATATAAACTAGTGGTCACTGAGACATGAATAAATTACACTGTTTTAACAAGATATGCTATCTAGCTGTCTAGAGGGCATGCGAGTCTGTGATAAGAAACACTCCCAAACAGAACTGGTGGATAGGTTATCAAATAATCTGTAACTGGATGCCATCATCCTGTATACAGTATGCACAGTGACTTGTTTTACAGAGTCAGAGCTGGTTTAACTGGGCGATCTTTGTCAGGAAGAGTTTAAAACCAACAAAGTTATTTTAAGAAAATATCTGGCTGCCTAGTAAAACCCATCACATTTATTATTATTATTATTATTATTATTATATTATTATTATCATCACTACTACTGTTAGTACTATTAGTACTAGTATAATAATAGTAATAAAAATAATCATGATAATAATAATAATAGGCAGTGGTGGTATAGGGCACTGGATCGCTGATTCTAAGGTTGGGGGTTTGAGTCCCACTCTCCACAAGGTTGTCACTGTCCCCCTCAGTGCACCAAACTGGGTTATCAAAGGCCGGCCATGTCTCTCACTGTCTATGGTGTGAGGTTCATGTAAAAGAAAATATTGCTGACTTTCGACAAGAGTAGCTGCAAAGCTGTCAGCGTGTTTCCACCCTGTGATGGCCTGGCGAGCTGTCTAGGGTGTACTCTTCCCTCGCCTGGAGTCGGATGGGATGGGCGCCAGCCTCCCTGTGACCTTAATTAGGATTAAGCAGTTACAGAAAATGAACTGAACTGAATAATAATAAAGTGGTACCTCACCTTACAAAAGACCCAACAAACGAAAAATCCAAATTACGAAATGCATTTACCTAAAATTTCCGTCTCTGGGTACGAAAAGAATTCATGTTACAAAATGCGCAATCTCAAAAATTCAAACAATGCGCGAGTTGCTCTCCCATTGGCTAACTCCCAACACCCTGCCCCGCTGGCCTTCCACTAGCTAGGAGGGAGCTGCATATCCATAATACCCATGATGCTTTTCGTGTGCCTTCGACCGATTGTTCGTCACGGAGTTCTAACACGCGTAAAGGACAGAGTTATTGTTGTTGTTTCATGAGTTTTTCGAGTGTGCTCATTGCAACTTTATTTTTTGGTTCAGGCTTTTAACCTTGCATAAACAATTGTAAGATTATAACTCTGCTAAGAAGACATGGTTAACACACACACACACGTGTGTATTCCCAGTGCAAGTGAAAAGAAGAAGCGGGCTCATGGCATGTGGTTGAGCGATATCGCAAAGGAATATGGCCAAAACCCATCTACCATCAGTATGATATTGAAGCAGAAGCAGGCCTTAAAAGGTATACTTTTATAATTTTAAAGGGTTTAGGGGGTAGTATTGGGGGTCTTGGAACAAATCAGGCCTTTTAAAAGTAAAATGCTCTTCAACTTATGAAAAATTCAGGTTACGAAACCACTTCAGGAATGGATTAATCTTGTAAGGTGAGGTATGACTGGTAATAATAATAGTTTACTTGTTTCCACACAATTAACTTGGATACACTTGTATTAGTCCAGGTTCCAGTCCTACATACAGCTCTAAACACTAAGAATTTTCTTAATCTAATGGATGTTTTATCTGCGTTTCCTGTAGATATATTAATATTTATTTACACGTATAAGCATACACTGTGCATACAAAGTATACTAGGACACTTAATCCATTGGCGTACCTGCTCTATAACATTTCTGGAAAAACAAGTTTTTGATACTGATATACAGGCATGGATGACATTTCGAACATGCCAGGACACCCTTCAGTTTTGTTAATACTTTCCAAACAGTCCCCGACATTGAGGCTCAAATTTCATCTTCGTCGCTGTCCAAGTGTCCTTTTGTTGTTGATCTTCCAAACATAGTTTTATAATTGATTTCCATTTACTGAGCTCTACTGGTATGAAACCTACAGCACTATGAGCACTGCCAAAGCACTGAAATGACAGGGAATTTTCTTGTCAACAGAAATATATATATATATATATATATATATATATATATATATATATATATATATATATATATAATTATATATTATATTATCATTATATATATTATATATTATACATATATATATATATATATATATATATATATATATATATATATATATATATATATTTTTTTTTTTTTTTTTTAATGGCCATCAGGTAACATATTGAAAGGAATTGCGTTTTATAGACGATAAAACGCCAGCTGGCTCAGATAAGTTAAATCCATTAAAAGTCATTAGTGAAAGTTAACAAATCACCTTCTTTGCTGAAATGTCAGCTGGCAGAAAGTAACCACTGTCTTTTTAAAAGTGGTGATTGTAATGCATCCAAGTTTTTGTACTGGGTTCCTTCGATTTCTGTTATTTCCATCCTGTAGCGATGCATCTTCAAAGCTTTTGATACCCAGAATAACTTTGTGGCCCACTTGATGAGAGACTAAATTAAGGGGTGATTTTTAAAAAGAGGGCTGCATGGTGCCATAGCACGTCCAAGGTCGAAATTTTGAGCCTCGGGTTCAGTGAGGGTGTTTTTGTGTTCACTCCATGCATTCATGGGTTCCCTCTGGGTACTCTGGTTTCCTCCGACAATCAAAACACATGAATGTTGGACTAATTGGCTGCTCTGAACCGCCCCGAGGTGTGCGTTAGTGTGAATGGTTGCATGTGTGTTGAGACCGCCATGGTCTGGTGAGCTGTTCAGGACATACTTTGCCGTCACCCGGCGTAAGCTGACATAGGCTCCAGCCTCCCAGCGACTCTAGTCAGATTAAGTGCTCATAAGAATGAATGTGTTTTGAAGGGGAGTGTGAGGCGAACTGTTGTGAATCTTTAGACAGAAGCAGTACCTTCAAAAAGACAATATATTATTCAAATAGATTTATAATTAAATAAATTAAATACCATCTTATGCCATTTAAATTTTTGCAAGTTGCCGTTATTATTAGTGTCATGGTTTCCTTGTTGTGTTTTATTTATTTATTTGAAATACTGTATTCATGCTGCAAGGGAAATTCTGGCGAAGCATTTAACCCAGATGCATGAGCACACACATTCAGAGCCGTGGGCTTCAAGAGACACCGGTGCACCTGGAGACCAGTTGAATAGGTTCAGTGTCTTGCACTACCACCACGTAGGTGGAGGAAGGGACAGTACGGCTCACTCCCCTCTGCCACTACATATTTTTCCTGTTGGCTTGGGAATTGAACCGGTGACCTTTAGGTCCCAAACCATGAGGCCACATCTACCCTGTATTTTCTTTCCCATTTTACTTTGTGTTTTATTTTATCCCTCTTCAATTTTGTGTTTCTGTCCCTTTAAATGACATCAGTATTTGTGTTGGGCAGTGGTAGTCTGGTGGTAAAGGTGCTGGATCACTGATCCTAAGGTGGTGGGTTCAAGCCCCACTCTCAAAATGTTGTCATTGCTGACTTGCAACAAGAGTAGCCACACAGTCAGTGTGTTTCTGCCATGCGATGGCCTGGCGCGCTGTCCAGGGTGTAATCTACTCTTGCCCGGAGTCAGCTGGGATGGATACTAGCCTCCCCACGATCCTATTTAGGATTACAGGGATCCCTCACTTTCCGCAGTTAATGGCGACCGAGAACGCACAAACACACACACACACCCCGAGCGTGCGCGTGCGACCGCTGATTTCCAAGAAGTAGGATCGACATCCCTGACAGACGTACACAAGGTTACATGTATATGTGTATAGAAGATAAGATGCAGCTTTATTAATCTCACAATGGAGAAATTCACTGTTACAGGCTCTTGAGGTACCATCAGTAGGGGGTGCAAAAATAGATACATATACAAACATACACACATACATATATATTATATAAGTAAATAAATAGATACATAAATAGTATAAATTAATAAACAATAAAAGAAAAGAAGGGAACGACTTTGTAGACTGGCCTATATTCAAGTGTATATGTATCTGAGGGCAGAGTAGATGGGTTGATATGGTTCACAGTCAGTGGGGTAGATGTGGTTGATATAATATCAAGTTTCAAGTACCTGGGTGTTCACCTTAACAATAAACTGGACTGGTCCCACAACACCAACGCCCTGTACAAGAAGGGCCAGAGTCGCCTCCACCTTCTGAGGAGACTCAGGTCCTTCGGCATATGCAGACCTCTGCTCAGGACATTTTATGACTCTGTGGTAGCCTCTGCAATCCTCTACACTGCCATCTGCTGGGCCCCGGGCAGCACAGAGCGGGACAGGAAGAGACTGAACAAGCTGGTCAGGAGGGCCAGCTCTGTCCTCGGCTGCCCACTGGACTCTGTGGAGGAGGTGAGTGAGAGGAGGATGGTAGCAAAGCTCACATCCATCCTGTTCAACAGCTCTCACCCACTGCACCAGACTGTAGAGAAGCTGAGTAGCTCCTTCAGTGGACGACTGAGGCATCCTCAGTGCAGGAAGGAGCGCTACCGCAGGTCGTTCATTCCCACCGCTGTCAGACTGTACAACGCCACTTTGTAACTGTCTGTGAAAATACCGGTTATGTGCAATAAAAACCCCGTGTACTTTAATCAACCACATCTACCCCACTGACTGTGAACCACATCAACCCATCTACTCTGCCCTCAGATACATGTACACTTTAATATAGGCCAGTCTACAAAGTTGCTCCATTCTTTTCTCCATTCTTTTCTTTTATTGTTTAGTAATTTATACTATTTATGTATCTATTTATTTATTTACTTATATAATATATGTATGTGTGTATGTTTGTACTTGTATCTATTTTTGCACCCCCTACTGATAGTACCTCAAGAGCCTGTAACAGTGAATTTCTCCATTGTGAGATTAATAAAGCTGTATCTTATCTTATCTTATCTTATCAATAAATACATATTCAACACTATAAATGCTTATAATAACAATGAAATATTCAAAAATAATGCATAAGATGTAAATAAAATATAAAAACACACACACACTGCGCACCTCACATAAAAATGTAGTAGTTTTGTTGGGGGGTTTTGGGTTGTTTTTGTTTGTTTTGGGAGGGGGTTTGCATCATCGGCCTTGTTTTGCAGCATTTTCCTAAAGTTTTTACCTATTTTTCCTTATTTTTTTAATTTATCGCTGAATTTTTTTGAAAAACCCGCAATGCACTGAAGCCGCAGAAACTGAAGCACGACGTAGCGAGCGATCCCTGTATATAGTTACAGAAAATGAATGAGTATTTGTGGGACAAGAATCTGTTGATAGCGTCTTCCCCGGTTACATTAAAATATAAGAAATAGAATTTTCTGCTGTAAAATGGCAATGCAATGCTTTCTGCTTCCTGATGTCCTACTGTGGTACGCCGTACTTCACAGCTTGAGGGTTTCGCCCCGTCTTTGATTGCATGACAAACCATGTGTTCTGTCTCGCTTCACACTCATCCCACTGTCAGTTTAAACACCGTGTGTCAATTTTGCCATTGTATCGGTTTTCGAAATGCATTCCAGGTGTAGAAACCATTCTTATCTCAGCTAGAACACATCATCTTCTTTCCATATGCATGACATGCCAGAAGAAGACCGCAAAGCAGCGAGAAATATCCGTTCGTTGAAGAGCACAAGTCGCTTAGATACTTTGCATGCACATGCACCTTTTGCTATCCTGTCTATTTAAAGTGTTTTGCATGCTAGAGAGGGCAAGAAGAAGAAGAAGAAGAAGAAGAGGGAGGCGGGGGTTAAGTTGTCAGAAGGAACACTTGAGAGGCGTCAATCATAAATGGGACAGGAGGCTTGGAGGTGTCTCTATTTAGCCTGAGGGGCCATAAGTAAGAGTGGGGGAAGTTGAGGTGACGTGTCGATGCGCTCACCATCACGTTGGTAACGTTAGGAGACACGTAGGAACAGTGTTCAGCTTGATCAACAGCACTGCAAGAGAGATGAAAGCTAATAATAAC
>CM045733.1:17330000-17340000 GCA_024760905.1 Plotosus lineatus
GAAAATGTTAGATTCAGTGTGATGAAATGTGTTACATTTTATCCAATTTTTTATATATATAATACACACAGGGATCCCTCACGTTCCGCGGTTAATTGGGACCAAGAACCCCACGCGACCATCAAAATCCACGAAGTAGGATCACTCCCCCAACCAACTGACGTATACGTACATGTATATGTGTTTATAATATCAATAATATTATTCATATATTGTTATATATATTCAATGCTATAAACGCTTTTAATAACAATGAAACATTAAAAAAACAAGAAGATTCAAATAAAATATAAATACACACACATACAGATGGTATTGCATGAGAACAAGACGACACACATGCAACAATGCAAGTAGTTTTAGGGTTGTTTTTTTTTTGTTTGTTTTTTTTGCATAATTGGGCTTGCTTTTGTGGCATTTTCCTTAACTTCTCCACCTATTCTTCCTTAAAAACTTAAAAAATGAATTGAAGCGCGAAGTATCAAAGGATCCCTCACTTTCCACTGTTAATTGGGACCGAGATCCCCCCCCCGCGATAACTGAAATCCGCAAAGTAGGATCAACCCCCCCCGACAGACGTATACGTACATGTATATATAATATCTAATAAATACATATTCAATGATATAAATGCTTTTAATAACAATTAAACATTAAAAAAAATAATGCTTAAGATGTAAATACACACACAAAGACATGCACAAAAATGTAAGAAGTTTGGATGGGAGGTTTTACGGGGTTTTTTTTTTGGGGGGGGGGGGGTTTGCATAATTTGCCTTGTTTTTGTGGTATTTTTCTTAACCTTTTCCCCTATTCTTCCATAATTATTTTTTATTTAGATGAATATTTAAAAAAAAAAAGAAAAAAAATGCGGTGCACTGAAGCCACATTAATTGGAGTGCGAAGTAGTGAGCATCCCTGTGTGTGTGTATATATATCTTCTTTTCCTTTTGGATGTTTCTTTCAGGAGTTGCCACAGCGAATCATCTGCCTCCATCTCACCCGATCCTCTGCATCTTCTCTTACACCAACTGCCTTCATGTCCTCCTTCACCACGTCCATGAATCGTCTCTTTGGTCTTCCTCTAGGCCTTCTGCCTGGTAGTTCCAACCCCAGCATCCTACTACCAATATACTCACTATCCCTCCTCTGTACATGTCCAAACCATCTCAATCTAGCCTCTCTGACTTTGTCTCCAAAACGTCTTACATGTGCTTGTGTGTATGTGTATATATATATATATATATATATATATATATATATATATATATATATATATATATATATATATATATATATGTGTGTATATGTATATGTATATATGTATATATATATATATATATATATATATATATATATATAAAATATATGTATGCGTGTGTATATATATATAGAGGATTTTCTGAGTAGATCCTTCCGTAGGAGAGTGCTCAATACTTTTTGGTAGAGCAAATAACAAAAATAAAAGGACAGGACAAAGACTTTCTATTGAAACTCCATTTATCACTACAGATCTGTTTCGAGGGGTGGTGAAACCATCCTCTCTCTTCAGGTGATTATAGAAGAATTAGCATTATGTGTGTGTATATATATATATTTGCAAAAATGATGGAAATGGCTGTGGTGAATACTTTCTTCCAGAAGAGAGAGGAGCATAGGGTGACTTATAAAAGTGGAGGTAGGAGCACACAGGTAGACTACATCTTGTGCAGGCGATGGAATTTAAAGGAAGTCAGTGACTGCAAAGTAGTAGCGGGTGAGAGTGTTGCCAAACAGCATAGGATGGTGGTGTGCAGGATGATGCTGATGGTGAGGAAGGTGAAGAAGGCAAAGGCAGAGCAGAAGACAAAGTGGTGGAAGTTGAAAAAGGAAGAGTGTCGGGTTGTCTTCAAGGAGGAGTTGAAACAGGCTTTGGGTGGTCAGGAAGTGCTTCCAGATGACTGGACAACTACAGCGAATGTGATCAGGGAGACAGGTAGGAGAATACTTGGTGTGTCATCTGGAAGGAAAGTAGATAAGGAGACTTGGTGGTGGAATGAGGAAGTGCAGGAGTGTGTACAAAGGAAGAGATTAGCTAAGAAGAAGTGGGACATTGACAAAACCGAAGAGAGTAAACAGGAGTACAGGGAGACACAGCGTAAGGCAAAGGTAGAAGTGTCAAAAGCCAAACAGAGCGCGTTTGATGACTTGTATGCTCGGTTGGAAAGTAAGGAGGGAGAAAATGATTTATACAGGTTGGCACAGCAGAGAAATAGAGATGGGAAGGACGTGCAGCAAGTTAGATTGATAAAGGACAGAGAGGGAAATGTATTGACTGATGACAGAAGTGTGCTGGGAAGATGGAAAGAGTACTTTGAAGAGCTGATGAATGAGGAAAATGAGAGAGAAAAAAAGAGTAGAAGAGGTGACTGTTGAGGACCAGGAAGTAGCAAAGATTAGTAAGGGTGAAGTGAGGAGGGCATTGAAGAGGATGAAGAATGGAAAGGCAGTTGGTCCTGATGACATACCGGTGGAGGTATGGAAGTGTCTAGGAGAGGTAGCAGTAGATTTTCTGACAAGAACATTTAACAAGGTCTTAGAGAGTGAGAGGATGCCAGAGGAATGGAGGAGAAGTGTGCTGGTGCCCATTTTTAAGAACAAGGGAGACGTGCAGAGTTGTGGCAACGACAGAGGGATAAAGTTGATGAGCCATACGATGAAGTTATGGGAAAGAATAGTGGAAGCTAGACTAAGGGCAGAAGTCAGCATTTGTGAACAACAGTTTGGTTTCATGCCCAGAAAGAGCACCACAGATGCAGTGTTTGCCTTGAGGATGTTAATGGAGAAGTACAGAGAAGGTCAGACGGAGCTGCATTGTGCCTTTGTGGATCTGGAGAAAGCATATGACGGGGTGCCGAGAGAAGAACTGTGGTATTGCATGAGGAAGTCTGGAGTGGCAGAGAAGTATGTTAGAGTGGTGCAGGACATGTATGAGAGATGTAAGACAGTGGTGAGGTGTGCTGTCGGTGTGACAGAAGAGTTCAAGGTGGAGGTGGGACTGCATCAAGGGTCAGCTCTCAGCCCCTTCTTGTTCGCTATGGTGATGGACAGGCTGACAGACGAGGTTAGACAAGATTCCCCATGGACTATGATGTTTGCAGATGACATTGTAATCTGTAGTGAGAGCAGAGAACAAGTGCAGGAAAATCTAGAGAGGTGGAGGTATGCCTAGGTAAGGAGGGGAATGAAGATTAGCCTCAGTAAGACAGAATACATGTGCATGAATGCCAAGGACCAAAGAGGAACGGTGCGATTACAGGGAGCAGAGATAAGAAAGGTGGAGGATTTTAAGTACTTAGGCTCAACAATCCAGAGCAATGGAGAGTGTGGAAAAGAGGTGAAGAAGCGTGTGCAGGCAGGTTGGAATGGTTGGAGAAAAGTGTCCGGTGTGATGTGTGATAGGAGGGTATCGGCAAAAATGAAAGGAAAAGTGTACAAGACGGTGTTGAGGCCAACGATGCTGTATGGGTTAGAAACAGTGGCCCTGGAGAAAAGACAGGAGGCAGAGTTGGAGGTAGCAGAGATGAAAATGTTGAGGTTCTCTTTGGGAGTAACGAGGATGGATAGGATTAGGAATGAGCACGTCAGAGGGACAGCACATGTAAGACGTTTTGGAGACAAAGTCAGAGAGGCTAGATTGAGATGGTTTGGACATGTACAGAGGAGATAGTGAGTATATTGGTAATAGGATGCTGAGGCTGGAACTACCAGGCAAAAGGCCTAGAGGAAGTCCAAAGAGACGATTCATGGATGTGGTGAAGGAGGACATGAAGGTCGTTGGTGTAAGAGAAGAAGATGCAAAGGATAGGGTGAGATGGAGGCAGATGATTCGCTGTGGCGACCCCTGAAGGGAAAAGCCGAAAGGAAAAGAAGTGTGTATATATATATATATATATGGTGCAGTGGTGGCCTTGTGGTGCTGGATCACTGATCCTAATGTTGGGGGTTGAAGCACCACCCTCAACAGGTTGCCACTGCTGTCCAACCCCCCCCGCCCCCCAGAACAGCTAACGGAGTTATCAAAGGCCGGCCATGTCTCTCACTGTCTATGGTGTTGTTAAAAAAACCATTGCTGACTTTCAACAAGAGTAGCTGCACAGCTATCAGTGTGTTTCCACCCTACAATAGCCTGGTGAGCTAACCAGGGTGTACTCTGCCCTTGCCCGGAATTGGCTGGGATGGGCGCAACCTCCCTGTGACACCAATTAAGATTAAGCAGTTAGAGAAAATGAATGAAATATATATATATATAAAAGAATGAGTGATTAATTAGCACAGTGATTAGCATTGCCAGGTTACAGCTGTAATGTCTCTCATTCGATCCTGACTGTAGTTCACTGTCTGTGTTGAGTTTTGTTCATTCTTACTGTGCCATAACGGGATTATCTATGGATTGCAACATGGTTGTATGGTTGGATGGATGATTATATTGTGGAGTTTGGATGGTTATAAAAATATATTTCAAAAATCATTAAACGTATCAGCGGAGCAAATGAATGAAAAAAAAAAAAAGATCTATTCTGTGTTCAGGGTTTTTTGGCAGTTTTTGTAATTTCAATCTGTTTAATTTGTGCTCGAAGAAGGATCATTACATTATCTAATTTAAGGTGAAATTTTTAAAGCTCCCTCATGTTCAGCTTGAATTGTAGATATAAATAACAGCAAGCGCTTAACAAAAACCTTTAGAAGTCAAGGATCCCGTTAACACGGAAAGAAATTTTAGAGCCAGAGATCTTAGGAACATGGTCCAGTTCTGTGAATATCAGACTCAGGATTTGTATGTATATTGTTCAATAATAATAATTGAGCAATTTACAGAATCTGCCTTTATAGAACACAGCTTTATTAAAATGGTTATTAAGAATATAAGAAGCCACAAATAAATATTACTGACATGGGTGGGTTTGCGGTTCCCCCTCACAAACAAAGCAAAATTAAGCAGACACATGTCTTGCATCACTAATTCATTCATTCAATTTACCGCTTAATCTGAATTACGGTGGGACCGGTGGTGTAGTGGTTAGGGTGCTGGGCTCATGATCCGAAGGTTGTGTGTTCAAATCCCAGTTAGACCCCCACTGCACTAAAACCCCTGGGCAAGGTCTTAACCACAATTGTGCCTCTGTTCACCCAGCAGTATAAATGAGTACCAGTAAAAATATACTGGGAAGGTAACCTGTGATGGACTAGCGTCCCATCCAGGAGGAGCTGAACTCGTAGTTGCCTCATGCTATGGAAACCAGTGATATGCACCAGTCTGATGAGTCCCTATGACTTGGGTGTAAAAAGCCCAACGGAATTTACCCTTACTCTTTTAATCTTAATTAGGGTCGCAGGGAGGCTGGCACCCATCTCAGCCGACTCTGGGTGAGGGTAGAGTATAACCTGGACGGTTCATCAAGCCATCACAGGGAAGAAACACGCTGACGGCTATGCAGCTAATCTTGACGAAAGTTAGCAATGGCTCTTTTACAGCCTCTCAGCATAGACAGAGAGACATGGCCGGCCTTTGATAACCCAGTTAGCTGCACTGGGTAAATATATGAAATAATATCAACATTAATTTCAAATAAATTAAATTCAAGCAAAATAATTTCAATTGCAATTTTTCTGCTTGTAAATGGTTCCGATGGTCGACGGATGGTCACTTTACATGAAGCTTAAAACAGCCAATCACCGCTTACAATATGTGAGGCGCTCAATACCGAAAGTAGTGCACTTGCTTGAAACAAAGCGCGGGTTATACGGACTTCTGGTCTTTTAAGTGCGCAAGGGCGCCGTTGAACTGTTAGTACTCAGCCTGCACTGATGTGAATCACCATATATATATATATATATATATATATATATGTATATATGTATATATGTATATATATATATATATATGGTGCAGGGGTGGCCTTGTGGTGCTGGATCACTGATCCTAATGTTGGGGGTTGATGTTAGCTGCACTGAGGGGGGGAGGGCAGTGACAACCAGTTGATAGTGGGGCTTGAACCCGTTGACCTTGGGTTCAGAGGTCCTACCACCAGGCCACCAATGTCCCAGTATGTTAATTCTGTATCTATTTTTGTTAGGGCCAAAGACAAACTATATAATTATAATAATAATAATAATACTTTAAGGTATTTCATTTGTGTCCACCAGCATGCAGAGAAGCTGAAACTTTAGTTGCACTGAAGTTTTAATTTGTTCTACAGTATTACTATGTACATGCTTATGAGGCTTAGTCTTGAGTGGAGGACCTCATATTGGACATGGCCCGGGGGCTACAAATTAAGATAATTGCAGCTGGCAAGGTTCCCCATTAAGTGGCTGGCATAAGCAGGCGGCTGCTCCGTTTCCATTTACCGTGCACGAAAAAAGAAAAATGCACACTTTGCTCGAGAGCCACAGTGCTCTGCAGGAGGCCATGCGCTCATTAGAGTGCTTTATTCTAGCCAAGCATCTCCCTGATGCAGCCCGATCTCCTCATCCTCCTCCTCACAAAGGGAAATACATTCTCTTTTCAGCAGAATAATTACCAAGATAATTTTATCCGTAATGATGCTTGTCAGTCAGGAAGGTTGATGAAACTGGAGAAGCTCTCAGATAAAAAGTGGGGGGAAAAAAATCCCTATAGATTTTAGCTGCTGCGCAAAAAAGAAAACAAGGAAAGTATGAAGTAAGCGGGGAAACTTTTCTGTCTGACCTTCTGCAAAGAGGGGCGAGAGGAAGCACCTCATGAACCTTAATCGCTGATTCAGGAAGAAGCTAATCCTCTAATTCAATAATACAGGGATCCCTCGCTACTTAGCGCTTCAATTCATACGGCTTCAGTGCATTGCTTTTTTTTTTTTTTTTTTTTTTTTTTTAATATTCATCAAATTAAAAAATAAGGAAATTAAGGAAGAATAGGGGGAAAAGTTAAAGAAAATGCCACAAAAATAATGCCAATTATGCAACAAAACAAACCCCAAAACCCTAAACAAACAAAAAACAACCCAAAACCTTCCATCAAAACTACTTACACTGTTGCATCTGTGTGTACGCGCGCGTGTGTGCGTGTGTGCGTGTGTGTGTGTGTGTGTGTGTGTGTGTGTGTGTGTGTGTGTGTGTCGTCTTCTTCTCACACAATACCATCTGTATGTGTGTCTTTATATTTTATTTACATCTTATTCATTTTTTTAAATGTTTAATTGTTGTTATGAGCATTTATAGCATTGCATATGTATTTATTGATATTATATACACATACAGACACTCCCCGACTTGCGTTCATCCGTGTTTTTTTTTTTTTTTAAGTCAAATTTTTAGTTTAGATGTACTAGGTAGTATGCTGACGTAATGACCTAATGACGCTGCATCCATTGTTTACGAACAAGTCTGAACGTGCCCCTCCTTCCCAGTTCAGTTTTATATATAATATGTGTGTTTTTTATACGTATATATACACAGAGATGAATTAACTATGTGCTCAGATCGGCACAATCTACCATGCATACGAATGAAAACCCAAGAAAGAGAACTCTCTGCTCTGCTGGTGATTCACATCAGTGCAGGCTGAGTACTAACAGAGTTCAACGGCGCCCTTGCGCACTTAAAAGACCAGAAGTCCGTATAACCCGCGCTTTGTTTCAAGCAAGTAAACTACTTTCAGCAAGTGCACTACTTTCAGTATTGAGCGCCTCACATATTGTAAGTGTTGATTGGCTGTTTTAAGCTTCATGTAAAGTGACCATCCGTCGACCATCGGAACCATTTACAAGCAGAAAAATTGCATCATAGAGAATGTTAAAGGTTATATTTGACGCTGTATTTGATATTTCATGAGTGAATTTGATTAAAATGTATATATTTGAAATTATTTTGCTTGAATTTAATTTATTTGAAATTAATGTTGATATTAATTGATATATTTGATAGTATTTTACAATGTTATGTTTATAATAATTGATTTAGGGGTGTTTTATGAGATACGGTAATGGTATTCATGGATGTATAGTACAGTATGAGCGTCACACGTCACTGTAACAACTTACGTTCACTTTCAACTTGCGTTCGGCCGTCTGAAACCAATTAAAAACGTAAGTCGGGGAGCGTATGTATACATGTACGTATACATCAGTTGGGGGGGGGGGGTTCTATTTCGCGGAATTCGTTGGTCGCGTGGGGATCTCGGTCCCAATTAACCGCGGAAAGTGAGTAATTCTAATCACTGTACAGTTTTATATTTTACTGTGATTCGGACTGGAAAGAAAATTGGCTTGATGTATTACGAGCCCTTACTATGATGCATTACTACAATCTCTTCTGGTGCAGTTTCAGTTCAGTTAGGCGGCAACGCTTAGCGACATTGTTTGGCACCAAATGGATGTAATTAAGACGTATCCATCCGACATTCTCTGATCCCTGCTCATTTTTAATTGTTGCTGAGCTGTCAAATTACTCTGTGGGGTAAGCTTACTGCTAATATTGTTAGCATAAATTATTAACTAAAAATAAGCCTTGCCTGACTTTTTTTATTGGCTGGAAATATAAGATATGTATTTGTATACATAGTTTTAAGATGTTATCTGTTCATTCAGAAAAACATATGCATATTTTTTAAATTCCGTTCAATCCCCATTCAGGACCATGAAGCACCGACATTCCACTGTTCCACGCTATTAAGCTGCTGTCTGTACCAGGAAAGTCTTTGCTGGACAAAGTTAGATTTGGAATTACTGTGCAAAAGTCTTTGGGACATGCAAGGACAAGAAAAGTAAAGATGCCTTATAATAATGAAATGATAGCATGGCGGCGTAGTGGTTAGCATATCTGCCTTGCAGCAAGAAAGAAGGTCCTGGGTTTGATTCCCAGCTTGGGCGTTTCTGTGTGGAGTTTTGCATGTTCTCCCCATACTTGTGTGGGTTTCCTTCGGGTCCTCTGGTCTCCTCCTACAGTCCAAAAACATCCACGGTGTGAATTTGAATGGATGTGTGAGGGTTGGCTCTATGATTGCCTGGTTAGCTGTCCAGAGTGTGCCCCGCCCTTGCTTGGAGTTGGCTGAAATGGGTGCTAGCCTCCCCATGACCCTACTTAGGATTAAGTGGTTCAGAGAATGAATGAATGAATGAATGAATGAACGATGAAATCAGGACAAATATTGGAGAATTTTATAAAGAAATTATCTTTACAGGTGAAACATACAGTATTGCATAACCAGATTCATTTCCTCCGGCGACTTTGACTAGCACACTTATTTCTTTTTTGCATGCAAAACCCAACAGTCTTTATTCTGCCTTTTTTCTTTCTCTTTTTTGGAAAATTGGTGTCATATAATTATGTAATTATTTTTTTTTGCTAACATTTAATTTTGTGCTAGAAAAATCAGTTCCACTTATTCATTTTCGAACTGCTTAATTCTAACTCGAGGCACGGAGAGGGTGAGCCCATTCCAGCTGACACTGGACGAGGACTGGGTCCACCCTGAACACAACCGCAGGGTCAACACCCACATTCATTCTCACTCACCTGGGAGCAATTTGGAACAGCCAATTAGCCCAGTGTGCACATCTTTGGACTGTGGGAGGAAATTGGAGTACCTGGAGAAAACCCAGGCAAAACATTGGTAGAAAATGCAAACTCCACACAGAAATGCCCAAGCCCAAGACCCGAACCCAGGACCGTTCTTGATGTGAGGTAGTTGGACCAATCCCTATGCCACTGTGCTGAACTTTATGGAAAGCAAGTCTGTTGGGTTTTTTACACCCAAGCCTAGGTGTTCATCAGGCCGGTGCTTATCCCCGGTTTCCATAGCATGAAGTGACCAGGAGTTCAACTCCTCCTGGATGGGACGCTAGTCCATTATAGGTTACCTTCCCAGTATATGAACAGAAGCACACTTGTGGTTAGGGCCTTGCCCAAGGGTCTTAGCACAGTGGGGGTCTAACTGGGATTTGAACACACAACCTCCTGATGACGATCACTGTACCCTAAC
>CM045733.1:17345000-17405000 GCA_024760905.1 Plotosus lineatus
ATGTTCCACACGGACTGTGAGTGGTGTGGCTGCTTGGCAGCAATGATCACATGGTCCAAGATCTAAAGATTAAATCCAAAAACAAACTGAAAGTTAAACCCGATCACCAAAAAAAAAAACATCCCTGTGATAGAAACGGTGCTAATTGGACAGCGGCGGCTGCTTCCTAAGTGCTCTTTAGAAATTTTCGAGGATAAAACTGTCCCAGTAAACAATGAATGCTTGTCAACATTTTCAGCCTGAAGTCACTAGCGGCATCACTGGCATTTAACTTTAGAACAGGTGTGAGCACCTGCCTCGTGTGGTATTGTACGGTGTGAACACCTCTGTGATGTGATTCTCAGCATTGCATGAAGAGCTGTGAAGTGTGAGCTGTAGTCAAATATCATCATCTCTCTCCTCATACCATGTAAGCCCAGTGTTAGTGAGTGAGTGTTGAGAATACAGCCGAATGTGTCAGAATTATGATCCCGTAGAAGTGGTGTAGACAGTACAGATGCGGTCGAGATAGCAATAAGTTGGAAAAATATTGTATTGTCACTTTAACTGCATTCCTAAGCCTCAGACATTTGTAAATATAACTTTCGCTAATAAAAGAAATGAGCATTCAAGTATGTAACTCGTGTAGTGATAACATTGTGAGATGAAGAATCCTGGTCTGTATCAGCGTGTGCCATTCAACTTGGCAGTTAATTTGCTGTATACACACACACACACACACACACACACACGCACGCGCGCGCGCATGTCTGGCAGTAAATACGCAGACATGATGAGTGTTATGGGCAAATGCTGGGAGAGTCAGGGACGGCCCTCGAACAAAACACAGTGCTTGATCATCACGCAGGAAGCAGGAGAGTCAACACTGAGTGCTACACAGTGGCTTTGATCGCAGAAAGAATTCTCTCAGCTATCGCCACTTCGCTAAGGTAAACACCTGCGGATCCACGGCAGATGAAAGAGGTGCTGAAAAACACACGGCGACAGTAAAACGTATGATATTTAGCATAAGGAGTGCCAATCATGCCTTAAAGGAATAGGAGCCATGCTGATTCTCTTTGTAAATCACCACTGAACAAAGGCATGCAAACAATCGCTTATTATGTCAAAACTTTTGACAATGACAGAATTAGAGCACGGCTTACACAGCTCGCCATCCTCCCGAAGGGGGAACCGCCACACACACACACACACACACACACACACACACAAGAAAGTTAACTTTCCCTGTCATTCGACATTACATTCATTTGCATTTTTTTTATTACAAAAAGAGGCAGGCCACATGGAGAGAATAACAAAATGGAGATTGGAAATATAATAAGAGCAAAAATGGACTCTTCAGATTTTAATGTTGCTAAATAAAGCTAACCTCTGCCCACGCGCTTGTCTCGTCTTTGCGAACATCAATTTACAGAGGCAGTTGTCTGTCAGCACAATACCCCGTAGCAACTCGGCTTGCTGTTTACTCGATTCAAAGAGGCTTTGCTATTATGAGTAATATGGACATACTGTTTATGCTGAGCACCGCGCAGGTGATTTTCCTGATGTGATTGACGCAAATGTATTCTGAATGCCTGAGAATAAGGCGGTAGGGGTTTGTAACCTGCAAGAAATACCTATGGATAATTGTATGTCAAAAAAATACATAAATAAATAAATAAATAAAAGAAACAGCTGAGGCAACACAGTGGTGTACCGGTTAAGCATGTCTGTCTTACAGCAAGAAGGTCCTGGGTTCGAGTCCCAGCTCGGGAATTTCTGTGTGGAGTTTGCATGTTCTTTCCGTGCTTGCGTGGGTTCCCCCCGACAGTACAAAAACGTGCACAGTAGGTTAATTGGCTGTTCCAAATCGCCACGAATGAGAGTGAATATGAATGGTTGTGTGCGTCTTGGCCCTATGATGGCCTGGCCAGCTGTTCACCTGCTGTACCTCTCTCGTTCAGAGTTGGCGGAGATGAGCACTAGCCTCCCCGCGACTCTAGTTAGGATTAAGCGGTTCAGAAAACAGCGGTTCAGAAAACGGACGGACGGATGAATGAATGAAGCAGCTGAGGGAACACAGCAAGAAGGCCTCAGTTCGATTCCTGGGATTCTAGGTAGGATTTCACGCTCACGTCATGTTCACGTCATGCTTGCATGGGTTTCCTCCGAGGACATCGGTTTCTTCACACAGTCTAAAAACATGCACAGTAGGCTAACTGACTGCTCCAAGTCGCCCCTAGGTGTGAGCGTGAGTGCGAATTGTTGTGTGTGTTTGTGTGTATTGGTCCTGTGATGGCCTTGTGAGTTGTTCTTGGTGTACCCTGCCCTCACCCAGAGTCAGCTGACATGAGTGCCAGCCTCGCTTTGACCTTAACTCTTCTTCGTCTTCTTTTCCTTTCGGCTTTTCCCTTCACGGGTCGCCACAGCGAATCATCTGCCTCCATCTCACCCTATCCTCTGCATGTTCTACTCTTACTCCAACTACCTTCATGTCCTCCTTCACCGCATCCACAAAGTCGCTGTGACCTTAATTAGGGTATGCAAATGAGTGAAGAAACCGCTGAATACTGAAAGATCTCAGATCAGAGTAAGTAGTGGAACATTCATTCATTCATTTTCTGGACCGTTTAGTCCCAACTTGGCTCACTGGTGCCCATCTCAGCCGACTCTGAGAGAGGGCAGAGTACACCCTGAACAGCTTACCAGGCCATCACAGAGCAGAAACATGCTCACAGCTATGTAGGCTCTTCTTGAAGAAAATCAGCAATGGCTCTTTTACAGCCTTTCACCACAGACAGTGAAGGACATGGTCGGCCTTTGACAATCCAGGTATCTGCACTGGGGGGACAGCAGGAATGATAACCCATTGATAGTGGGGCTTGAATCCCCGACTTTGGGAACTGTAATCCAGCATCTTACTATTGGGCCACCACTGCCCAGCAGTGGAACAGCTTTTACACCTACATATTTACAAAAAAGGAGGAGGTGGTGGTCTGGTGGTATAGGGTGCTGGCTCATGATCAGGAGGTTGTGAGTTCGAATCCCACTGAGACCCTCAGTGTGCTAAGACCCCTGGGCAAGGTCTTAACCACAAGTGTGCCTCTGTTCACCCAGCAGTATAAATGGGTACCAGTAAAAATATACTGGGAAGGTAACCTGCGATGGACTAGCGTCCCATCCAGGGGGAGTTGAACTCCTGGTCACTTCACGCTACGGTGTAAAAGTAGGCCTGATGAGGGTGTAAAAACCCAACAGACTTACCCCCTCACTGATCCTAAGGTTGGGGCTTCAAGTCTCATTCTCCATAAGGTTGTCCCCCCCCCCCCCCCCCCCACCACCACCAGTGCAGCTAACTGGGTTATCAAAGGCGGCCCATGTCCCTCTCTGGTCTCTGACTGTCTATGGTGAGAGGTTCATGTAAAAGAACTATTTGCTGACTTTCGTCAAGAGTAGCTGCATAACCGTCAGCGTGTTTCTGTCCCTCACTAAAAGGGTCGTGTCAGGAAGGGTATCCGACGTAGAAACCTATGCCGAATCATGAATATGACTTCCATGATAATGGAGGCAGATGATTCGCTGTGGGGACCCCTGAAGGGAACAGCTGAAAGGAAAAGATGTTTACAACACTGCACTGATAAGATAAAGTCCGTTGGGCTTTTTACACCCGAGCCTACTGGCTCATTGAACCGGTGCTTACCCCCGGATTCTGTAGCGTGAAGCGACTAGTTCATCTCCTCCTGGATGGGACGTTAGTCCATCGCAGGTTACCTTCCCAGTATATTTTTACTGGTACCCATTTATACCGCTGGGTGAACAGAGGCACACTTGTGGTTAAGACCTTGCCTAGGGGTCTTAGCACAGTGGGGGTCTCACTGGGATTTGAACCCACAACCTCCCGATCATGAGCCCAGCACCCTAACCACTACACCACCGACCCCACCCTGCACAGGTATATGATCAGTAATTATATCGTTGATTCAGTCATTTTCCATACTGATTAATTCTAGTATCACAGGGAGGCTGGAGCCTATCTCAGCCAACCCTAGGTGAACAAATTGCCAACCCAGAACAACTAATCAGTCTGTCACACGGCTAACACACGCACCGACAACCATCTACACTTACACGTACTCCTACGGAAAATTTCGAACAGCCAGGGCATAGTGCTCCAACCTCTGACCCGCCGACCATGAGACAGACTTTCAAGTGTCTGTGCGACTGTGAGGTCCACGTGATCAGCGATGTTAAATTAGCTTTAGTAACTATTAGAAGTAGACGTCTTATTTTTAGTCCAACTTTTGTATATTTTAAAAGGAAAAAAAAAAAACAACAACATTGACCCAGTATTGAATTTGAACGCTATAATGGGCAACGTGTAAAATATCAATGGCGAAGTCGAAGAAGGGGTTACGCCGACTTTGTGAAGAAGCTTCCAAATGAAGGAAGGGAACTTTTGGTATTATTTTAAACATAGCCTTCTTCACAATTCTGTGAAAGTTCTCCTTTTCTAAACATCAGTAAACATCTTCTGTACATTAATAATAACTACAAACATATGAAATGAAGCACTGCATCCGAGACCAGGGAAGGAGAACCAGTCATTTTCTTTCGGGCTATTGAGGTAAATAGATGTGGGTGTAGCTGTGTTTGGATCCTTTCCATGTTGTCAGAGATTTCTAATAATATTATGCGCCTGTCAGTGCTGAAAAAAATTCAATGTTATTTTGTGGTCACTGGTTATTGTGTGCTAACTCGAGTGGGCCAGTTTTAATAGTTTTTTGTCCTTAATTAGAACTTAGACCCAATAATATGGGAAACCAGAACCTTGGTTACAAAATGCTGGAGTTTTCATTTACTTAAGCAAATAAGTTAATAAATAAATAAATAATAATAATAATTGAAGGAGATCGCTGCCAATAAACCTGATGTTGTCCTGTTTTTATAAAGCCAATGAAATTATCAGTGGTGGTCTAGTGGTATAGGGCGCTGGATCGCTGATCCAAAGGTTGGGGGTTCGAGTCCCACTCTCCACAAGGTTGTCACTGTCCCCCCCCCAGTGCAGCTAACTGGGTTATCAAAGGCGGGCCATGTCTCTCACTGTCTATGGTGAGAGGCATGTAAAAGAACCATTGCTGACTTTCGTAAAGAGTAGCTGCAAAGCCGTCAGCGTGTTTCTGTCCCTTGCTGAAAGGGTTGTGACAGGAAGGGCATCCGACGTAAAAACCTCTGCCAAATCAAACGTGCGAATCAGATGTGGCAGTCGCTGTGGCGACTCCCGAGTAAAGCCGAAAGGAAGACAGACATTATTGAAATGCAGCCGCGAGGTGGGGCACAATCCAGTGTCTCTCCCTCACGCAGGTCCCAAGCCCGGATAAATGCAGAGGGTTGCGTCAGGAAGGGCATCCGGCGTAAAACAAATGCCAAATAAAATATGCGAATCACAAGAAAGAATTTCATACCGGATCGGTCAAGTCCCGGGTTAACATCGACCACCATCAGTGCTGTTAACCAACAGGGTGCTGGTGGAAATTGGACTACTGTTGGTCGAAGACATCGAAGAAGGAAAGGCGGGAGGCGTGTCCGTAGGCAGAGAGAGAAGAGGAAAGGCGTGAGTCTAGGACTGAGAGTAGGGACTTTGAATGTTGGAAGTATGACAGGAAAAGGTAGAGAGCTGGCTGACATGATGAAGAGGAGGAAGGTGGACATACTGTGTGTGTTCAGGAGACCAGGTGGAAAGGTAGCAAGGCTAGAAGCTTAGGAGCAGGGTAAGCTGTGTTTTCATTGTGTGGATGGGAAGAGAAATGGAGTCGGAGTCATCTTGAAGGAGGGATGGGTCAGGAATGTTCTCGAAGTGAAAAGAGTGTCAGACAGAGTGATGAGTCTCAAGTTAGAAATTGAAGGCGTGATGTTCAATGTTGTTAGTGCTTATGCCCCACAGGCAGGATGTGAGCAAGAAGAGAAGGAGAGATTCTGGAGGGAGTTAGATGAAGTGATGCAGAGTACCCCCAGAGGTGAAAGAGCGGTCATTGGGGCAGACCTCAATGGCCATGTTGGTGCAGGAAACAGAGGGGACGAGGAAGTGATGGGCAGGTTTGGTATCCAGGACAGGAACGCAGAAGGACAGATGTTAATAGATTTTGCAAAAAGGATGGAAATGGCTGTGGTGAATACTTTCTTCCAGAAAAAGTGTTTCCACAAGTGTGCCTCTGTTCACCCACCAGTATAAATAGGTACCAGTAAAAATATACTGGGAAGGTAACCTACGATGGACTCGCATCCCATCCAGGAGGAGTTGAACTCCTGGTTGCTTCACACTATGGAATCCAGGGATAAGCACCGGCTCGGGTGTAAAAAGCCCAATGGACTTGGACAATAGTGTGATTGGCAATATTCAGGAAAAGCATGTAAAATATGCAGACCTTACCTTTTGAAATGTCTCGCTTGTGTCCAAAGTACACAGTTGTCCGACTCCCCATTATCCTCGGTGACCTTGGTTTGGTACCTCCTGATCTACAGACACGGCTCAAGAGAGTGCCTGGGTTTGCTACCGGGAACACAGCTGTTCTGACAGTCTGGGCAATGCAGAAGGCTGCGGTGTTGGGGAGTCTCCATATTCTCCAGAAAGTTCTTGGTGAGTTCGACTAGGCGATGCTTCCTGGGAGAAGTCCCATTCACTGTCTGGACTACATGTAGAGAGGATGAGGGCTCTGCGCTGATGATGAGCTTCACAAGCCTGATGTGCAAGGATTACCTGATCCTTCTCTGCTGCATATCATTTTTAACAATAATAATAATAAATAAGTCAATAATAATAAAAAGAAGAAGAAGAATATATCTGGTTGATGTAATAATTAGGAATAAACCCCCTTTGTGGCTGTCGTGTTAAAAATAAGTGCAGTCAAACTGTAAGTGTAGTTATGGGCACTAAACTCCGAGTAGCTACTCACGCTAGGCTAAAGCAGGAACTCTGTCCCGATCTTAATGCATGCATGAGTAGATCAACCGGGTTTTCTATGAAAGAACCCATTACGCCAACCATTACATAATATTCCGTTTGGACTGTACAGCTCTAGTGTACCTGTGCTTTTGCGAAAGGTCAGAATATTTGAAACGTCCCAATTTCAAGACCATTTTAGTGGTTCTTTATAATCGTATTTTTGGAATATGGCATTTCGTGTCTCCAGAGTCGAGTCTATACTGTGTAGCACTGCTCCACTTCCAACTGGAGCGTTCTTGGGAACTCTGGAGGGTCAGTTCATTTTTACACTTGGTGTTTTACATGAAGCGTTTCTCATTCCAAATGGACACAAAAGAATTCTTCTTTGACTTTCGGCTGCTCCCTTCAGAGGTCGCCACAGCAAATCAGCCGCCTCCACCTCACCCTGTCCTCCGCATCTTCTTTTCTGACTCCAACGACCTTCATGTCTTCCTTCACCACATCCATAAATCTCTTCTTTGGTCTTCCTCTAGGCCTTCTGCCTGGTAGTTCCAACCTCAGCATCCTACTGCCAATATACTCACTATCCCTCCTCTGTACATGTCCAAACCATCTCAATCTAGCCTCTCTGACTTTGTCTCCAAAACATCTTACGTGGGCTGTCCCTCTGATGTACTCATTTCTGATCCTATCCATCCTCGTTACTCCCAGAGAGAACCTCAACATTTTCATCTCTGCTACCTCCAGCTCTGCCGCCTGCCTTTTCCTCAGCGCCACTGTTTCTAAGCCATACAACATCGCTGGCCTCATCACCGTCTTGTACACTTTTCCCTTCATTCTTGCTGACACTCTCCTATCGCACATCACACCGGACACTTTTCTCCAACCATTCCAGCCTGCCTGCACACGCTTCTTCACCACTTTTCCACACTCTCCATTGCTCTGGATTGTTGAGCCCAAGTACTGGGCACAAAAGAATGTGGACAAAAAAAAAAAAATAAGATGATAAATGCAAAAAAATAATAAAACCATGGTCTCTACATACTTTCCATGTTTATTACTTTAGTTCTTTGGATGATGGCAATAGATATGGCACATTATGAAAACTCGCTATTGTCGTCTGAATCTGTACTTGGGAATGTAGGAGGGGCATTCAGCTCAAGGTTGGACTTGACTACAGAGAAACAGTTAACTCACTCACATGTTCTTCATCCACGAGCCCGCTATTCATGCAGCTTGCCTTCAATTTTAAAAGGTCACCAGTAATTCAGCCTTCACATCCATTTACAGGGGAACAAAGTTCACAATGGATGAATTTATTTTTTTTCTTCTGAAGATAAATAAAACGCAAAAAAGAGGAATTTAGCAAGAAAATTCACAAGAAAAGACTCCAAAGAAGAAGAAGAAGAAAAAAACAGATGTGGGATGATTTGAACAAACACAGCACGGCAATGAGAAAGGCAGACAGGTTTTTTTTTTTTTTTTTGGCACTAAGCTGCATGGAAGGACCTTGTTTGCTCAATACACACCATTGACCTCCATCCACTGAGTGATGAAAAGGAGTGAGCTGGCGGCTGAGGCGTTGATTGATTAGTTTATGCTAATGATTATTGTTCAGTCGGAGCTTCCCTGTTTAAAATCAGAGGCAAAAAAGTGCCATGTTTTATTTACTCGTCTGCAAGGTCCCCAGATGTTTCCCACCATCTTCAAAAAGATTCAGTGACAATTCTGCCTCTTGTGATTGATAGAAAAAAAATGTTTTGCCATGTGTTTCTGCTATATTCCCCTCTTGACGCCTGATTGTTTAATCGTTTACAGTTTGACTCAATTTTAATACAAGTTGGGGAGTCAAATGAAAAGGTCTCATGTTTTTCTTCACGACGGCTGCCTTTCTTTATTCCACTGTCTGGTGGGTTGGCCTCCTTTTTACCGTGTGACATTTTCCCCTCCATGCTGACTGCCTGTCGCAAGACTACACAAGAAACCGTCACATGACTTTTAGGGTTTTTTTTTTTTTTTTTGCCATAATTTATCCCCCTGTTCCTGGAATCTTTACGGTTTTGCTGTTAACTAGGCTACTCCATGTATGTTTACTCATCTGTATGAATAGCATATATGCAACTCATGAACTAAAAATGTTGTATTTCCTTTTAATTTTGCATTTGTGCAATGTTTTTAAGTATAGACACTGTCAAAAAGCAGCTTTAGAGAGAGATCCAGGTTTAGATCCACATCCCTAATAAGCAAGCCAGAGGTGACAGTGGCAAGGGAACACTCCCTGAGATGACATGAGGAAGAAAGCACGAGAGGCGACCAGAATCAAAAGGGAACTCATCCTCTTCTGGGTGACACCGGATAGTGGCATTATAAATTATTACAGTATACAGGTACAGACGAGTAAAAGCAAACAGAAGTGTGTGCGTTGAAAGGATATTCAAACCGAGCAGAATAGAATATTCTGAGGATAAACATACTTTACTGCTCTTTATATGCATATTACAAAAACTTAAACCACTGCATGCTTATTTGGATTAAAAGATTCAGAGTTATTTCCAGAATAGTAAAAAATAAAGTGTTTTTGAAAAGGTTTTTACTATTGTAAGAAATGCTAACGCTAAACACATGCTAATCTTGGCACTATGGTGGCACAGTGATTAGCATTCCCTGCCTCTTGTACGACATCAGCTAGAATTTACTAAAACATACCAGCAACCATCACTAAAATAATTGTAAATAGAAGGATATACCGGGATTCCTCGCATTCCGCGATTAATTAGGACCGAGACCCCCTCGACTGCCAAATTCCGCAAAGTAGGATCACGTATACGTACATGTACTGTATATGTCTGTCTGTCTTCCTTTCGGCTTTTTCCCTTTTTTTTTTTTTTTACTCGGGAGTCGCCACAGCGAATCATCTGATTCGCACGTTTGATTTGGCAGAGGTTTTTACGTCGGATGCCCTTCCTGTCACAACCCTTTTTAGCAAGGGACAGAAACACGCTGACGACTTTGCAGCCTACTTTTTACGAAAGTCAGCAATGGTTCTTTTACATGCCTCACACCATAGACAGTGAGAGACATGGCCCAACCCAGTTAGCTGCATGTACTGTATATATGTATATAATATCAATAAATACATATTCAACACTGTAAATGATTATAATAACAATGAAACATTCAAAAATAACGCGTAAATAAAATATAAATACAGACGCGCGCGCACGCAGATGCGCACCTCACAAAAATGTAAGTAGTTTTGTTAGGGGGTTTTGGGTTGTTTTTTGTTTTTGTTTGTTTGGAGGGGTTTTTTTTTGTTTTTTGTTTTTTTTTGCATAATTGTCCATGTTTTTGTAGCATTTTCCTTTCCCCCTATTCTTCCTTAATTTCCTTATTTTTTTATTTCAATGAATATTTAAAGGAAAAAAACCGCGATGCACTGAAGCCGCATGAATTGAAGTGCGAAGCAGTGAGGGATCCCTGTACAAAGATACTCATTATTATTAAAGTAGCCTGTCTTTTTTTTTTTTTTTTTTTTTTTTCTACTTGGTTACACCTGAATGTAATGCCATGCCAGCACCTTAATTTAACTTTTATACTTTTACAATTCTATCCATCAGGCAGTAGTGGCCCGGGGGGTGGGGAGTGTGTGTGTGTGTGTGTGTGTGTGTGTGTGTGTGTGTGTGCTGGATTTACTGATCAAAGGTCGGAGGTTCAAGCCCTACTATCAATGAGTTGTCATTGCTGTCCTCCCAGTGCAGCTAACTAGGTTATCAAAGGCCGGCCATGTCTCTCACTGTCTATGGTGTGAGGCGTGTAAAAAAAAAAAACCATTGCTGACTTTCGTCAAGAGTAGAACTGCATAGCCATCAGTGTGTTTCTCCCCTGCGAAGGCCCGGCGGATGGTGCAAATGGTGCTGGATATTTTATATTGTTCTTTTCAGCTTGGAAGAGGTTTGCACTCTGAGAGCTCATGTTCATTTTAGCTCCCTTTCACTGACTCGAGTGATGATTCGGCGAGTTTGACCATGAAGATTTTGATCCATCATAGGTTTTGATGACATTGGTGATTTTGCAGATCGATGAAAGTTTCAGTTTTTTTTTCCTCTATATCTCCGCCCTTTGTAATATTGCTTTTATGTCAGCAACACCTTCCTTTTTTTTTTTTTTGTTTTTTTTTTTTTGTTTCTGCACTTATATTAATTGTACATGCACCACATGTTACACGCAAGGAGCGTGTCGTTTCTGACACACTGTGAGTCTGTGCTGCACACAACCAATTTAAAGTGAAAGGAGCCAAGAATCACCCACTTGAAGCTTAAGGGCAATCCGGCCTTAATCAGCATCCCTGCAGCTTAGGCTCAGCATGCTCTAGCAGTTAGCGGACACAACAAGGCAATCATCCCCACATGCGCATGGCGCTCGCTGGAGGGCAGGCTCGCAGGCATTACGCCATTTGATATCGTTTTCAGTGTAGTTAAAGCTACAATGAATTCATATGTGGTCTTTTCTTCATATGGGATGAAAGGCAGTGTACCTGTGTGTAGCCAGGGAGAGGTGTCCCTTGCCTCCTCACTTCTGTTTCTTGTAGAATGATTCTCAAGGTGATGAGCGGTGGATTTTTTTAAGTTGATTTTTTAAAGAGATGCTCAAGGTCATACCCAGGGTCCTTGAGCTTCGCAGGCTTTTTGAGCCTCGCTGAAGTCTCTCAGGGCAGCAGTGGGCTCCAATAGTTAATGAGAACTGTGAGTTTCGAACCAGCCCAGTCCTGAGCTTGAACAAACACACACACACACACACACACACACACACACACACACACACACACACACACACACATATATATATACAAAGAGCTCGCTCAGTGCACCAAACCACTCATATCTTCCTTTGACTTCAAAGTAAAATGGCACTTATGACTTCTGAAGCTGACTTGCCTCCATCGCTGTTTTTTTCCCCCCTTTTCACTTTCACTATTTTTCTATTCCTGTCTCATTTGAGAGGCTCAGTTTCTTCCCCATCCCCCTGCCCTTGAGTTTTTCCAATGTCAGGGCAAACTTCAAACTTCAAACGCCTGCCAACACGCGAGCAGAAGAGTCCGCTGAGAATCCCTATTCCAAACAATTATTATATCTCCCACTAACTGGCAGATCCCTCGCACAGTTTTGATTGCATTCCAATTAAACAACTCCTCCAACCAGCGATTAATACAAATACGTACTTCGGAAATTTCACTACATTGTTTTAAAAATATTTCAAACGACACACAGCACGCAACAAACGTATTGGGGTCCTTCGCCAAAAGAGCCAAAATCAAACATTTACTTGGATAACCCTAGAAAATAATTTTTTTAACTCAAGAAGAAATCATTGCTATATAGAACTCAATCCTAATTTTTGTGGGGCCGGTGGTGTAGTGGTTAGGGTGCTGCGGTCACGATCGGGAGGTTGTATGTTCAAATCCCAGTTAGACCCCCACTGTGCTCAGACCCCTGGGCAAGGTCTTAACCACAAGTGTGCCTCTGTTCACCCAGCAGTGTAAATGGGTACCAGTAAAAATATACTGGGAAGGTAACCTGCGATGGACTAGCGTCCCATCCAGGCGGAGATGAACTCCGGCTTGCTTCACGCTACGGAAACCGGGGATAAGCACCAGTCCGATGAGCCACTAGGCTCGGGTGTAAAAAGCCCACAGGAATTTATCTATCTATCTATCTATCTATCTATCTAGTGCCGGAGTCGTTGGACAACCATTGGCGACCCGCCATGAAGGACAACGCCCTGGTTATCATCTTCATGGAGGTTTTCTTGGCAGGATTAGTGCAGTGGTTTGCCATTGCCTTCTGCACGATGCGAAGCTACGGGCAATTTAGAACGGCCAATTAACCTACTGTGCATGTCTTTTGGATTGTGGGAGGAAACCGGAGCACCCGGAGGAAACCCATGCAAGCACGGGGAGAAGATGCAACTCCACACAAACGCCCAGGCCGGGAATCGAACCCAGGCCTTCTTGCTGTGAGGTGGACGTGCGAACCACTACGGCACCGTGCCGCCCACAGGAATTTATCTAATCCTAATTAGGGTCATGGGGAGACTTAGAGCCTATCGCAGCTGACTCTGGGTGAAGGCATGGTACACCCTGAACAGCTCAGCAGGCCAAATCGGGCAAATTATATACTAAAACTGCCGAGCCTGGGAATCAAACCCAGGACTTTCTTGCTGTGAGGCGGACGTGCTAACCAATGCTCCAGTGTGCCTCTCCACATGAACTCGTATTTAATTAATAAAAAAGCATAAAGCAGCATCTTACAGACAGATGAAGAATCTACGCCATGTGCACATTCAAACCTGAAAGCAGTTTTCCTAACTCGTGAAATTAATTCTTTCTGAATCTCTAAAACGGACGACATTTGTTTCTTTTAATGTTGAACTCTGCATTTTTTTCAATCTTGAATAAACCATATAGCTAAATGACTGTAGATACACATCATCACAGCCATATGTGAGACGTCCGTAGCCTGCTGCCGCAAAGTTGGAGGCATTCACTTCACTTGTCTTTGAGCTCGCTGTGTGTTGTAGCATTACAATTATATTTCACCTGAATTATACGGAGGCTGCGGTGGCACCAGGTGCTGGATCACTGATCACAAGGTTGGGGGGGGGGCGGTTCAAGCGCCACTGTTAGCAGGTTGTTACTGCTGTGTCTCCCCCCCAGTGCAGCGAACTGGGTTATCAAAATCCAGCCATGTCCCTCACTGTCCATGGTGTGAGGTTCATGTAAAGGAACCATTGCTGAATTTCGTCAAGAGTAGCTGCATAGCCGTCAGCGTGTTTCTGCCCTGCGATGGCCTGGCGCGCTGTCCAGCGTGTACTCTGTCCTCGCCCAGAGTCGGCTGAGCTGGGTGCCGGCCTCCCCACGACTCTAATTAGGATTAAGCGGTATGAATAGTGAATTAAACGGGGGGTGGCACAGTGGCATAGTGGGCAGCACGTTGGCTTCACAGCAAGAAGATAGCGGGTTAGGTCCAGTTTCCTTCGTCAGTCCAAAGACATGCACATTAGACTCACTGGCTGGTTCAATTTGCCCCTAGTTGTGAATGGTTGTGTGTGTTTTGACTGTTCTGGGTGCACCCCACTTTCGCACAGAGTTGCCCCTGGGTACGAGTGTAAAAGCTTAAGTGTGTGTTTTGGCCCATAGTTCGGGGTGACGGAGCTGGCTGAGCAGCCTCACTGTGACCTTCTTCTTCTTTTCCTTTTGGCTGTTTGTCGCCACAGCGAATCATCTGCCTCCATCTCACCCTATCCTCTGTATCTTCTTCTCTTACACCAACTACCTTCATGTCCTCCTTCACCACATCCATAAATCTTCTCTTTGGTCTTCCTCTGGGCCTTCTGCCTGGTAGTTCCAACCTCAGCATCCTACGACCAATATACTCACTATCCCTCCTCTGTACATGTCCAAACCATCTCAATCTAGCCTCTCTGACTTTGTCTCCAAAACATCTTACATGTGCTGTCCCTCTGATGTACTCATTCTTGATCCTATCCGTCCTCGTTACTCCCAAATGTGACCCTAAGTGGGATTAGTCAGTTTGGCAAATGAAAGAAAGTAAAAGAATAAAGAGGCCGACGCTGTTCCAGTGTCACTGTCCATGTGCACAGCGTGAAGACGTATAAAGACACAATTTGCCAAAGCTGGAGTGGAAGAACTTGATTGTCATGCATGTCCTATCCTGTACCCTACTGAACATCTGGCATGCATGCCTGACCTGACTGATAGTCTTCTGGCTCAATGGACACTGAAAGCCTTCTCAGAGGACTGGACGTTTTATACCAGTTAATGAGGGACTGAATCCTGAAACAGATTATTCAAATACATGAGTGCTTTGGTGAGGTGTCCACAAATTTTTGGCGATATAACATGGAGTAAATACTTATATACATGGACGAGTAACTACTGCTGGAAAGTCATGTTCGTCTTTCCTGTAAATACACTTTAGTCTGTTGGTCTGAGCTGTGGTATTTAACCTTGGGTCGTCGTCGTTGTTGTTGTTGTTATTGTTTTTTTTTTTAAAGTATTTTCAGGATTACTCTCATCACCCCATAGGAGACTGAAGCCAAACCGATAATTACGTTCACCCTGATTGAAAAAAAGAGGATCAATAAGGATCACTGCCGTGGTTTTGGAGCATCCATCAAATGTCGTAATCTGAGAGTGTGGCTCTTGCACCGCCTCCAGCGCCAGCCCTTACCCCACCCATCCTTAAGCGGTAGCGTTTCATTTATTGTGAGCATAGAAGGATATTTTCTATATCGATTGCTCTGTGATTGTGGCATTTTGTGCTTTGGAAACTCAATCGGTGTGTAAAGTGCAACCTTGCAAATGGTGCGGATCAGCAATATTAGCGATGTCCGTTGCGCCTGGGACGGTGAAGAAGTTTCCAGCTCGTGTGTGAAGGGCTTACAGCTACACTGATTGTCATGCTGCCTGAAAAATGTTCACTCATCATCGAACAGTGCAAACAACGCTGCTTGAGTATGATCGTCCACAATCCATAATTTATTCCAGGAGGCTCGACCCTGAGAGGGAATTGTGCTCATGGTTCTCACAGGCCCACATTTACTTGTTTCTTTGGCGAACTCCAGAAGTTCAAACCACTCATGCATTCCGGATTCTAATGGACAATAAATACTCCAGTGATCTATCAATGACAAATAATTTATCCGCCTCAGATTTGAGAGAAATCGAAGCTAATTAACATTTATCCTTAATTTGCAGCAGTGTGCTTGACGAGGACAGCTGTGGTGCAGCCCGTCAGAGAGAGACTTCAGAGCCAGGTGAATTCCTGAGCAGACGGTTTGATCTCGAATACATGTATTCCATCTCTTCTCTGTCACTGGGGAACTAGGCGTCAAGGTCAAAACTCAAAGACAAGCGTGCACCGCGGGAGACGCTCGGCGGCGAGCCATCGCACGCTCTTGCTTCGGCCCTTTGCTTCTGTGCGCATCATGGCAGCATCAGAAGCGCTAGACTGACACTAGTAAAGTCCCAGGGTAGCAGCCATCACTACCTGTTTCTCCAGCTCCCAGAGAAGCAGGCTCTTGTTTTAATTGCATCATTAATATCATTACAGCTGAAGAGCCAATTATATTCTGTGCTTTTCACCTGAGCTTTGTGTTCGTGAGACAAAGAATGACTCCGTATGACCTTCCTGGTGAGGTGAGGCGAAATTCTCCATAACTAAGGGCGAAGGTCCAAGCTCCGGTGCCGTCCAGCTGATACGAGGAAGAAAAAATACAAAACAATCGGATGTAAAACCTGGAGGCTGTTGTGCTAGGTTTTATTTACATGGACAAATAATTACGATTTCCCCACCCGCTCCCCGAGTATTGCTTTGTACTTTTTCTAACAAAGACACTTTTTCTACCCCAGGCAGATCTGTTTTTATATATATATATATATATATATATATATATATATATATATATAGTGGTACCTCACCTTACGAAATTAATTTGTTCTAGAGCCTTTTTCGTAACCTGGATTTTTCGTAAATTGAACCGCATTTTACATGTAAAACGTGTGATTCATTCCAAGGCCCCCAATACTACCCCTGTCTGTCTGTCTGTCTTCCTTTCGGCTTTTTCCCTTTTACTCAGGAGTCGCCACAGCGAATCATCTGATTCGCACGTTTGATTTGGCAGAGGTTTTTACGTCGGATGCCCTTCCTGTCACAACCCTTTTAGCAAGGGACAGAAACACGCTGACGACTTTGCAGCTTCTCTTTATGAAAGTCAGCAATGGTTCTTTTACATGAACCTCTCACCATAGACAGTGAGAGACATGGCCCACCTTTGATAACCCAGTTTGCCGCACTGGGAGGGACAGTGGCAACCTTGTGGAGAGTGGGACTTGAACCCCCAACCTTTGGATCAGCGATCCAGCGCCCTATACCACTAGACCACCACTGCCCCCAATACTACCCCTAAACCCTTTTAAAATTGTAAAAGTATACCTTTTAACACCTCCTTCTGCTTCAATACTGAAGGTAGATGGGTTTGGCCATATTCCTTTGCGATATCAAGAGCCCGCTTCCTCTTTTCACTCACAATGGAAATCACGCGTGCGTGTGTGTGCGCGCACGCGTGTGTTGACTATGTCTTCTTAGCAGAGTTAGAATCTTACAAATGTTTATGGAAGATTCAAAGTCTGAGTAAAAAAACAGTAACTCTGTCCTTTACACGAAAAGCATTATGGAAGCTGCAGCTCCACAATAGCCAATGGGAGAGAACTGCGTCATCCCTCCTAGCCAATGGGAGGCCAGCAGGGCAGGATGTTGGAAGATAGTCAATGGGAAAGTATTGTTTGAATGGCGCGTTTGAATGGTATCTTTGGCTCGTTTCGTAAGGAGAACTTGTTTCGTATACACAGACAAAAATTTTTGGAAAATGTTTTTCGTAACCTGGATTTTTTTTGTTGGGATTATCATAAGGTGAGGTACCATTGTGTGTTTGTGTATATATATATATATATATATATATATATATATATATATATATGTATATATATATATATGTATGTATAATAAAATAGGCCGTGGCTACCTGTACGACACCATACGGGATTTATTTTTTGCTATTCATACGGAAATCCTTTTGCGCATGTGCATTGAGGCGCCACCTACTGGAAATTAGGTTAATCATTCTGCCGCATGTTTAGCAAACGATACCCGTACGCCGCCTATGGATATCATTTGTTGCTAATCGTACGGCACCATTTTGCACACTAGAAATAATCCTGGTAAACTGTATCTTTAACCAGTGGGATATCCGTACGTCAAAACATATTGCCATACGCTTAACGTTACGGAAGCCTTCGAAAGGGCCACTTTTGTTGAGGCGTTCCCCCGTTGATACGGATTTTAACTTTTTGCCCCCCATGCAAATTGCATGGGGGCAAATTCCAGTGCAATTCTACTTCAAGAAACTTTGTAGCGGGATTTAAAGCACCGCCGATTTGATAGCATTTTCAATTGCACGTGTCCTTTTTATTCAATTGAATGTAGTGACGCTGTTGGAACAACTGAATGCGTTTTTCAAGTTCTTCTAATGATGAAAATTTATCCAAAACATGGAACGCATGTTCTTCCGTCGCCATTTTGACCACGTGACTGAGGTCAGCACGCGCACATGCGAAATCTCATTTTTAAGATGCCGTACGAATAGCAAAACCTCGTAGGAATACGGTGCTGTACGGGTCGTCACTCCGAAATAAATAATCCACCTTCCGGAATTGTTTTGGCTCCAGCACAAAATCTTGAACTTCTGCCATTGTGCCAAAACGTCCAAGTTCAAACTTCAGTTCCCATCATTGGAAATATGCTTTCTAGGAAGAAAACCGGTCCATGTTTATTATGTACGCGTGCAGTTGTACGTATTTCATTTAAAAATCAAAGATGCTATAGTAATGGGACAGATGAGCGCACGGCCTATTCTGCATTTTTTTTTTCGGCTTAAAACAGCCGCGGTGGTTGTCTTCAGACGTCCACACAAATTAGCTTAACTCGGATTCCCATATTTAGTTTCCAAACTGACATGTGTCACCATGCATCAAATCCAAACTCCTACTGTCAGGATGTATTGTCAAATACGTCACACAGTGTCTGTGTCACATCATGTTACCAATTATGCATAGATTCTAGTGCGGAGTCTGACACCATTTTGAAGTGCACTCATGACATTTTTTCGTTCACTTTGTTTCACACGTTTGTCATTTTATACTATTTATCAACATCTTGTGGTATTTTAATGATTTGGCCTGCCAGCAGAAAAGAATGACATCCTCTCAAGAATCTACAAGTTAGACTCGTCCTACATATTTTATACCACGTCCACGGTCTTGAAATATGGCTTTCCTTTTTTAAGCCTCTCAGTGTTATTGGACCTATTTTCAAACATGTGTTAAATATATGATGTGTGCGCTCCATCACTCACATCAAGGACCACAGTGTGTCTGTCCAAGAAAAATTGGCTAGTGGACCGCGATAACCGATGGGAAGTTGACATCTCGTATGCCGCGCCATCTCATCTTCCGAGCCTCCGAATGACAAATCCTAGTCCTGGTGTGTAATGAGTGTCGTTGACACGTGACGAGCGGCTCGTTACAAACAGTTTTTTGGTGTGGGAACACCTCCCGGACCACACCATTTTTCACGTCCGTTCTCTGGCTAAAAACATTGATGAATAAAACAACAGAAAAGCAATCAGTCTGAGCAAAGAGATGTGTCAGAGAGTGAGTGAGCGGGCGCCACTCTGGTCAGTTGACAGATCCAGACAATCTGGTACAAAAGAGCGTGACGCTACCACATCGTTTTGTAATAATATTGTCCGAAGGTATGTTATTTCCTGCCGCGCCACCAGATTAAAAAGTAGCAAGGCTCGAGTTTCAGACTTGTACAGTGGTAGATGATGAGGTAGATCATCTTTAGTGATTTTTTTTTTTTTTTCACCCATCTTGTAATAACATTCTAAATGATATATAAAATAGTCGAGCACAACATTTTTAAGATTTCGCCAGATTATGTGTCAAATGCAATGATTTATATTAAATGCTAAATTGTGCCCCAAGCATCAGCGCTCCATATTCTAATGAATAATTCAACTGTAATTCAGCTATTCCCCATGGCATCTGTTTCCTGGAAGCTTAATTAATTTACATTTCATTCACTGTGTGACCTCATAATCAAATTAGACTTACGTGACAAATGAACACATCCGTAAAAGTATCAATCTTGCGCCTTTCGGAGGAGGAAAATATCTTTTTTGTTTTTGTTTTGGACTCCATTTCAAGCCGAGACACTCTTTCTTTCTTTCTTTCTTGGCATGTTGTGCTGCACTGTGTGCTTTGGCACTAGTTTTAGGTCAATATACAGTACAAGCCTGAAAAATCGGTAATTATACTGTGAACATATCAAGAGAGAATAATCAGCTTGTAAAAAAAAAACAAAAAAACAAAACAAACACACAGTCCTGTGATGGAGTGATAGAAGGCCACAAGCACAGCGAGCGACAGAATAAAGCCAAGAAGCGGGGATAGAGAAAGAGAGTGAACTGAAAGAGCTTTCTCCGCAGAGGGTGGAATCAATCTGGAGGCCGACTCAATCTTTCAGTCTTATCTGGCGTGCTGGTGCAGGCCATGGCTCCAGATTGCAGATGATCTTCATGCCTTTATGTAAGTGCAGCTAATCGGTCATGGCTTCTGGGAGGCGGAGAGAGACATATAGCGCTGTGGTGCTTCATCAACCTGATGCAGCTTTTTTTTTTTTCTTTTCCTGAGGCCTTATATATTATACAGCTAGTCTAAATGAGACATGTCCACAAAGCCGCTATTACTGCATTACTAATCATCGTGTAACTATTAGGGTAGCAAGGCAGGATAATGGCTAAGCATGTCTGCCTCAAAGCAAAAAAAAAAAAAAAAAAAAAAAAAGGTCCTGGGTTCTTTGACGGCGTTTCTGTGTGGTGTTTGAAGGTCTTCCTGTGCTTGTATGGGCTTCCTCCGGGTACCCTGGTTTCCTCCAACGGTCCAGGACTGGCTGATTCAAATTGTTCCCAATTGTGAATGAGTGTGAATTGTGTGTTAGCCCTGCAATATACTGGTGAGCTGTTCATGGTGTACCTTGACTTCACCCATAGGTGGCTGAGATAGGGTCAAGCCTCCCTACAACCATTGGAAGATTTATTTGAAAGAATGTACCGTCATTTCTGGACTATTGAGCGCACCTGAATAAAAGCCGCGCCAACTAAATTTAAAAGAAATTTGTACATATACAGGGATACTTCAGTTTCCGCGCTTAATGGGGACTGAGACCCCCCACGACCGCTGATTTCCGCGAAGTAGGATCGACCCCCCCCCCCCCCCCCCGACTGACGTCTACGTACAATACATGTATGTGTGTATATATCAATTAATACAAATTCAATGCTATAAATGATTATAATAACAATTAAATATTCAAAAATAATGCATAAGATGTAAATAAAATATAAATACACATATACAGACGCGCACACAGATGCACACCTCACACAAAAATGTAGTTAGTTTTGTGGGTTTTTTTTTTTTTTTTTTTTTTGCATAATTGGCCTTGTTTTGTGGCATTCTCCTCAACTTTTCCCCTTAATTTCCTTATTTTTTAATTAATATTTTTGAAAAACCCGCAATGCACTGAAGCCGCAGAAACTGAAAAGAGGGATCACCATATAGGCCGCACCTCTTTATAAAACGCAGGTGTCTGTCTCACTTTTGCGCTTCCTGTTAGAGCACCCCCTGGAGGCCATTAGCCCGTAATATCTATAGATTAGCCACATCGCTGTTTAAACCACAGGGTTCAAAGCGTGTGAAAAAAGTAGCGGCTTATAGTCCGAAAATTACGGTAAATGGTAGAATGAGGTGTGTATACATCGATTAGCCATAACGTTAAAGCCATTGAGGGTGAAAGTGAATTAAAGTGATTCCATTATTAAAATGGCATCTGTAATATTTTGATTCATTTCCTTGTCATTTGAACCACTTTACCCTGTCTTAGGGTCACAGCAATGCTGAAACACATCACAGTGAACTCCGAACAAAGGCACTAAATAGCTCACCAGGCCAACGCAGGGGGCATGTCTTAGGGTGGGGTCTATCAGGCAGCAAATAAAAAGTCAGTTCTCAAAGTTAGAGCTGTTTTGGTGACAAAAATAGATCCTACACAATAATAGGCATTTGAATATTATAGACCACTGTGTGGTCATCAGTGCCCTTCCCAATGCCACGATTAAATTGCATTCCACTCCACTGCACATTTTCTCCAAGCTTTCAGTTATTCATCATTTTATTTATTTATCTTGCATTATATCCTCCGGGCAGTGGTGGCCTAGTGGTATAGGTGCTGGATCACTGATCCTAAGGTTAGGGGGTCCCACTCACCACAGGTTGTCACTGCCCCCCCCCCCCCCCACACACACACACACACCCCACCCAGTGCAGCTAACTGGGTTATCAAAGGCCGGCCGTGTCTCTCACTGTCTATGGTGTGAGGTTCATGCAGGGCTGACAGCAAAATATATATTTTTAGCTGATCTTTAGCCGGGGGTCTGGAGGCTGCAGCCGAGTCCAGGGCGGAGCCCAGTGGGAGCATTTAATGGGCCTTAAAATACCATTAAAATAAAAAGAACAGAATAACTAATTCAATTTTCAATCAGTTTTTATATTCCATCATGCACTAACCAATCAAACAATTTACCTTTATTCCTGAAAGTTCGCACCATTTTCAGGATTTTCTAACCAGACATTCTCTTCGTAAAAACACAACACTCTGCCATTTGCATTGAGCCGAGTCACTTTACAACACTTCTGACTGGTCAATAGTCATGCTTCCGCTTAAAACAGCCAATCAACGAGCGGCTTACAATATAGCTTTGCATTCAAGAGCTCCCGCGCTGAAAGATTGCGAGAAACAATGAAATGGCAATCGACCACCAAAATGGCCCCATTACCCCACCCACACACACACACACACACACACACACAATTTTCTTCTTGGATTTAGACGATTTACAAAAATGACCAATTTGAGATAAAAACTCCATTCCACGGAAAATTGTCATCCCTCGGTTCATGTAAAAGAACCATTGCTGACTCTAGACAAGAGTAGCTGCAAAGTCGTCAGCATGTTTCCGCCCTGCAATGGCTTGGCGAGCTGTCCAGGGTGTACTCTGCCCTCGTCCAGAGTCGACTGGTATAGGCGCCGGCCTCCCTGTGACCCTAACTAGGATTAAACGGATAGAGAAAAGTGCTTCTCACTTCTTCCACTGCCACACATTTTTTTTCCTATCAGTTTGGGAATTGAACCAAAAACCTTTCAATCCTAAACCAGCTTCTCTACTCATAGACACAGCTGCTCGCATGGTTAATCATATTAACTGTTCCTCGCTTGCAAAAATGGTCTCGGATCGTATTAGAATTTGTCACTCATGTCTCTATGCCTATACACGCCTTTAATAGATCTTCTTCCTATCCAGGGCCTGAATATACTTCGATTTCCTGAAGTTTTACCTCACGTCAACCCACCTCCAGGCTCATTCTCCATTCCACAATTAATTCACTCATTTATCCTCTGCTCCAGTCAAGGGCACGGCCCGAGATCTCTTAATTAAAGAAGAAAGAAGGGAAGAAAAGAAAGTTCGTTCCTCTGTCTTCAAATGAAGCCCAAATTGGTGTGCAGCTCGATGCGATCATTTAAACTCACTTAACCCCCTTAATTAATCCCCAACACACACTTCACACGATCTGTGCAGAGTTAATGAAATCAGCTCAGTCGAAGTCAAATAATATATCCCTTTGCGAGTGACGCCACGACCCTGAGTGCAGATTAGGAGACGCGCAAGGAGGTTAGGCAGCAGTGGCATTGAACATTTGAAACAGAAAAGTAATATACAGTGGAAAAGGGGGGGGGGGGGAGTGAAAAGCAATCTGGACATTGTAAAATATCGTATGCCATTTGGCCTTTATTAAAATACCTTTTTATTATTATTCCTTTGATAAAATTTAGATTAACTTCACAGAGAATATTCCTCAAATACTCTACAGCTTTTTTTCCCCCCTCTCTCTCTCTCATCAGTATGAAATGACTCGAAATCAGATAAAATGCTCATTTACACAATCAAGACCAGTGGACCGGGAGGTCCCGCCCTCACCAGTGTCCTCGTATCTGTAAAATACACATTTGTTTGCCCGGCTTCATGTCTCTGAAGAGGTCAACTGAGGTTTTTCTTTGTGGTGTGATTGGCTGATTGAACAAGTCCTGAGTCTGGTCGCACGGATAGGATTTCAGGAAATCATGCCATAGGCAGCTCGTAGTTGGCCGGGTAGCATCCTGTTACGTAGTGATAAATCTGTGAAGTACAAAACATTCCTTGCTTAAAGCAGTGTTTAATTAATATGATGCATTTTAATGTTTTAATGATCTGAAATCTTTTAAAACCTCGAAATGACTATTTGAACTGACTGGCAATTTACTGATATAAACAAATCTCTGGTTCACTGAGAAGCGAATGATTGTCACCTTACTTTGCAAACCATTAAAAACAGCACTTTTGCTACTCAAACTCCGTCTTTCTCCAAATAGTAATGGATTCCCATTTAGTGTCCATCAGCTTTAATGGCTGTATTAAACAAAACAGTTTTTCAGTTATAGCATTAAATGTCAACATCAATCAAGTTTTTATACCTGTAACACCAACAGATACTAACGGACCTCTTCTTCTTGTACCTAAAATGCTTCTGACTTCCCTTCTGGTTTTTTTTTTGCAGTTCTGGAACTAATTTCTATGATTTTTATGTGCAGCACTGAGTGACGCAGTTTACAAAGAATCATGCAAGCTCCTGGAAATAGTCAGCGCTGTTAAATTCTGAAGAAAAGGAAGTGCTTTTATGAGCAATTTATGAGAAATTACAGAGGATGGAGAAAATCGGAAAGAAAAGTTCACACAGGCACATTTTTCTATATTAATCAGCAGGACTTTTATTTGCATATGTAGCAGATCTCACTTAAGGCTATCAAGTAACTGGAAGAAAAGCCGCACCAAAAAAGTTAAAAAGAAAAAAATAATTTGTACATATATGTGAGGCGCTCCACCGAAAGTAGGCGCTTGTCGCACAGACCACTTTTGAGATAAAGGCCAGAAAAGTAAAAATGGTCCATTTTTATCGAAATTCGGATTTTCGCACAAACTATTAGAACAAGTATTCAATCATCACTTGCTCAAGTGAAATCGACTAAAACTCACTAAAAATGTCTCTTTTTTTTTTTCTTTTCATTTTTCTGACGAGTACCCTCATAAAACTACATAAAAACAGTAGTAAACTTACTGGTTTTCGTTGCAATTATTCACCGAGTTCGGTACAAGACACACTATAATCCATACACCAGAAGAACGGTCATGAAGTAGTCTCTCCATTGTGGATACTGTTTTGATATTAAAATACCGTTTCAGCAAATAAAATAAAGGTTATGAAGACAATATGCTTGTAAACAATGCAGGCTAGTTGCTAAGGAACATATGAAACGTGCACACTGATTGGTCAGCTCGGGCTTGCACATGCGCAGTGCCCGTCACATGTTAACTTCCGGTTTACTTCCTGACTCTGGTTTACTGCATGCGGAATTTATCTCCGACTTTCTATTCAGTAACAGTCATTAAGTTTATTTATAAGACTGTGAATACACAATTTCTGTAAAAGGAGAGTGAAATGTCATCTGTGATGTCCAGCAGCATTAGTATCGATGTTAAATTCGACGCGAGAATTCGGCTTTGAAGATGCCGGAATGCTTGGCGTTCTTTAAGATTATTTCGCCAGTGAGTATTTTTCTCTGCATGCAAAATTTGAGTATGGAATGTTTTTGATCATTTGATTTGTGTGTAATCTCTAACCAAAGAGACGATTCATGGATGTGGTGAAGGAGGACATGAAGGCAGTTGGTGTAAGAGAAAAAGATGCAGAGGATAGGGTGAGATGGAGGCAGATGATTTGCTGTGGCGACCCCTGAAGGGAAAAGCCGAAAGGACAAGAAGATTTGTGTGTAATCTTGTCTGGACTGGACATGTGGGATCGTGGGTTTAGCTTTGTATGAAAATTGGTCAAGACCTGAAAAATACTGAAATGTTTCATTCCTTTTACATATGAACAAACTGATGATGATGGTGGTGGTGATGATGAAGATTTTGATGTTGATAAAGAAGTGGCATCTGTTAATAAGTGTGCATGAGTTGTGTTGGTGATGAGGATATATATTAAAATGATAAATATTGAGGGCAGAGTTGATGAAGCCAGCTGTGTTGAAGATTTTGATGATGAAGAGGCATCTGTTACTAAAAATGTGATGAGTCAGTTTTGTTGTACTTGGGATGAGATGTGATCCTTTCTGCTGAGCAGGATATAGATGAAGATGATGATGCTGAGGGCGGAGTTGATGAAGCTTACTTGTATAAAGAGATCGGAGAGTTTTGTTATATGGTTATCTTATATAGTTTTCTTAATTTCCATGTGATTGTTTAAACCTGACAGTGTTTTTTTTTTTATCAATCCGTATCATTTGAAGGCATTTGAACCTTTATATAATGGCCGAAAATATACATTCTGATCTTATTGGAATAAACAGAAATGAAAAGAATAGTCGTTTTTTTTGTTCATTTTTGGGGGGTTACCATGGTGACTGATGGGTTTAAAAAGGGCGTGTCAGATTAAAATGAGGATGATTTCTCTTATCTCTTCATAAAACTCTTCCTAGACATGTTTTCTAAAAGTTTATATGGCTGAAGTGCATAAAAATGTTTGGTTGCTAAGGACTAATGATCTTGGAAGTGCAATCTTTGTGCTCATTTTTCTCTAAAACGTTTTTTTGAAAATTTTAGTTGAATGCTGACACAAGAAATGGCATGGCTTGGTCAGCTTTTAAGGTATTGACAAACTTTTTTGTTGCATTTTGCAGCTTTGGGCCTCCTCTATCTGACTGTGTAAAAAGCTCATTTTTGGACACAAGAGCCTACTTTCGGTGGAGAGGCTCACATATAGGCCACATCTCTTTATAAGCCGCAGGTGTCTGTCTCGTTCTTGCGCTTCCTACTAGAGCACCCCCTGGAGGCCGTTAGCCAATAAAAAATAAATAGAATAGCCGTACTGTTGTTTAAGCCGAAGGGTTCAAAGCGTGTGAAAAAAGTAACGGCTTATAGTCCAGAAATTACGGTAACTATGAGTCACATCAAAGTTCTAAACACTAACGATCACTGATTATCAACCTGCTGATCAACAGTTTTTAAAGGAAATTAAACCCAAACTTAATAAAAACTTTACTAAATCATGCCATGTCTGGTAACATTTTTTACGTGTAGAAAACAATGGAAATATCCACTTATTTTGATAATCGCTTTCATTTTGCTCAAAGTATTTCACCGGTATCCATTTTCTGCTCCAGAATACTCCATCTACCTACAGAATCCTCCAAGCAGACATGATTCGGTGAGCTCACCTGTTGCTAGGAAAATTGCGGTAATTGCCAGATTCATTTAGTTTATGGTTGCTAGGGGGTTTCAAATGCAGACATTCAGAAACTGGTTATGTAACTGTGATTTCTATTTTCTTATAAGTAGCATTTCCTCATTAGCGACAGTTAAAGTGATGTAAGTCAGTCCTCTTTCAAGTTAGAATCGTGTATTATAACCCAATTTAAAGCATATCAAATTATTTTTCCAAATACATTATATCTTCGTGTATTCGTTTAATGAACCACTTAATCCTGATTAGGGTCACGGGGAGACTGGTGCCCAGCTCAGTCATACATGGCTCAGTATTCTTTATTTTCATATGTACGATATGACTTTTGTTTGATGCATGTAAAGGGAGTCATGTATGAGATGTCTCTACTGTTAGTTTAATATCTGTATACAGGGGTACCTTGACTTATGAGTGTCTTTTATAACGAATTTTCCATGATACGAGCTTCGATCTCACCAAAAATCTGATCCATCCAATGAGCAAAATTTTGATTGACGAGCTCTTCTGGGGAAATGGCTTTTCCGGGCCAATGAGCCTAGTATTCTTCCGCGTGTATTCCACCGCACTCCGAGAACGCCTTGTGCAGTGCTTCTCAATTATTTTCTGACACCCCCCCTATTGGAAGAAATAAAATAATTTCATGCCCCCCGCCCCCCCCCCAGCAACTATAAATAGTGCTTACTGCACTTCATATCGTTTGCGTGGTGATTTTTCCCTACACCATACGACAGTGAGAGCACCACTGCCAACTTCTGTAGTGGATGCACAATTACACTTAATTCTAGTACAGTATAGCAAAAAAGCATGTTCCTCAGGGTCATACACAGCCTCTCTCGCATCACACCGCACCCCACCCATATGAGAAGCACTGGCCTTGTGAGAGCTCCTGACGAGCCTTTCCTCACTGCCATTCGTAGCCTGCACACGCACAAAATTCTCCTCTACTTCTGTTATGCACCACCTCACGCCTGCCCACATGACATCTTGTTTTATTAATTATTATTAAATGTTAATGTACATGTATTATTATGAAGTATTTATTGTTTTTACATATTTATCTTTAATTTGAGAATAGAGATTTCCTTTTGGCTTTTTCCCTTTATCAAGGGTCGCCACAGCGAATGATTTGCACGTTTGATTCAGCATAGGTTTTTACGTCGGATACCCTTCCTGACACAACCCTTTTAGCAAGGGGACAGAAACACGCTGACAACCTTGCAATCAACTTGAACATATTAGGTCAAATTTAGGTTATATGAGTTTGGGAGGGGGTTGGAACGGATTCATTGGTTTTCTGTGATTTCTTATGGGAATAATTGTTTCATCTAACAAACTTTTCAACTTACAAGCTCGCCCTTGGAACGAATTAAATTCGTAAGTCAAGGTATCACTTTTTTTTTTTTTTTTTGCCATGAACATAATGTTCACATCAATCCTTGTAATTTCATGAACTTCCAAGAGTGGAACAAGCCTTTTTGATCTGGCTAGCACAAACTATCACACAGATATGATTAATGAAAATATGCCTATGTTCATGTGTAGCAGGAGAGTTTGGAAGGCTTTCCTTTCACTTCACTTTAAGTAAAAAAGCACAGACTGTTGTACTATGTAACCAGAACCCACCTGTCGTTCAATGTCTCCAAGAAGACTGCTTGCTCCCAAGCGGAACAGGTGAGGAGTGAGCCATTGTTTACCCAGCTCCTCCTTAATAAGTACTAGCCACACCAGGGACTCCTGTGCTGTGCGAATACCCCCTGCTGGCTTGAACCCAACCTGTAGCACAAAAACATGTAATTGTTTCAGTCAGGTACTGTGAATGATGTAAAAATAAATTGAAGCTGAAAGAATATGTGAAGTAGCTTGGACAGACTTCACTTGTGGATTCTACCTTGTGGCCCGTCCTCAGGTAGTAGTCTCTAATTGCCCGGACCATTACTATGGCGACAGGGTAGGTAGCATTAACAGACTCTTTGCCAGTAGATGTTTTGATGAAGTCAGATCCTAGTCGTTGAAGAGAAGGCATGACTGAGCAATGATCATTTTTTCTATAAAATTATACATTTCTTTATCTGGGAGCATGGCAGGAATACACCATGGAACTTATGTTAGTCCATCACCGATCAGTGTACACACACATTCACACAGTTATATCTTGGAGGACTTTAGATTATTAAGTCTACCAACTGGCATATTTTTTTAAACCCTCAAGGACATGAATAACTAGACAGACAGCATTCACCAATGCAATCAGAGCACAGAATCAGTCATAACTGCTCAATAATTTTCAAAGGAAAGAAATTTATTTTCCCCTTATCCCAATTTAATTAAAAGCAACTTTCCAAGGATAGAAATAGTATACACATGTATGTGTGTGGCCACACACACACCATTTGGCAGATGCTCATATCCAGAGCGACTTACAATTATTATTTTTATACAGCTGAGCAACACTCAAGGTCCCAACAGTGGTGATAGTGGGAATAACCCGCTGACCTTTGAATCAGTAACCCATCCCCTTAACCACTAAGCGTCCCCCCAAACACACACACTCTATATATATATATATATATATATATATATAGACACACACACACACACACATATACACATACACATTGGTACCTCAGTTCTTGAACGCTTTGGAGGTCGAACAAATCACAATTCGAACAAAAAATCCGGGATTTTTTGTCTTGGAAGTCGAACAAAATTCAGAAGTCAAACTCGAAAAAAGTGTGAGAAAAAATGAGACCAAGAGTGAGGAAAAGTGCGCGACTTCCGGAAATTGGTCTCTTTTGACTCTACTCGACCACTGTGTGCGTGTGGATGTGCTTGATCCTGTTCTACAAAGTACAGTATACTGTGTTTTTTTTTGTTTCCTCAATTAGATTAGCTAATAAACATGTCTCCAAAGAAAGCTACTGAGAAAAGGTCAGTTGTGCGGAAAACTTTTTTTAAACCCTTTTTTTAAATAGCTAAGCATGAATCAGGTGAGTGCGTTACTGATCTTGCTAAGGAATATGGCGTGGCTAAATTAACGATATGCACGATCCTGAAGTGCAAAGAGAGTGTTAAAGCCAGTGGTGTGGCGAAAGACTCGACGGTTATCAGCAAACAAAGACCACAAGTGCTGGAGGAGGTGGAAAAATTACTGCTCCTACACACAAACGAGCAGCAGTTAGCAGGAGATAGTGTTAGCGAGGATGTGATCTGCTGCAAAGCGTGTGAAATCTACATTGATTTGGTGAAAAAAGATCCTAGCTCGAATCCTGAAGGGTTCCACTTTAAAGCAAGTCGAGGCTGGTTCGAAAATAAACAAAAAACAAACAAAAAAAAAGACACAAAATGAATTAATCTATTAAGAATTGTGTGTGTTTGTCCTGTTGTTTCACATTTAATAAACTAGTCGGGCTCCCTACTTACGAAATCAATCCGTTCCAGAGCCTTTTTCGTAACGCAGGAGTTTCGTAAGTAGGGGGCGCATTTTACATGTTAAACGCCTGATTTGTTCCAAGGCTCCCAAGACTATCCTATAAACCCTTTAAAAATGATAAATGTATATCAATTTTGTATGAAATATGTGTTAAAAGTAAAAGAAAATTATTTATTAAACCATTTAAACATTTGATTAACATATTAAACCATTTTATTCATATATTTATTAATGAAATCATTGTTAAACATTTTTTATTAACACACACACACACACACACACACACACACACTTATTTCGGAACGATATTGAAGCAAAAGGAGGCATGAAAATAGAGTGCTACGTGGGACAAGACCTCCGATCTCGCAAGGTTAATATTGAATCAGGACTTCTGATCTTTCAAACAGGTACTGTAATTCTGCTTTAAATAGAGACAGAGAGTTGTGTGTGTGTGTGTGTGTGTGTGTGTCTGTGTGAGAGAGAGAAAGTGAAAGAGAGCGACAGAGACAGTGTTTTGTGTGTGTGTGTATGTGCGTTAATAAAATATGTTTAATAATGCTTTAATTAATAAATGTTAATAAAATGTTTAAATGGTTTAATAAATAATCTTCTTTTACTTTTAACACATTTCATACAAAATTGGTGTACTTTTATCATTTTTACAGGGTTTATAGGGTAGTCTTGGGAGCCTTGGAACGAACGATGCGTTTTACATGTAAAATACACCTGGAACGGATTAATTCTGGAACGAATTAATTTTGTAAGTAGAGGGCCGACTGTGTGTGTGAATATATATGTGTGTGTGTGTGTGAATATATATATATATATATATAAAATGTGTGTGTGTGTGTGTGTGTGTGTGTGTGTGCTCTGATGGTCTAATCTATTCCTAGGATATCAGCTCTATTACTTGAAACGTCACTACAGAAAAATAAAAAGCAGAAAATGGTCATGACATGCTAATGCCAAACTTATTTTACCGTTCGTTGAAAACTAGTTCCATAAAAAATGCCAACTGTAATGAAAGTATATTATAGTAAAAACATTTTTTTTTTTTTTTTCAGTAATTAGACTGTTCTTTTCCCCCCTCACCAAAGGCAATGAAATGCCCTAGTGGCTTTGTATTATGAGTCATTGCCATGATTATTGGTCCTTCATTCATTTTCTGAACCGCTTAATCCTAATTAGTGTGGTGGGAAGGCTGGCACAAATCCCAGCCGACTCTAGGCAAGGGCAGAGTACACCCTGGACAGCTCACTAGGCCATCGCAGGATAGAAACACATTGATGCCGATGCAGCTACTCTTGACGAAAATCAGCAACATTTCTTTTACATGAACCTCACCAGAGATAGTGAGAGACATGGCCAACCTTTGATAGCCCAATTAGCTGCCCTGGGGGTTGCGATGATTACTGGTAACACGGCAAAATGGAAATATGGGGTCAGGCCAACTGTTCACCATATGTATATCCTTTCTGAGGTCACACAGGTAATAGACTTTGTTTTTGTTATTAAGATCCTTAATATTTATCCCTGGGGCAGTGGTGGTCTAGTGGTATAAGGCGCCGGATCGCTGATTCAAAGGTTGGGGGTTCGAGTCCCACTCTCCACAAGGTTGTCACCCCCCCCCCCCCCCCCCAGTGCAGCTAACTGGGTTATCAAAGGCCGGCCATGTCTCTCACTGTCTATGGTGTGAGGCATGTAAAAGAACCATTGCTGACTTTCGACAAGAAAAGCCGTCAGTGTGTTTCCGCCCTGCGATGGCCTGGCGAGCTGTCCAGGGTGTACTCTGCCCTCGCCCCGAGTTGGCTGGGATAGGCACCAGTCTCCCCGCGACCCTAATTAGGATGAAGCGGTTACAGAAAATGAACTGAACTGAATATTTATCCCTTGAATGAATTCCCAGGCCTTAGAAATTACACAGCAAACTTATTAAACACATCCTATTTCTAGGACACATCCTACCCTACTCTTTAACTAAGAGTCTGTTCACTTTTAAGTAGACACAGCTATATTGTTATTACAGGAATATCTCACTTTCCGTGGTTAATGGGGATCGAGACATTCCGCAAACGTCAAATTTCCGCAAAGTAGGATTGACACCCCCCCATCCACCCCCCGGACTGACGTATACGTACTTGTACATGTGTATATAATATCAATAAATACATATTCAACACTATAAATGCTTATAATAATTAAACATTCAAAAATAATGTACAAGATGTAAATAAAATATAAATACACACGCATACAGATGTGCACCTCACATAAAAATGTAAGTAGTTTTGTTGGGGGGGGTTTGGGTTGTTTTTTTTGTTTGGGTTTTTTTTTTTTTTTGCATAATTGGCCTTGTTTTGTGGCATTTTCCTTAACTCTTTCCCCTATTTTTCCTTAATTTCCATATTTTTTGATGAATATTTTTGAAAAACCTACGATGCACTTAAGCCGCAGGTACCGAAGCACGAAGAAACGAGGGATCACTGTATTATGATCATCATCATTATTTTGTTGTTGCTGTTGTTATTAGTGTTATTAACCTGTTCTGGACATTACAGCATAGTGAAAGTCTTTTAGTGCATACCTCAGTGAATTAGGAAGCTCAGGTTCGAGCACAGGGTCAGCTATGGCAATAATACCGCACACAAAAAGTTGAGGGTTAAGGCCCTCACTCAAGCGCCCAACATTGGCAGCTTTACAGTGCTGGGCCGTGATCTTTGGTTCCTATTATGCAGGACTGTCTCTTAAATGTTACTTTTCATCATAATAATCTGAACAAGTTCATTTATTCCTCAGTGAGTTAATTAAGCTACTCTCTTTTTCCAAGCTTTTAGGTTTGGATGAAAATTATAGTTTGTTCATTCTGCAATAATGAGAAGCCCATGGGCTAAAGTTTTGATTTTCATAGACCATCTGGTCTGGGATCAAAGTTCCTCTCTTGTGGCTACAGAGGTTCATCACCACGCAGAAAAACGGGAGAGCAAGCTACATGGAGGCACTTGCGGCACACTCAAATGAGCTACAGAAATAGAAAAACCTGGAGTGAGGATGCACAGTTTTAGAACTCGCTTCTATTTTGGCGTTTTATAGGGCCGTCTGGTTCTGCACCCAGACAGGACATTAGTCCTGAACGCACGCCGGGCCAGACAAGAACATATGCTCCCGTTGGCGGAGTGCAAGGGGCGTGAGTGTGTTCATCAATAAGGCCACTCATTTTTCCCCTTCCTCTCCTTCTCAGCCTATTATGGTTTATCAGTGATCTGATAAAAATAGAAGATAAAACGGCGAATTTAATAGATGAACCACAAACTGTGAACCGGTTTTGAACCCCCAGCCTTCTGCCCTGCCGTATATCTAATGACTGTTCATTACCAAACAGGACAAGATGAACATTTTTCGGTTCATTAGGGATATGTTCTGTGTTTTTCCATTCTTTCGTTCCTCTTCCTTCCTTCCTCTCCTCACTTCCTCCTCAGTCGCTGCACTCTTTCTCTCTCTCACTCCCCCTTTCTTTCAGACTGGCGTAATCCTTGAGGTTCGTTCGGGGGAGTCTTAATTACACCATAATGGATAACGGTTATTAAACGCGGCCGACAGTAATGAAGCTCTATTCATTTGCAGCAGTGCGGGGGTACAATGCCAGTGAGCGAGGGAGTAAAATAGCCTCGCTGTCGCAGATTAATAGGCAAAATTATCATTCAATTTCAGAAACCTCATACGCAATTCATAGGAACAAGGAGAGATTAAGGAGTGAGTACTGCGACAAAAGCAATGCATTTTAATAATGATCCCTATCAGCACCACTGACAATTGGGTACAGTAATCGGCTTAACGGGCGATGGCTATTTAAGCACACAGTCACTGGTTTGCTCTGTGTATGCATTGGGTATATTGGCCATTATGATTAGCCATCTGGAGAACAGTAAGGTAAGCAACAGCTAACCAACAGCACCATGCAGTGGGCAGTGGAACTCATTGCAGTATCCACTGCCTTGGATACTAGAAGCTTTTCCCCCATTTTGTAGTGTTGCATCCTACACCGAGTCTCCACACAATAGTCGATAATATTGAAATGGGGGGGCAGGGGAGTCAGTACAGTTTGGAAAAGGTAAAGTCTGTTGGGTTTTTACACCCGAGCCTCGTGGCTCATCAGGCCGGTGCTTATCCCTGATTTCCATAGCATGAAGCGACAAGGAGTTCAACTCCCCCTGGATGGGACGCTAGTCCATCGCAGGTTACCTTCCCAGTATATTTTTACTGGTACCCATTTATACTGCTGGGTGAACAGAGACACACTTGTGGTTGAGACCTTGCCCAGGGGTCTTAGCACAGTGAGGGTCTCAGTGGGATTCGAACTCACAACCTCTCGATCATGAGCGCAGCACCTCAACCACTACACCACCGGCCCCACACAGTTTGGAAAATTATGTACAAATAACTTTCTACATGATTTTCATGTACTTCTTTTGCATCAATTGGCTTGTATTATGGAAAGGGGCGCGGTTGATCGATTAAAAGTCATGGTCATTTTTCATGGTTATGACTTACTTATTAAATTAATTCAGATTCCTGCACCGAGAACTTTTATTGTATTCCCAGCTTTTAACTTAAAATCTGTTCCAATAAAACACATTAGGTATTTGTGCTTGTTCCTGAATCTGCTACCACCAAAAGTCACATAATGATTGAAGCGTAGTGACTGTAATTAAAACGTTACATGATGTCCAGTCAAACGTACCCATTCCTGAACACAAAGATTTCAAAAGATCAAGCTTACGCAGAGCCTCGCAAAGACCAAGAAATTATCAAAATTGATTGGTCATCCTTACAGCATAATTCATTACATCATAATTCACACACATGTAATGCAATACAGATGTTTATTTTAACATAAATGACTACAAAACTGGGTAATTTTGTCCTGTGGATTACTAGCTGCCAATGGTCAGCAGTCATGTTTTCCCCCAGAAGTGACAAATATATTGGGCGGGGTTGTACGGCGCAGGTAAATACTAGCTAGCGACATTTTAAGTGATTAAAAAAAAAAAAAAAAAACGTGTTTATTAGTCAATTATGACTATAATTTTATGAGGAAATGGCTGTAAATGGTTACCTAATTAAACGAGAGATGTGGGAGTCTTGTGTAAACGTCACATTCTAGTGACTCTGAGGATGAGAATGCTGCTAGAAATGAGCGTGACGGTAAATCCAAAATGACTTCTACAGCTAATGTTTTGCCAACTTGCTTTCCTGTCATCAGATTTTTCAGGAACACAAAAGAAATGTCTTCACAATTTCTGTGCTTGTTGTTTGTGCGGCTCAGCACTGGCAGATAATGTGTTATGATGCACGGGGATAGTGACGCCGCAGCCCAGACAATAATACAAGTTCGCATCACTAACAGGCTGAAACAACCAATCAGAAAGGCAGCATGTCTTTAAACATGCCCAGTTTTGCAGCACTTGCACATACTTTGACAAGGGGCACTGACGGCAAGGCTGATGTAATTCACCTCAGTTACACTTTAAATAACGGTTAGCAGTACATAGGGAATTTTCTACAAATACAATGAGATGAGACGCAAAAAAGCCAGGTATTTCCATTGCTAACTTTTTTACGGTGTGTTAGAAAGGAAATTCCGATGGAGCTTTTTTTTTATTCCAAAAGAGGGTTTGTGCTGGTGCAATTTAGCTCAAAATCTAGTTCTCCACTGTATCCTGACGTTCATGATAAGCAACTGGCATGGTGAACTTATCTGGAAGGCTTGGGGTTGCTCCATATAGAGTCAGGTAACAAGCCCACTCGATGAATTTCTTTCCGTTTTTCTAAGGTGACTGGCAAAAATTGGGTTGCACTGTATAGGGCTTATTCCTAAACACTTGTAGACCCTCATGGCTCAGGTTTAGGACCTTTTTCATTAGACTCTCAATGTGGTGAAAAGTGTTGTAATTTTATTTAGCACTTCACTAGGTAGACATTTTAACATGAGGGAAAAGGGTACTACTTGGAACCCTGAAGTGATATGAGTGGTACGTCTTCATACTTGTATGCATAAAGAGTTCCTGTAAAACTTCACAGTAAATATCCATTATTAAGGTCCGATTATGTACCATAACTCATGAATGGCACCGGTTATAGGCACAAAAATACAGATTCCAATACAGAAACAAGAAATAATTTGACTTAGTACTGCCTCCCTATAGAATTGTATCGATCTTGAATGATCATTGCTTTACCTGCCATCATTGACACAAGACTGGCTTTGTAGACGTTGGTGAACGTGCTCAACTCTCCTACTGCCAGGATGGTCTTCATGTGGGCATCGCCACATGCCTCTCGGAACTGCCGGATTTCATCATACAAATCTAAAGTAGGGCAGAAAGAAAAAACAAACCCGTCAACCCCACAAATATCTTTTTTTAAATCGAATACAGGAAATTACAGCTCATACTCTAGTGTTCATATCGCTTATTGTTTACGTATTCGAATATTATTTAAGCTATTTTTCATATATATGTGGGGCCGGTGGCGTAGTGGTTAGAGCGCTGGGCTCACGATCGGGAGGTTGTGAGTTCAAAATCCCAGTTAGACCCCCACTGTGCTAAGACCCCTGGGCGAGGTCTCAACCACAAGTGTGCCTCTGTTCACCCAGCAGTATAAATGGGTACCAGTAAAAATATACTGGGAAGGTAACCTGCGATGGACTAGTGTCCCATCCAGGAGGAGTTGAACTCCAAGTTGCTTCACACTACAGAAACCGGGGATAAGCACCAGCCTGATGAGCCACTAGGCTCGGGTGTAAAAAGTCCAACAGACTTTACCATATATAATATATAAAGCTATAAGGGTATAACATGAGCTGAAGGTCAACAAGATCTAAACACATTCAAGGTTTAATCTCAAAGGCGAAACTGAATAACGGCTGCCTGAATGTTGTAATACTGGTATTGGAGTGTAACATTTTTGCAGAAATATCTCAATTTCCAAGTATCACTTCAAAATTATTTCATATGTCCATCTTAATTCTTGGTATTAATTTTATTTCTAAAAACTTAAAAAACACTTCAGTGTAAGTGTAGTTGTGTTCATTCATTCATTTATTTTCTAATTAATTCTAATTAGGGTCACAAGGGAGGCTGGCACCGATCTCAGCTGGCTCTGGGTGGGGTTCACCAGATGAGGGGGAGGAGACATTAATCGCAGGGTGAACACACATACAACCATTCACTCACACACACACACACACACACACCGAGGATGAGGTGGAACCACCAAATCAACCTACTGTGCATGTTTTGTTTTTTTAATGTGAGAGGAAGCCTACACAACAAAGAGGAGAACATGCAATCTTGCACAGGGACACCCTGAACCAAGGTCCATTACTGTGAGGCAAACATGCTAACACAACACCTCAGTCCTACCGCACTGTCTGTCTGTCCGTCTTCCTTTCGGCTTTTTCCCTTTTACTCGGGAGTCGCCACAGCGAATCATCTGATTCGCACGTTTTGATTTGGCAGAAGTTTTTACGTCGGATGCCCTTCCTGTCACAACCCTTTTTAGCAAGGGACAGAAACACGCTGACGGCTTTGCAGCCTACCTCAGTCCTACCGCACTGTTATATATAAATACATTTTAGGGCAGTGGTGGCCTGGTGGTAAAGGTGCTGGATCACTGATCCTAAGGTTGGAGGTTCAAGTCCCATTCTAAACAGGTTGTCACTGCCCCCCCCCAGTGCAGCTAACTGGGTTATCAAAGGTCGGCTATGTCTCTCACTGTCTATGGTGAGAGGTTCATGTAAAAAAACCATTGCTGACTTTCGACATGAGTAGCTGCATAGCCGGCAGCATGTTTCCACCCTGCAATGACCTGGCGAGCCGTCCGGTGTACTCCACCCTCGCCTGGAGTTGGCTGGGATGGGCACCAGCCTCCCTGCAACCCTAATTAGGCGGTGACAAAAAATGAATGAATGAAATTTTAACTCCTAACAATATTGCAGCATGTAGGGAGCCATTAATCTGTTTTTCCTTACAGATATTAAACGTTTATTTATTTATTTATTTATTTAAATTGGCTTATCCTGCTGGTTTTTACTGTTAAACAATGGTCCATTACACTCTTGCAATGACCGTTCAATTCTATTCCAGTTTACATTTTCCATCAAAATTAAAGTGAACTAAAGTTATATTTCAAATATTACAACTCGGGGAAATCGATAGAAGATTTATAACTGTGCATCACAATACGAAATCTTTAAGATAGAGCAGTGATGCAAGAACAGAGGATTTCTCACTGCACTTTGTTGATTTTCCTAATTATATATATATAAAAAAAAAAAAAAAAAGCCACAGCTGCTACTACAACGATTATTCTAACTGAACCTGTGGAAACCACACTCTGTGTCCGGGTTATTTGCAGGTTCCTACTAAAACAATCTAATAAAATAAAATTCTTCTAAATTACTGCATTTAGTAAAATAAAAGATTTTTATTGATCGTGTACCAATATTTAAATATTATATAACACACTTCACACTAATGTGTGCAGCTCAAGGTTGTAGTCTATCTATAGACTGTAGAATTGTGACCAGAGCAGTAGCGCAGTGGTTGGCACGTCCACCTTACAGCAGGAGGGTCCCGGGTTCGATCTCAGATCTCAGGGCTCGAGGGTTTCTGTGTGGACTTTACATGTTCTACCAACGCTTGCATGTGTTTCCTCCGGGAAACCTGGTTTCCTCCCACAGTCCAAAAAAATATGCGCAATTGGTTGTTCCAAATCACCCTATGTGTGAGTATTGGCCCTGTGATGGCCTGGTGAGCTGTCCAATGTGTACCCCGACCTCGCCCGGAGTCGCCCGAGATGGGCACCAGCCTTCCCGCAACCCTAATTAGAACTAAGTGGCTTACAAAATGAATGAATAAAAATTCATTTGTGTGTACAGAGCATGGCTGACCCTTTGAGAAATCGGGAGTGTGTGTGTGTGTACGCGGAAACACTGACGGAGTCCAGGAAAATCAAGTTATGCAACACTGCTGCATGTAATCAGCTCGCCCTGAAACAGACTCGGAGAAAAGGGAGATGCTACTTGGACACAAAGAATGGCTTTCATGGAACTCTACAGCTTATCGTGGATACAATTACCAAAGATTTGTCCACTGATATTATGTATGTAGCATGTCATATGATGATGAACTAACTTACGTCTTACATTAGCTAAAATTCTGTGATTATCCAATTAGCAGCTAAAGCACGAGACTAAGCAGCACACAGGAGCTGCTATTTGCCCAATGAGACGGCTAATAAATGTAGTACAGTGATCGCTCACTACTTTGTGCTTCAGTTTCTGCAGCTTCAGTGCATCGTGGGTTTTTCAAAAATATTCATCAAAAAAATTTAAAAATAAGGAAATTAAGGAAAAACAGGGATCCCTCGCTACGCTACTTCATGCTTCAATTCATGCGGCTTCAGTGCATCTTTTTTTTTTTTTTTTTTTTTAAATAAAAGAGATTTCCTTTTGGCTTTTTCCCTTTATCAGGGGTGGTCACAGCGAATGATTCGCACATTTGATTTGGCAGAGGTTTTTATGCCGGATGCCCTTCCTGACACAACCCTTTCAGCAAGGGACAGAAACGCGCTGATGGCTTTGCAGCTCCTCTTTACAAAAGTCAGAAGAAGAACTGTGATGGTTTGGAGAACCGGCGAATGAAAATAACATACATTTCATTTGCACAGTGGAACAGGAGACAATACTGCAAATCATTCGTAAAAACAAATCGGTGCAAAACTAACACAGTAATGTGATATACTTGAACCGAATAACATGTTCTTTTACATGATCCTCTCACCATAGACAGTGAGAGACATGGCCCACCTTTGATAACCCAGTTAGCTGCACTGGGGGGGGGGCAACCTGTGGAGAATGGGACTCAAACCCCCAACCTTGGGATCAGCGATCCAGCACCCTATACCACTAGACCACCACTGCCCACTTTTTTTTTTTTAAATAAAATATTCATCGAATTAAAAACAAGGAAATTAAGGAAGAATATGTGGAAAAAGTTAAGGAAAATGCCACAAAAACGGCCAATTATGCAAAAAAAAAAAAAAAAAACCAAACAAAAAAAGACTCTAAGCAAACACAAAACAAAAAACAACCCAAAATCTCCCATCAAAACGACTCACATTTTTTATGTGAGGTGCGCATCTCTGTGCACGTGCGTCTGTATGTGTGTGTATTTATATTTTATTTACATTTTATGCATTATTTTGGAATGTTTGTTTTTATCAGCATTTACAGTGTTCAATATGTATTTATTGATATTATATACACATATACATGTACATATATATACGTCAGTCGGAGGGGGTCGATCCTACTTCGAGGAAATCGGTGGTTGCAGGGGGTCTCGGTCCCCATTAACTACAGAGAGTGAGGGATCCCTGTATTTGTCCACCCTTTATGTATGTCCACTGAATCAAAACGTAAGCAAGAATAAAAGTTTGGCAGCAAAATGTGCACAAAATGTAAAGACCCACCTGCCCACTGCCCAGTAATAGCCAATGTGCGATTAATGACAATGTCGATTTCAGTTGCTCCATCCTCTACAGCCATACGCACTTCGTCCAGACGTGTCTTTAGTGGCGTTTGACCAGCTGGAAACCCAGTAGCCACTGGATTGCAATAGACAGGAAATGAAATCGGGGTAGTTTGAGGTTAAATGACTTACACAGACATTTTACAGCATGTTTGTGATGTTAGGATCTCACCAGAGGCAACCGGAATTCTGGAGTTGGCTGCTTTGAAAGACTTGACTGCATCTGCCACACGAGACGGATATACACACACTGCAGCTGTTGTAATACCTGTAAAAACACAGAGATACCCAGGGGCATATTCATGCATATGCTCTGTATAAGTCCCAGGTACTCTTATGCATGTGATGATATACGTCAGATCAGCTAGTCATTCAATCAAGTAATTTGGCTCCCTCTTGTGGTCATCAACAGAACTGCACAAAAGAGGCATAGAAAGACACTACTGTTATGGACTGTGTGATGTACTTTTTGGTGTAGCACATGAAAAAGATACAGGCAATTACACTTCATGACCCTGAGTGGAGCCTTTTATTTATTTTAAAGCATTACAGCAAGTAAGAGAAAACTTTAACAGCGGATCCCTGTAAACTACTTGAATAAAATCAATTGAGACTGTGAACCAAATATCAGAATTATAGGAATGCAGGATTGTCCTGGGTATGCCATGAAACTACATCTGCCAATAAGGCCTCTGATCGGAAGTTGTGGAACCACCTCTTAATCACTGTTGTTCCCGGATAACCATTTAGCAAGCCGTAGCACCCATCAGGCACCCTTGTCCCTGCCTGGGTTACAAACTGCCTCTTCAGGACCCTATGGCAATAGTCATTGCTCTACGGCAATAGATGGATGACAAGAATCCACTCTACTGGCAGCCCTGTAGCCAACCTGGTGCTGAATGTACAGTATTGCTTTGCACTACTTTGGATTTCACCAGCAAGTCCAAGTGGGGGATCTTGTTGGTTAGGCACTGTAGGATTTCCATACTCCCTGCCCAGGCTTGTGCCCTGGAGAGGACACTGCAATGTAAAAAAAAAAAAAAAAAAAACCTGCAGAATCCATACAAAAGTCTAATCCCAGATGTTCAGTGTTCTGAGACATTTTCTTTCAAAAAAATTTTAATATAAATATATTAAAATTACTTGATTTGTGTGGCAGGTAGTTAGTTCTGTTGGGCCTTTACACCCGAGCCTATTGGCTCATCAGGTTGGAGTCTATCCCCGGTTCCCGTTGCATGACACGATTAGGAGTTCAATTCTAAAATACCTGAATACAACATTATTGACATGCAAGTAAATTTGGCTCCTTGTCTTAAATTGTTAGATATTAACTGACATCATTTACTTTTTCATTAATTCAAGACCCCTTTTCATCACACAGACTGGTGATGTTCTGATATATTACCGACAGCTGGAGTCGAAAGAGATTTAAAATCAATAAGCTGCACGACTATAAACCTGAAGATTTAGAAAGAGAATCCAGGTTGACGCCACAGCCAAAAGTGGCTAGAAGCCCAGGGTACATGGGGAACATGGGAGCTAATTGGCCCAGCTCGGCATACGCTCACCTCCCTGTCACTCACAGTTATCATCGGCCAATCGTGGGCGTCTGTGAGCTCGTTCTTATAAGGGTTCACGTTTTCCTTCCGAGTGTGTTCAGTCACTTCCAAATACTTGAGCGGGCACGTACATGCTTACGCCCCTCATTGGTTGGCGGTGGTCGTGTGATCGGGAAGGCGACCCTTGACAGGTGGGAACGGGATACGAAAAAAAAGAAAAAAAAAGGAGGGAGAGAAAAATCCCTGATTGCTTCAGATTTAAATCTTTGTGAGATTCAGGATGGATAGCATACAATCTGCCCTTCTGTTCTCTCCTTAAATGTAAACATGCCAGATAAACACTTTTAAACAGAATAAAAATGAACCTTTATCATGCATGTCCATGCTCTGCAGCAGGTCGTGGCGGACTGGTTGCATGGCCTTCATGCACAGCCGGTGGACGTTGGACGGTGTGTCATCACCAGCAAGTGTCGTCAGGTCGATGCATGTCACAGCTTTCAAGAGCCAGGCTGCCTGTAAAGGATTTTTTTTTTTTTTTTTTTTTTGGGGGGGTCACACGTTTCCAAAAAGTATAAACTGAATTTTAGTCCCTGCAGTGTGTTTGCATTTGACTACCTGCCATTCTTTCTTGGCCACCTTGCAGCCCTGAACTTGTTGGGCCCTTTTCAGCACAGCCTGGGTGTTCACTCGGACTTTTGACACCCACTCCAGATCTGTTCAAAAGGAAAATATTGATTTTCTGTGTACACAAACCAGTCACGTCTTGTTCAGTTTGAAATATTTACCTGGTGACAGCGGAATGGCGTTCCAAAGTCAGGAGAATGTGGGTGTGTTATGATAGTTGTTCGGCAGTGAGAGGAAGGAGAACAGACATAAAATATTGTGTTTTGTTGTGTGTTGATTTTAGTTTGTACGCATCTGAATGACTTCGACTGCAGTTTTAATAAGTTGCACATTATCTACAGTCAGAAAGACCCAGACTATTGCGGTCATCACCAAAGAACAAAGTACAGACTCAAAATAAAATCCTATACTTAGTGATGTTAGAAAACATTTAGATATTAAAAATCAAGCCATTTACTGACCCTATGAAACAGAACATTGAGAACCTTTTAATTTGATTCCCCATTCATCGCAGTGCCCCGAGTAACAAGCACATTTTTTGCCATTTTACCATATGGGGATTTTAATGCCTTCCAACCTCCAAATGAAATGTTCAGGAACAATAGATAATGATGCAATGAAAAATGCTCATGGGGCAGCTATGGCAAAATGGTTAGAGAAGCAGATTGGGAATCTCAAGGTCACCGGATTGATTCCCAAATCAACAGGAAAACATATGTGGGAAATTCCATTGGACTGCCCTGGAGCGAGGCACTTAACCCCCATCTGCTCTCCAGGCTGCCTCAATATATGGCAGCCCAATGTGTCCTGTGTGTGTGTGTGTGTGTGTGTGTGTGTTTTCACTTTGAATGGGTTAAATAAGAAGGCAATAGTTTCCCTTGCAGGATCAATACAGCATATTTGAATAAAAAAAACAAATATAAATAAATCATTTTCAGAGATTAAAGTGATGAAGAGAGGGTTGGTAAGAAAAACGTGTTTTCAAGTTTATATTCTGTCACTTATTAATTTTGTTATTAGATTTCTTTCCAGTTTATTGTACAAGGTAGTCTATTTTATTTATGTTAGTACTTTTTCTTTTTTCTTGTGAACACATTTTGGTATATTTGGACGTGTTTTGAGGTATGAGGGGTATACAAATAAGCAATATAATCTGAAATGCAGGTAAACTATAATCGAGTCATAAATCGATAGGTACGAGGGGGATTAAAAATAGTCTTCTTCCCACTACCTTTCGAATATGATACAGTTAACACTTTAGCTTGCTTCATAGTTTTACAGTGTTTATTAATTTTACTAATATGAGGAAGATGAAGAAAGCAAAGACAAAGTGGTGGAAGCTGAAAAAGGAAGTGTCATGTTGTCTTCAAGGAAGAGTAGAAACAGGCTTTGGGTGGTCAGGAAGTGCTTCCAGATAACTGGACAACTACAGCTAATGTGATCAGGGAGACAGTTAGGAGAGTACTTGGTGTGTCCTCTGGAAGGAAAGTAGATAAGGAGACTTGGTGGTGGAATGAGGAAGTGCAGAAGTGTGTACAAAGGAAGATGTGGGACATAGAGAGGACCGAAGAGAGTAAATAGGAGTACAGGGAGACACGGCGTAAGGTGAAGGTAGCGATGTCAAAGGCCAAACAGAGGACGTATGATGACTTGTATGCTAGGTTGGACAGTAAGGAGGGAGAAAATGATTTATACAGGTTGGCACAGCAGAGAAATAGAGATGGGAAGGATATGCAGCAAGTTAGAGTGATTAAGGACTGAGTGAAAAACGTATTGACTGATGACAGAAGTGTGCTGGGAAGATGGAAAGAGTACTTTGAAGAGCTGATGAATGAGGAAAATGAGAGCGAGAAAAAAAAAAAAAAAAAGAGGAGAAGAGGTGACCGTTGAAAACCAGGAAGTGGCAAAGATTAGTCAGGGTGAAGTGTGGAGGGCATTGAAGAGGATGAAGAATGGAAAGGCAATTGGTCCTGATGACATACCGGTGGAGGTATGGAAGTGCCGAGGAGAGGTAGCAGTAGATTTTCTGACAAGACCATTCAATAATGTCAGAGAGGATACTGGAGAAATGGAGGAGACGTGTGCTGGTGCACATTTTTAAGAACAAGGGAGACGTGCAGAGTTGTGGCAACTACAGAGGGATAAAGTTGATGAGCTATACGATGAAGTTATGTGAAAGAATAGTGGAAGCTAGACTACGAACAGAGGTCAGCATTTGTGAATAACAGTTTGGTTTCATGCCAAGAAAGAGCACCACAGATGCAGTGTTTGCTTTGAGGATGTTAATGGAGAAGTACACAGAAAGTCAGAGGGAGCTACATTGTGCTTTTTTGAATCTGGAGAAAGCATATGACAGGGTGCCGAGAGAGGAACTGTGGTATTGCATGAGGAAGTCTAGAGTGGCAAAGAAGTATGTTATAGTGGCGCAGAACATGTATGAAAGATGTAAGACAGCAGTGAGGTGTGCTGTCGATGTAACAGAAGAGTTCAAGGTGGAGGTGGGACTGCATCAAGGGTCAGCTCTGAGTCCCTTCTTGTTTGCTATGGTGATGGACAGGCTGACAGACAAGGTTAGACAAGAATCTCCATGGACTATGATGTTTGCAGATGACATTGTGATCTGTAGTGAGAGCAGAGAACAAGTGCAGGAAAATCTAGAGAGGTGGAGGTATGCCCTGGAAACTAGAAGAATGAAGGCTAGCCTCAGTAAGACAGAATACATGTGTGTGAACGACAAGGACCCAAGAGGAACGGTGAGGTTACAGGGGGCAGAGATAAAGAAGGTGGAGGATTTTAGTACTTAGGATCAACAATCCAGAGCAATGGAGAGTGTGGAAAAGAGGTGAAGAAGCGTTTACAGGCAGATTGGAATGGTTAGAGAAAAGTATCCGGTGTGATGTGTGATAGGAGAGTATCGGCGAGAATGAAGGGAAAAGTGTACAAGACGGTGATGAGGCCAGCGATGTTGTATGGTTTAGAAACAGTGGCGCTGAGGAAAAGACGGGAGGCAGAGCTGGAGGTAGCACAGATGAAAATGTTGAGGCTCTCTTTTGGGAGTAATGAGGATGGATAGGATCAGGAATGAGTACATCAGAGGGACAGCACATATTAGAGGTTTTGGAGACAAAGTCAGAGAGGCTAGATTGAGATGGTTTGGACATGTACAGAGGAGGGATAGTGAGTATATTGATAGTAGGATGCCGAGGTTGGAACTACCAGGCAGAAGGCCTAGAGGAAGACCAAAGAGAAGATTTATGGATGTGGTGAAGGAGGACATGAAGGTAGTTGGTGTATGAGAAGATGCAGAGGATAGGGTGACATGGAGGCAGATGATTCACTGTGGCGACCTCTGAAGGGAACAGCCGAAAGGAAAAGAAGATGATTAATATTACGAATACATTACTTTCATTACTCTTACTGTTGTTATTATTGACTTTTCAGTAGTAATTTTATTTAATTATCGAAATTGTTTTTTTGGTCATTTTTTCCATCTATAAGCACTATCAACTCAACACATTTTTATTTTACAGGTTCGAAATAGCATATACAAATCAAATGTTATCATAAAGACATCACTTTAAATAACCTGAGATCACCTTGATAAATTAACTATTCTCACTCATTTGCAAAACAGCCCAACCATACTAGGGTCGTGAGGAGACTGGGGTCTATCTCAGCCAACACTCGGCGAGGGTGGTGTACATCCTGAACTGCTCACCAGACCATCTCAGGGCAACGCATACACACACACATAATGCTAGGGGCAATTTGGAACAGGCAGTTATCACAATGTGCATGTCTTTGAACTGTGGGAGGAAACCGGAGCATCAGGAGGAAAACTTTACTAAAGCTTAAATAATTATTGTTTTTATGATATTGTAATAGATACACTGGACATACACAATATTTGGTAAAGTACTTCTACTAAAAATAATAAACATTAGCATGACCTGATTAAATAGGAATTTAATTTAAAAAAAATGATATGTTGTATAGAGAAAGAAATTACTTATCATTTTTACAAAATATACATTTAAAAAAACGGTCACGTGCTTATCATTAATTATTGGAAAGAATCACAAACTCGGTGAAAACACTCACCCAGATCCATTCCGGGATTTCTATCTGACATGATTATCAGCGATAAACGTCTCAATAAGGAAAATAAAGATTTTTTTGTTTAAATTAATGCAGGGGGAAAACCGTTTGTGCACACTGAAGGCTCAAACTCGGCTACTTCCCGGTAACGGCCCGTCACACGTCAGAAGAGCCAAAGCCAATCATATCACTCCTTTTAACGAGGCACGTGATAATGGGGCGGGCCCCATTCATGATGCAAATTGAGTCGCCATTTTGGTAAGATGCGACTGCGTAACGCCGAAAGGACCCACGACCTTTAACTTCAAACTCGCAGCCAGAATGAGAGAAGCAATGTTTACAGGGATTTGTTGTTTTTTTCCCCTTTAAAATAAGGCAAGCATTACAATTTATATCAGTTTTCACGTTAGTAACATAACCTACACCAACTCACAATCTAAAACACTTTACAGTACTGTATTCAGAATTAATTATTTTGGAAGCTCATCACTTCTTTTACATGCAAACAAGAAAACAATCACTATTCATTTGCCAAATAACTTGGTCCTCTTATCTTCACAAGCAGGCTGTGGAGGATTTATTCTGAAGATGGTTCACCTTGATCAGCTGGCCACACCATGTCTCTCTCTCACTCACACACACACACACACACACACACACACCTTAATAGCCTAATGAACTTGTCCTTGGACTGCAGAAGAAACAAAAGAAGCCCATAAATTCTACAACAGAAACACCTGAGCCCAGGACCTTCTTGCTGTAAGGCACTACTGTGCCTCCACTATTTAATTCAGCATTTTATAAATGAAAAGCTTATTATATACAGTAGTTAATTATTTCAGTCTCATTCTTTAAAACAAGACAAATCAAGTACCCATGTATCTGTAGTGTAGACAGAAATGCTTGCCAGCTTGTAAATGGATAGGATTCAGAACTGAATATTTTATCATATTAATACTTTGCAGGTGGTGGTGGTGGCCTGGTGGTAAAAGGTGCTAGATCGCTAATCTGAAGATTGGGGGCTCAAGTCCCACTCTCCCCAAAGTTGTTGCTGTCCCCCCCCCAGTGCAGCTAACTGGGTTATCAAAGGCCGGCCATGTCTCTTACTGTCTATGGTGAGAGGTTCATGCAAAAGAACCATTGCTGACTTTCGTACAGAGGAGCTGCAACACCATCAGCGTGTTTCTGCCTCTTGCTAAAAGGGTTGTGTCAGGAAGGGCATTCGAAATAAAAAACCCATGTCAAATCAAGCATTGAGCCCTGAGAAAAAGGGAACAGCCAAAAGGAAAAGACGACGATGAATACTTGGCAAAAATTATTTAATCCTCTTAAGTCATCAGATTTGTCCAGAATAAAAATGAAACTTGCACAACTGGCTCCATCTAAAATTCTTTATTAGAAATCAATGGTACATATAGTAAAACTTCAAAGTTGAAAGGTATCTTTAGCATTACAGTATGTAAAATTATTGTATAAAATAGCATTGCATACATGAGATACGAGAGAGAAGTAATTTGTTTTGTTTTTTACTTGGACTAAATATTGGATCTGCTTTTAATTCATACTGTATATGTAGCAAAATTAGTAAAGCATTTTTTAGACGGCATAAACACGAGCAACATAAGATAGTACAGACAAGTACGTATAGTATTATTCAGTGACGGGGAGGCAAATCTAGTGAGGTTTAGTAACTACTTCTTAGGATAACCTGTTAAACTCTGTATACTTTAAAGAAAGCCAACAATATGACTGCTCTGGAGTTCCTTCTATTTAAAAAAAAAAAAAAAGTAATATTAAAATAAGTTTGACTCATTTCACAAAGCACCGCATAAAAGTTTCACTTTGAAATATTTTCATTACTAAGAAATTCTTTAAATGACAACCAGAGATTACTTTGTTATTTGGCGTGTGTGTGTGAGAATGGTTGAGTTTTGCCCTGCAATGTTCTGGTGAGATGTTCAGGGTGTACCCTACCTTCACCAGTGGTGGCAGTGGCTCGCTCACTGTCAGTGTGCCCAGAGAGAATTAGCTCAATGGTAAAATATGAAGTGAAGTTAATAAACCCACCATGGAAATTTTTAACAGGAACGAAAAGAGAGGCGGAGACAGTGAGAGACATGAAAGTCTCCCGGAAGCCAAGTCGAGGAGGTATGATGAAGTGGATGTAGTGCTCGGTATCACTGTGCTGCAGTGAGAAACAAGGATAGACCGCTGTGTTTACTGTGTCTGAAAACATTGACAGCAAACAGCATGAAGTCGTCCCTTAAAAGACATCAACACCCCGATCACATGATAACCCGCGTGAGTTTTTTTCAGCGAAAACACACCGAATATTGCCAACAACCATCCCGCTTTGTGAATGCTTCTCCAGCAAACTAGTGAGCTCTGTTAGCATCACATAAGGTGCAATTCCAAACTGCTCAGTGTAGAGAACCCCACAGCAGAGCAGAGGAACTGATCCTACCTGCAGCAGACACGGTCTCTGTCATACTGGATGACGTCACTGCTGTGAGAATAAGTCCGGGTCCCAGTTCAGCATTGAGCAGGAGCTGAGAGTTCAGTATCGTGCTTTAAACCCGGCTTTGAAAAGCTATGCACTGCGAAATGTGCTCATTGTACCATTAATCCTGACAATCATTTGGACAAACAAACAAACAACAATTTTTTTTTTTTTTAATTTTTGTTTTGTAGGTTAAAGTGTTTTATACATTGTGCTCCTGAGTTAATGTTGCTGATCAATTTGAATATTATTATTATTTATTGATTTTATTTTTCAGTATCGAATGGTTCAAAGTGTTGGTCAAAAAATGTTTACAATTTAAATAAGGATACTTTTTTAAATTCTGGCAAATTGATGCACTTTAAATCTTTTTGTTTAAAGACTAAAAAACTTGTTAATCAAGTTATTCTTTGTTGAAAGTTGATTTATATTTCTTCATTTTTGTATTCCATAAGTTAATAAAAATACCGTGTTATGCAGAGGATTACTTATAACAATTTTATAGACAAATGACACTATTTATATGGGGGGGGGGGTCAAAATGTTTTCCTCTTCCTGGGGGGGGGGGGGGGGGTAATTGAGAAGCACTGCACTAAATATACGAGTTTCTTCCATAATTTGATCACTGTGGACTGAACTGCATCCGACAGTACATGTATGTAAACAATACAAACTAAACCCAAAAACACAACAGCATGCATGATATAAAAACTGAGCAAAGACCCCGCCTTACACATGATAATCATCATCTTAAAAGTCATCAACCCGCAATGATGTATTAACCCCTGATGTTTTAGACTAAATAACAAATCTAGTTGTAAGGTGAATCACCTTAAAAAGTGCAATGTACACAAAGTCCTGCTCTGACATTCGCCATGGCAAAATGTAACGATTTCAGAAGGCCGTTTCTGATGTTTCTTCCTCTTGAAGTCACTTATCCTAGTCTGTCCCAGGAGCTTCTGAGAAGAGGTTTTTTCTTGGGGTGACGCTGTTCAAAGACAGGCACTGTAGCTTGGAGCAGCCCAGTGGCGTGTCGCTCTGTAAAGAGGAGAAGAGATGGATTTATATATTTAGGATACAACCGGATACCTTTGGAGATAGCACAGCATCTGATAATTTTACAGGCCAGTTGATTTTAAATATATATTTATATGGCTGAAAGTATGTGGATACCTGATCAGCACATCTATATGGTCCTCCAAAATCACACTTTTCTGGGGGTCCTTTGCACGCTGAAGCTTGAACAATTTCTTTTGTTCGAACCCGACGGATTCAAACTGGTTCCAGCATTAAACGCAATTTACATGCCTAAAGTGGACTGGTGTGGGTCATCATTACGGCAAAATTTATGCGTACGTGGTATGTGTAAGTGATACAGAGGCTTGGTTTAACATAAATGACAATAAAAAGCACAAAACTGGTGATTTCAGCCCATGGATTACGGGGTGGGTTGGCCTGGAGTCAGTGTTCCCTGGAAGTTATATCAACACATTAGGTGGGGATGACATCTCATGTGGAGACAGTGAGACGTCACATTTTAGTGACTCAGAGGACGCTGCCAGAGATGAGCAGGGTGGTACATCCAAAATTTCTTACATAGCTGATGTTTTGCCATCTCAGCCTTCCTGTCGTCTGTTGGTTTAGGAGCAAAAATAAATGTTTTTCACAATTTCTGTGCTTGTTGCTTGCAGCTCAGCACTGGCTGATCAATGTTTTATTATGCACGGGGTCAGTGGCACAGCCCCGCCAATCCAACAAGTTAGCGTCACTAGCAGGCTGGAACATCCAATCAGAAAGGCTACATGTCTTGGGGCGTGTCTAGAGTTGTTACACTATGAAGGTGGGCATGGGCTGGTGTTGCCATATTGAAATGCCGATGTTATACAAGATCATTTGACATAGCCAGTAACACTAATTCATCAAAGCTAACCATTAATGTGACATTCAGTCATTCTCTGAACCACTTAATTCTAATTAGGGTCGCGGGGAGGCTGGCGCCCATCTCAGCCGACTCTGGGCATGAATGGGGTATGTCTGGACGGCTTGGCAAGCCATCGCAGGGCCACTCACACACACAACCATTCCCACCTAGTTGGAACAGCCAATTAACCTACTGTGCATGTTTTTTGAACTGTGGGAGGAAACCGGAGTACCCAGAGGAAACCCACACAAGCACAGGGAGAACAGGCAAACTCCACAATGAAACACCAAGGCCGGGAATCGAACCCAGGACTTTCTTGCTGTGAGGCGGCCATACTAACCACTACGCCACCACGCAGCCTAATGTGAAATTTAAAACTTTTTTTTATTATTTAAAATTGTGGTGATCTGGATTTTGAAAAAAGTTACAAATTTTTTATTCTCAAGATTAAAAAAGTTACAAAATTAACTTGGAATCACGCAAGAATACGTCTCCAACGGTCAAAGGATGACCCCATTTCTGAAAAAGGTTAGGTAAAGTCTGTTGGGCTTTTTACACCTGAGCCATAGGGGCTCAGGACGGTGCTTATTCCCGGTTTCCATAGTTACCCGGTTTCCCAGGTTACCTTCCCAGTATATTTTTACTGGTACCCATTTATACTGCTGGGTGAACAGAGGCACACTTGTGGTTGAGACCTTGCCCAGGGGTCTTAGCACAATGGGGGTCTAAACTGGAATTTGAACAGACAACCTCCCGATCATGAGCACAGCACCCTAACCACTACGCCACCGGCCATTTTTCATTTCTGAAAAGAGTGCTCATTTTTTTTTGTTTTTGAGCAGTCACTCCAGGACAAAACCGTGACCCTTAACTTCATGCAATAGAAGCAGACCTTTCACACTTTTGTGTTTTGCCAATTCCATTTTTTTTTTTTTACTTATTTTAGTAAAGCCGCAATGCAAATTGTTCTGGTTCACAAGGTTCATGTTATTTATTTAAAAAAAAAAAACCCCACACATAAATAGCCTAAACAGAGCTCTGACCTCAACCCTACTGAACACTTCTGCTTTCCCAGAAAAGTGCAGGACAGTAGCAGGACTACTTGAAATCTCCAGTTCAATAGTCCATAAGCACACAAAGGTGTGATGGTCAGGTATTCACAGTTTTTTCGTCAATACAGTGCTACTGCTGCTCTTCTAAACTGCAGACTGGGTGGAGACCACCAACTGCCTTCTTTTGTATACATGTAACCAACATCCACGATTGCAGTGTTGCACTAAAGCACAGGTTCCAAGCCCTGGTCTTGGAGATCCGATCCAGCACATTTTAATTGTAGTGTGTTGTGAACAAGGAAAAACATTACAATATGCAAGGCAGGGGTTCCTTCAAGACCAGGGATGGGCACCTTTGCTTTAAAGAACAAGGCATTGAGTATCCATCAATTATCCTCAGAACTTTAGCCATGCATAACTATAGCACTGTCAGATTTTTACCTTCATTTGTTTGGCTGGTGAAGCGCAGTCGTCTGTGACTCTCTCTCGCTTACGTGGACTTGGACTTGCTGGCACGGGGAAGCTGAAGCCGCTAAACCCACTCGCAGCATTATTTAAGTTTTGGCAGGTCACTTCCGTCAAATGCATCATTGCAGGAAAACCTCGGGATGGACCAGGGCTTATCGATGACTCCTGTGTAGACAGAGGAGCTTGAAATCCAGAACTTCGCTTGGGTGTGCCGAATTGAGACTGACTGAGAAAGTCTTTCTTAATCATTCCTGAATTATGGAGCAAGTCCACGACAAAACCTTGTAGTCGTGTGTTGCGTTTGATAACATGATTTCGGATGGCCTTCTTGAGCCCGTTGGTTTTTGCCATGATATATACACGGCTCTGACCCCGGGTGACTGCAGTGTAAACATGTTTCCAATTTTGATGAATGCCATCGTCAAGAACATACACAATAGTCTTTTCCTCTGAGCCCTGACAGGAGAAAATGATAGGTGTTCTGGATCAGATGCTTCAAGTGTACATATCGGGTATGAATACAAGACATGGTGCTTTTCATGCATGTTCTTATGTAATTACCAAAAAATACTGAAAGTGAGACATTACAGAAAATAATGAACTTTATCACAAGATGCTAATTTTTTGAGGACGAGTATTTATCAAATAGTAATGTACTGATCAAAATTAAACTTTCATATATTTTAGATTCATTGCACACCAACTGAAATATTTCAGGTCTTTTATTGTTTTAATACTGATGATTTTGGCATACAGCTCATGAAAACCCAAAATTCCTATCTCAAAAAATTAGCATATTTCATCCGACCAATAAAAAAAGTGCTTTTAATACAAAAAAGTCAACCTTCAAATAATTATGTTCAGTTATGCACTCAATACTTGGTCGGGAATCCTTTTGCAGAAATGACTGCTTCAATGTGGCGTGGCATGGAGGCAATCAGCCTGTGGCACTGCTGAGGTGTTACGGAGGCCCAGGATGCTTCGATAGCGGCCTTAAGCTCATCTACAGTGTTGGGTCTGGTGTCTCTCAACTTTCTCTTCACAATATCCCACAGATTCTCTATGGGGTTCAGGTCAGGACAGTTGGCAGGCCAATTGAGCACAGTAATACCATGGTCAGTAAACCATTTAGCAGTGGTTTTGGTACTGTGAGCAGGTGCCAGGTCGTGCTGAAAAATGAAAATCTTCATCTCCATAAAGCTTTTCAGCAGATGGAAGCATGAAGTGCTCCAAAATCTCCTGATAGCGAGCTGCATTGACCCTGCGCTTAATAAAACACAGTGGACCAACACCAGCAGCTGACATGGCACTCCAGACCATCACTGACTGTGGGTACTTGACACTGGACTTCAGGCATTTTGGCATTTCCTTCTCCCCAGTCTTCCTCCAGACTCTGGCACCTTGATTTCAAAATGACATGCAAAATTTGCTTTCATCCGAAAAAAGTACTTTGGACCACTGAGCAACAGTCCAGTGCTGCTTCTCTGTAGCCCAGGTCAGGCGCTTCTGCCGCTGTTTCTGGTTCAAAAGTGGCTTGACCTGGGGAATGCGGCACCTGTAGCCCATTTCCTGAACTCCGTCCACTGCTTCCACAGGTCCCCCAAGGTCTGGAATCGGCCCTGCTTTCACTTTTTCCTTCCCACAGACGTCCCACTGAGGTGGCTTGATACAGCACTCTGGGAACAGCCTATTCGTTCAGAGATTTCTTTCTGTGTCTTACCCTCTTGCTTGAGGGTGTCAATGATGGCCTTCTGGACAGCAGTCAGGTCGGCAGTCTTACCCATGATTGCGGTTTTGAGTAATGAACCAGGCTGGGAGTTTTTAAAAGCCTCAGGAATCTTTTGCAGGTGTTTAGAGTTAATTGGTTGATTCAGATGATTAGGTTAGCTCGTTTAGACTACCTTTTCATGATATGCTAATTTTTTGAGATAGGAATTTTGGGTTTTCATGAGCTGTATACCAAAATCATCAGAATTAAAACAATAAAAGACCTGAAATATTTCAGTTGGTGTGCAATGAATCTAAAATATATGAAAGTTTAATTTTTATCAGTACATTACAGAAAATAATGAACTTTATCACAATATGCTAATTTTTTGAGAAGGACCAGTATTCATGAGTTTTCTCATTCATTTATTTTCTGAACCGCTTAATCCTAATGAGGGTTTAGGGGAGGCAAACAGCCATCTCAGCCAACTTTGGGCAAGAACCTGGTACATCCTGGACAGGTTGCCAAGCCATCGCAGGGTCAACACGCACACAACCCTTCACACTCACACCTGGGGGTGATTTGGAACAGTCAATCAAATGACGGTGGAAGGAAACCAGAGTACTCGGAGGAAACCCACACAACCATGGGAAGAGCATGCAAACTCCACACAGAAATGCCCCAAGTTGGGGAATCGAATTCAGGACCTTCTTGCCATGAGGCTGATGCTCACAATAATCACAGCAGCACTTCTGATCAATGCTAATGCTGTGTGTAACTGAGGTGTACCTGAAAAGTATGAATGGTTCGAGCCCAAGCATGCTGCAGTTTACACTCTTTCATCAGTTCTCTGTAATCAACAGTCAGCTGCTTGTTCCGTCGGTTATCCAGAGTCAGGGACCTCGACTTAATTCTCTTGTTTGCATCTTCTACAGTTAAATCCTGTAATAAAAGCCACCATATACACAATTCTTTGTCCATTTAGCCAAGTATTAGTTCATTAATTAAAAAAGACCAAGTACAATCACTATCTAAGTTACGACGTACGCAAATTACAACCACCCGTACTTATGACGTCTACCAGATGCCTATTATGAGTTTGCTGTACGTGTCTGGCAGCGCAGCGTGTAAGATAGTTGTCACAGCACAGAATCCCAGCATCTCACACTCACAGCATTCTACCACTCACTACACTCAGTGAGTAGATCCCGTCGCAGTAACATCTCTTTTACAGTACAATTTTACATTCATTTACTGTACACCGTTACCATGGCCCCCAAAGAGGAAGTCCGATTCATCAGATGGCAATTCTACCGAGAAAGCAAGGAAGGCACTGTCATCGGAGACGAAGATGAAAGTGAGATCTCCATGTCTCCCACTCCAGTGTCGACCATTTTGAAGGACAAGGATGGCATTAAGGAAGCAGTGAAACCAGCAGCCCCAATTAGGTCAACTATCACCACAAAACGGCGTGAAGGACCGATTACAGAGATGGAAAAGTTGCGATACACGTGGTTGGAAGATAATAGGCAAAGAAATGTGAAAGTGATGTTGCGAGCGGTGTAAAGTAAGGCTACAGGTTTATTTCGCATGTTGAAAGAACGTGTAAGTGAAGAATACGCTTCACATGAATTCATAGCGAGTGCTGGGTGAATTGCATTCGACTTACGACCAATCTGACTTATGATTGGTTGGTTGGAACTGATCTAGGTCGTAAGTCGGATAGTGAGTGTACTCCACACAACTTACCATAATAAATAAAAGTATACCCAAGTACCCAAGTGTATCTCTCTTCATTACAGTGATACCTCTGCTCACGAACATAATTGGTTCCCAGAAAGTGTGTGTGAGGCGAAAAGTTCGTCTTCCGAACATTTATTTCCCATAAGAAACCATTAAAATGAGAATAATCCATTCCCAGGTCCCCATAAAACATAATTTTCTACTAAATAAGCCTTAAAACTACACAAAAATATACCTTATTTTATGTATAATAAATGTGCTATTGTATTGTAATTAAAGAAATAAACTGTACTGTATAATAAAGTGGTTTTATTTACCTTTGTGATGGTAGTTGATGGCTTGATGGAATGGAGTGGGAGGAGGAGGGAGGGAGGGACTTACTGTTTGGAAGGAGTGTTTGGAAACGCCTACTGTTTGGAAACACCCTTAGCCACACACGCACCCTTAATAGCTTCCTTGTTCTTAAGGATGGTAGCAATGGTAGACTTAGCGTACTTAGGTACTGGGACGCTGAGTCACACAAACGCACACCTCGTTCGTGTTTTTCAATGATCTCCGCCTGTGGTGGGGTCTTTTTCGGTCCCATAATAGCAAAAGTACACTCAATATGGTCCAAAATGTCTATCAAACACAAACCACTTCCGCATTCAAAGAAAGGGGTGTGACGAACTGTGACGCCGTGAGCGTGCGTCAGCTTCTCGTGGCCGCCACCGTGGTGCTGTTCGACCGCGTGGTTTGATTCGTCCGCCGAAAACTAGTTCGTCAGCAGAGACAATATGCTCGCAAATTTAATGTTCTTGAGGCGAAAGGTTCGTGAGCTTAAGCGTTCGTCAGCGGAGGTTTTACTGTATAACCTTAAAACATGGTTGAGAAAATAATCTCAAATATGTCGTATTTCCATGATACCTGTGTGATAAAGAAAATCTCCCCGTTGCACAATCGTTCTTTCACATTTTTTTTGCTTCCATCCACATTGTCATCCTTGTTTTTTTGCATGGCTTCTTCTTTGTCTTTGTCAGTCACATAACCATTCCTTGTGCAGCACACTTTATCATGAATCTGAAAGTTTACTTTGTTTTTATGAGTCCTAAAAAGTAAAAAAGACAGACAGGAGGAAAATGTGTGTAGAATGTGAAAGTGTTGTGTGTCATGCTTTCACAGTAAAAATTTTTATAATCATGTAAATCTTTTTTTATGCAATTCATTAATCATCCTCATCATTAGGACTGATAAACATTACCAAAATTGTGCCATCTTACTTGGTAGTGTGGCCGGAGTAGTGCTTGCAGCAAAGCTCATTAATCAGAGCACATTCGTTCCTGTTAATAAGAACAAGGTTAAGGAAATTCCTTTCACAGGAGCATCTCTATACGTGCTGCATTCTTTCAGCCTAGAAGGTGAGCAGTGATGCAACTTTAACCAAGTACTGCCTCTGCATATTAAAGGGAAAGACATCAATTCTGCAGAAAGATTTTGGATATTTAAACAACAGCCAGAACCCATTCGCCCCTGTGCTCTACACCAGTGGTCCCCAACCTTTTTATCACCGCGGACCGGGGTGTAGCTTGTTTATATTGTAAATATAATACCCCGCCCTTGCCAGAGTCAGCTGAGAAGCACACCAGCCTCCCTAATCAGGATTAAGCATTACATTTTTAATCGAGCTCGAATTCTTCTTAAAAAAAAAGAAAATAAAAAAAACCCACAGGTGACTGTGCACCAGCTGGGAGAATGAAGGCTCAGTCTCACCCGAAATCCCTGCTATTGTTTGAAACATGTCCAACTCACCTCAGTTCATGTGCTGTCCCCTTGTGGGTTATATTTTAGCGCTGAAATGATCGACATATAACCGAGAGAATCCAATCATTTTCAAAATAAAAGTTTTTTTCAGAAATAAAAGATCGTTCAGACTAAGATAATAAATAAAACGGAAATAAATCATTATTTCTTGTGCGGACCGGTACCAATTGATCCACGGACCGGTGCCGGTCCGCGGCCCGGGGTTTGGGGACCAGTGCTCTACACAAATACACCTCTTTTGCTGATTGGCTGGAATAGTGTGAGGCTATGTCAGCTGATTCGCCAACTTATACATACATTATAAATCTAATGGTGCCCGGTGGCAGTTATATAATTTCAATTAAACGCTTTATTGGTTAAACTGTGATTCATCTAAATTTCTCTAAAATATTACCTCGTGAAAGCAACAAATTGTGAAGATGCATCATCCTTCAGGCCTGGCGCAGGGGATTCCAGCAGATTCTTTATAGCATCCTGTAGATCTAACATTTACACAAACAAAAACACACATGTAACAAGTAATCGAAAACATTTTAAAAGAATAAAATATTGTTCGTGTAGATGAACAATACAAAGTCATATGTAAGCAATTCAACACCTGACATTATATTGCTCATCGAAACTGATTCTTAAATAGGACACAAGCCATATATAAGCTAAGACTTCTGAAATTTAGGATTATTCCACACCATAAGAATTTCCTTTTTCTGGAAGCAGGACCCTAATGAAGCGCTTTTCTAGTGATGGCAGTGTGGATGTTTTGCCCAGCTCCACAGTGGCATCATAATTTAGATCAAGAAAACTCTTCTCAACACCCATTTTGGCAATTCTATGATAACACAACAGCTCAATTAAAAAAATGCCTTAATTAGAAATTAAATAAACCAAAATAAATTAATTATGAACAATTTTCATTTCACAACTTACAGTCCAGCATTTTCAACAATCAGCTTTGATTCAGCACGGTGATTGGTGCGCATTTCAATGGCCCATTTCACTTTCTTTAGACTGTCAAAGAGGTCATTTAATACATTTCCTGGTTCAATGCTGGGAAGCTGCTTCACATCTCCTTTACCACAAAAATATATAACAGAAAACGTTATATACATAGAAAATATGTTCATATATGTTAATATGAAAACCTCAATTACACAACGCAATAAAGGGCAGTCTTCAATAATAAGATCACTAAAGCCTCACAAGGTGATGAAGCTCATTTAAAATGTTATACTGACACATTCATTGAAATGCAATGGTCAAAAAAAAAAAAAATCCTAAAATGCAGCCAATGCATATTTGGTGATCACCAATTATCATCAAATTAAAGCACATTTGTTTCAATTTCCCCGGTAAACGTGCCTCATTAAGTATGTTATTCAAAAGATTCTACATTACTGCAGCGCAAATACATTAACCTCACCCAGAATGATGAACTTCTGTAGCTGGGCATGTTTGGTGAGCATTGACAGGAGGGAGGACAGGATCTGT
>CM045733.1:17410000-17435000 GCA_024760905.1 Plotosus lineatus
AAAAATCTAAAAACTTGCTCGGCAGCAGCGTCGGGAGATATTTCATGATATAAGGATATCTGGCAGCAACTCTTGCATGAAAACCTGCATCTTATTAATAAGAACAAAACCAACAAGATGAAGATATCATTAATGTACTATTGACTGACAGATTATGAGATGACTGTAAGAACACAACAGATCACAGGAAGTCAGTTGTTTTGTAGATGTTGGTAAAACAATGCATATGAAATTGGAATATTAATATAAACATACATACAAACACAGTCAGCCCTCTTCCAACAAAACCCCAAGAATACAAAAAATCCAGTATATGAAAAACATTTTCCAAAATTTTTTCCCTCTGTATACGAAACAAATTCTTCTTACAAAAAGCGCCAAACGCGCCAAACAAGAGGTGGGGAAAAAAAATGTGAACTGTAATGTTGGATGCACTTTGCTCCATACTGTGTGTGACAGAGAGTAAAATAAAGCAATGTCTACACCTCAACATCCCGCCCTGCTGGGCTCCCATTGGTTCGTTCATGTTTGTGCTTCATTCCAACTGTATTTTACAGCTCAGGCTTTTAACCTTGCATAAACATTCGTAAGATTATAACTCTGCTAAGAAGGCATGGTCAACACTCACACGCGCACACGGGATTCCCGGTGCCATGGTCATTGTAAGATTATAACTCTGCTAAGAAGACATGGTCAACACAAAGTAATTACCTTAAAAAGTATTGCTTTTATCATTTTTAAAGGGTAGTCTTGGGAGCCTTGGGACGGCCTCCTATTTACGAAAAAAATTCAAATTCCGAAAAAGGCGCTGGAACGGATTAATTTCGTTGGAAGAGGGCCGACTGTGTGTGTGTGTATATGTATGTATGTATATATATATAAAATTATACACACACACAGGGATCCCTCCCTTTCCACGACTAATTGGGACCGAGACCTCCCCGTGACTGCCGATTTTCGGGAAGTAGGATCGATTCCCCTCCGATGGCATATACGTGCATGTATGTGTATATAATATCAATAAATACATATTGAACACTATAAATGTTTATAATAACAATTAAACATTCAAAAATAATGCAGAAGATGTAAAAAATATAAATACACAAACCTACAGATACACGTGCACACACACAGATGCACACCTCACATAAAAATGTAAGTAGTTTTGATGGGGGGGGGGGGGGGGCTTTGGGTTGTTATTTTTTTTGTTTGGGTTTTTTTGCATAATTGGCCTTGTTTTGTGGCATTTTCCTCAACATTTCCCCCCATTCTTCCTGAATTTCCTTATTTTTTAATTCGATGAATATTTAAAAAACAAAAAAACGCGATGCACTGAAGCCACATGAATTGAAGCATACACACACACACACACACACACACACACACACACATATACATACACACACACACACACTATATGTAATGAGCCATATAGAATTCCAACTTGGATCTCCCTGCGGAGGGGAACCTATCCACAAAATCTGGTCATCGTATATGAATCCTAAGCATTGGCAAGCTGAATATAAAACGAGTGATCTTGAAGACAGTTGCTTTGCAAATATTAGCAAATTGACGCAATAGAAATTTGTCAATTAATTCTCCAAACAACTTATCACACACACACACACACAAAAAAAAAAAAAAAAAGAGAGCGAAGGAACATTACAAAACGACCCTGGACAAATTCTTGTACCTTCTGAGAAAACAGGTAACAGGTTAATCGATACCTGATTTAGAAATACTGGACTTAATAAAATTCACTTCATCAGCGTTTCCTTCGATGCTCTCTCCAAATTCCTGCAGAACTTCCTCCAGGTTTTTAAGGTCCACATATCTGTCCTCTGGCAGCCACTGTATGAACCGAGTGACAAAGTGAGAATCCACAGCACACTCCTTCAGAAATAGAGCTACAAGAGCACGCCAGTCATTTTCTGGGCCTGTCCCGAGTTTGTAGGATGGGTAGCCAATGACCACCAGTTTTTGCCTGTACTGCTGGGCACTGCAGGAGATCTCCCACCACGAGTTCCTGAGAGGAAATCGGCCCGTAACACGTACTTTCTTCCCATTAAACATGAAATCCACTGTAGAAAAGTCAAAAAAAAAATTTAAATATACATTATGCTTGAACAAAACATGGCAACATTCAAATTACTCCTATAAACGTAATACTGTATTTAAATAAATTAAGGATTTCTACTCGTCTACTATTTATTTAATTAAAAATTTAATTAAAAACTGCTCACAAGACTACCACACTATCAGCGTACACAAAACCTTTCACACCTCGGGGCAATTTGAAATAGCCAATTAGTCTACTGTGCATGACTTTGGACTACAGGTCACCAACCTTTTTCAAACAGAGCTACTTCTCAGGTACCAATTAATGCGAAGGACTACCAGGTCAAGATACACTTCTGAAATAAATTTGTTCAAGCCACCTTTAATTATATGGTAGTATTAATAATTAAATGATATTCATCTATGTGAAGATATTGATTTGATTTTTTTAAAAATAGCAAAAAAAAATTAGATGCAGCTCAATGGAGAGTGGCACTATGGAGCCGCGGGCCTGTTCGAAAAATAGCAGTGAACCATGTTGGTGACCCCTGCTTTGGACAATGGGAAGAAACTGGATCACCTGGAGCAAAATCATGCAAACCCATGTAGACTATCCACTGTGCCCCTTTAGTGTACTCCTCTGCTGAACAGCTTAATCTGACTAGGGTTATGGGACACCCAAGCCTATCTCAGCACTGGATGAAGCCAGGGTTCACCCTGAACAGCTTGCCAGACAATAACAAAGCAATACAGAAAAACTAGTCACATTTATACTTGGGGGCAATTTGGAACTTGCAACTTAGTATAAATGTGCATGTCTTTAGTCTGTGGGAGGAAACGGAAGAAACCCGAGGAAAACCATGAAAACAAGGGGAGGCTATGCTATAAGGCTTTTGCAGACCAGCCAAATAGTGTATAAAAGCCCTGGCAAAAATTATGGAATCACCAGTCTCGGAGGATGTTCATTCAGTTATTTAATTTTGCAGAAAAAAGGAAGATTATATACAGAAAAGCATGTTTTCTTCAGGAAGTCATCTTCATAAATCTCATTGGAATGGCACCAAACAAAAGTTTCAGCATCCTCACCTTGCCCAATGCAGATTCGCGATTCATCACTGAATACGTATGACTTTCATCCAGTCATCCACAATCCACGATTGCTTTTCCTTAGCCCATTGTAAACTTGTTTTTTTCTGTTTTGGTGTTAATGATGGCTTTCTTTTAGCTTTTCTGCATGTAAATCCCATTTCCTTTAGGCGATTTCTTACAGCTCGGTCAAAAACGTTGACTCCAGTTTCCGCCCATTTGTTTTTCTGTACAGTACATTTTCTGTTCTCAAGACATATTGCTTTAAGTTTTCTGTCTTGATGCTTTTGATGTCTTCCTTGGTCTCACGGTATTCTTGCCTTTAACAACCTTCCCATGTTGTTTGTTCTTGATAACATGGGCCTCCCATATTAAAAAAATTCTATTTATATTAGGTTTCGGACTTGTTTGGATCTCCCAAGGTATCGGGATACAGATTATTTTATTGCTGTATTTAAGCAAAGACTATCTGACAATTTGTCACAAGATTGGAATTCATCACTTCAGAATACTAGCGTGCTCCAATTATATACTTTTTAAGTCCCTATTAAATGTCGAGACTTAGCTTAGATTTAGCCCCAGATTTAGGGGCTGGGGCCGCATGGTGGCGACGAGCACATTGAGCATACGCATGTATGAAGTATGCGCGATACAAGCATCAATAATAATAATAATAATAATAATATTTAAGAAATTGCTTGTCAAAATTCAGTTGTGGTAATTTCGGCTTGAGCACAGAAACAGGCAGATACAATGGTCTTTCGGTCTTGAGATTTTGTCTTTTCTGCGAAAAACATCATTTTAATTTAATTGAAGATCAAACACATGTACTGCTTTATTGCAAAGCCTACAGTGTTCTAAGAAATGGTCTTTTAGCAAAACACGAACTACCCATGATCAAAATATAGCTTTGTTATATAATGTCTTCAACAAACGAATGAGTCATTAAAAACTTAGACCTATTTTTATATAAAGTTAAGAAAATAAGGAACTCTGATGGCTGTCTTCAATCATGCAAACTCATGCAATATAATGTATGTATTATGGGCTAGTGGCCTTATAATGAATAAAATGTCTGTCTGTTCTTGGTCCAGATTTTAGACACCACTGACTGTGAACAACCATCTTTCGCAACACTGCGTGATGATTTACCTTCTTTCAGAATTTTGATAATCCTCTCCTTTGTTTCCACTGACATCTCATGAGTCATGTCAGTCCACTTGGTGCAACAGTTCTCCAAGGTGGGACCACTCGTGTTTAACTGCAGACTAACCAGTAGATCTAATCTGATGCAGGTGTTAGTTTTGGGAATGGACATTTTACAGGGTGATTGCATAATTTATTCCTCTGCTTGGTCTAAAAAAGTAACTGTTACTGACTCCCAATTTTTTTTTCTTGATTTCTTTTAGTGTTTCTTAAAGCCAGAAAGTTTCCATTTGAAATTACTTTAGTGTTGTATCATGTCTAGTGATCTGCTTGTTTTCTTAAAATTATACAACTGAATGAACATCCTCCAAGACTGGTGATTCCATAACTTTTGCCCGAGGAAAAACAAGAACTCAACCTGAGGTAAATAAGCAGTGGAGTTGGACTGTGATCCAGTGCGCATGCGCAGTCTGTTTCCTGCTGATGGGGTGGTGTCAAAAACATTGTCAAACTGTAACGATTTTTTATTCTTCTTCTTCTTATTATTATTATTATTAAGTCAGCCTTTGGACTGTTACAGTTCTAACATGAATATTATAATGACACGTTTTCATACACCTGAATAAAAGTAATAAAATGGAAGTGTGTACCTTCCCTTGTCGCAGGTACAGACTGCCGAAGCTTGAATCCTCCAGAAGAGACAGAGTTCATTTCCTTCAAGTCCAGAAACTCTGGTACTGTCTCTTTCTCTTCTTCCTCGCTTTCGGACCCTTCATCCTCACAATTCGTCTTTTCTGGTACAATATAACCCACCAAGTTCACACATTTACAGACCGCCATGTCCATAAACGCTGTTTCTTCCCCTTCTCTAAATCCCGCGCTTCAGATTTGCCGCGTCACTCTGCCAGTGACACGCCCATTGCTTCTTCTTTTAGGTTTAATGACGGATGACAAACACCAAATTAGTGCATTACTGCCACCTACTGGAATGGAGCATAAAATTATCGACCAGTTATGATCTTGCAAAAAATCTGACGCTTCACACCAAGAAGGTGCTAGGTTCGAGTCCCCAGCTCGGGTGTTGTTTCTGTGTGTAATTTGCATGCCCTTCTAGTGCTTGTGTGGGTTTCCTCTGGGTGCTTTGGTTTCCTCCACAGTTTAAAACACATGCACAGTAGGTTAACTGGCTGTTCCAAATCACCACGAGGTGAGAATGTGAGTGTGAATGGTTGTGTAAGTGTTGGCCCTGTGATGGCGTATCAAGTGTCCAAGGTGGACCCCGCCCTCGCCCAGAGTCGGCTGAGATTTCCAGGCTCCCCGTGACCCTAATTAGGATTAAACAAGTCAGAAAATGAATGAAAAACAAAATTTAAAAATATGGCACCTCACAACTAGAAGGTCCTGGGTTTGAGTCTCCAGTTAGGGTATTATTACCCTAAAGTCGGAATGTGTGTGTGTGTGTGTGTGTGTGTTAGAAATTACAACACCAGCCACTCCGAGAAGCTCTTTTTTATACTCAGCCATGTTGTCAATGGGGGCAGTGGTGGTCTCGTGGTGAGGGCGCAGGATTGCTGATCCTAAGGTTGGGGGTTCGAGTCCCCACAAGGTTGTCACTGTCCCCCCAGTGCAGCTAACTGGGTTATCAAAGGCAGGCCATGTCTCTCACTGTCTATGGTGATTGGCATGTAATAGAACCATTGCTGACTTTCATAAAGAGTAAGCTGCAAAGCCGTCAGCATGTTTCTACGACCTGGAGAGGGATGGGCTCCACCAAGCCAAATCAGCCCAAGTCTTGCCATGAAGGTGTCCCAATGACATCCTTGGATGTTAAGGGATAAGTGAAGTGATGTTGCCAATGGACCTCATTAGTAGTGATTGGTCTTCCAGCTGTTTGTTATAAGTGCAATTGACCCCCCCACCCCTCTCTTATTGCTACCTGTCTCAACTCTTTTGAGATTTGTTTACACCATGAAATCTAAAATCAACATATTTTTTCCTTAAAATGGTACATTTTCTCAGTTTAAACTTTTGACCCTGTTATCTATGTTCTATTCAGAATAAAATATTCAAATTTTGCACTTCCACATCATTGCATGCAGTTTTTATTCACAATTTGTATAGTGTCCCAATTTTTTTGGAATCCTTTTTATGACAACTATATGTGTTAGAAAATGTCACCACACTAGAGTGCAGCTGATATGCAGCATAAACAAAACAAATAAAGGTGTAGAACCTGAGAGTAGAGAGGAATGTCTGCAGAAAGAGGGTGGTGAATTGCAGCCCTCAGTGAGTACACAATCACAAATAAAAATTGATGGAAAGGAAAACAGTGGTGAACCCCTGACCTTTGGGTCGGTATTATAATGCCGGTCAGTAATACTACCTTCCCACTGAGCCAGCATCAATTTTAACAAAGCTAATTTCTCAAGATAAACATTCATTTGTCTTTCCACGATAACTTTATATCTAAATGTTCCTCATGTTCAATACTGAGGGGGATCTGAGACCAAGAATTTCATTGCCGGTAATGATGTTCCATTGTTACCCTTCATTCATTTATTCAGTTTCTGTTGCTTAATCCTAATTATGGTTGCAAGGAGGCTAGTGCCCATCTCAGCCGACTCTGGTTGAGGGCAGGGTACACTCTGAACAGCTCACCAGGCCATCGCAGTCCATTGTTACCTGTATATGACAAATGAACTTGAAACTTGAGTTATAGCAAGAACTACTGTTATTTCATCCTGTGTCTGGACTTGATTAAAGATAAATGTGACATGGCGCTGTGACATGTGACATAAATGTGACATATACCTCCTTCTCTGGTATGATGCCTATTTTCAAACCTACACTTTTTTAAACTCTAGATCGGAAAAAAAAAAACATAACTACCGATAATTAATTATATTTTTATCACAGGAAAACCAGGGACCGAATAACCATTGAAAATTTTTTCAAGAAGAGCATTCTCTTTTTCATTTTTTTCACTTTCCTTTTCTGATGACAATGTTTTCCCCCCACTAATCATGAATGACTTTCTGTTTTATTTGAAATAAGCTGCAGCCAACTAGAGGAAAGAGGAATTATGTTTCATGGATGACGCACAGAATATACTAGTATAATGACCTCATTCTTTAAAATGTGTTGGCGGGACAGATATGGATGGCCCTTGAGTTTGACACCTGTGGCTTCGGGCTTCTGTAGAAATGGAATGACCAAACAAAATCTGAAATTCCTTTGGTTCAAATGCAATCAGATGGAAATCAGTGACATTTTTCAGCATTGAAAAACTGACTCATAAAATGATGCATTCTGGTTCTCTAGTAGTCAATGACATCATCTAATTTGGGGGTGGAGGGGGGGAAAATCAGGGTAAATCCAATTAGGAAATGAAATTGTGAGATATATTGTGCAGCATGTGGTGGGGCTGTTGGAGTAGTGGGTAGGGTGCAAGGCTCATGATTGAGAGGTTATGGGTTTGAATACCCGTTAGACCCTCACTGTACTAAGACCCCTGGCCAAGGTCTTCACCATAATTGTGCCTCTTTCCACCCAGCAGTACTGTATAAATAAAATACTGGGAAAGTAACCTGTGATTGACATCATCTGGGAGGAGTTCAACTTCTTGTTGCTTCATGTGAAACTAACAGTGTACGGAGAAATTTTTTACACATTAATATAATACACCAGTATGTGACTTTAGGACAATATGTCCAGTTCGCCAATGAGAATTACCTGACACGTACAAAACCTGTAGAGTTGAGCAAAGGCTAATTATCTAATTTATTTGTTCACCATAGACTTATATGCTGGGAGTTTGGTGAGCAGGTTTAAGAGAACTGAAAGCACGGGTCAGTGATTCACATTCATCAGCGCACACAGAGGGTTTTACTTGTGACCTCATGACATTATGTAATAAATCAGCATTTAATTGCTTAACTTAACAAAAAAAATTACAAGACAAGGATTTTTACAATATTGCCTGCTTGTATCCATTCATTTATTTTCTGTAACCGATTAATACTAATTAGGGTCACCGTCACCGGGAGGCTGGTGCCCATCCAAGCGAATTCCGGGCGAGAGCAGAGTACACCCTGGACAGTTCACCAGGCCACCGCAGGGCGGAAACACGCTGACGGCTATGCAGCTACTCTTGTCGAAAGTCAGCAATGGTTCTTATACATGAACCTCACACCATAGACAGTGAGAGACATGGCCGGCCTTTGATAACCCAGTTGGCTGCACTGGGGGCCTGCTTGTATTGACACGTTAATAATACAGTACTTTGAATAAGTGAATGAATATTATTTAACAAAAAGAACTGCTTTATAAATATTAACAGTAATAGGGGATATCATATAACAAGCATGTATAAAACAAAATACTCAGTGTGTTTTGAAATCAAGATACAAAAAAAAAATAATAATAATAATAATAAAATAATTATTCAAACTTGCATAACCTTATTGTACAATATTCCTAATAAATTATGATGTACAGTATTTGGAAACTTATCCTTTAAGAAATTTGGCGTAAATCACTGTGTTTGTGGTCTATGTAAAAATGAAGCATTGAGGTATTGCTGAAATATGTACAACCCCTGATATGGATAATACAGGATAACACAATCAGTCTGATGTCATTGAAAGGAGTTCCTCTGTCTTGAGTAAGCCTTGGTTGTACAGCTGGATTTTATACCGGAGCCTGGTTTTGGCAGGATTTTCAATTGTACTTTCGTAAACTTGTCTTCTGTCATCTGTAAAAATCATCAGGGAAAAAAAAAAAAAAAAAGATTACAGAGTTTGGTGTTGAAACAACTGAAGCCATTTATAAAATGATGTCATATGTTGTCTTTTGACAGCTCTAAATGATGTTTGTCTCCAAAACAAACAGAGTCATGTACTTGGTGATAGTGTAGAAAGTATTTTTTGTCGAGGGATCAATTATCTTAAGGCATTCTTACATACCTTGAGGAATAGATGTGGGATTGTGGCTAAAGCCATTAGCCCAGCAGTCCTCACAGCCGATTTCTGCTCCAGCTGAACAGCTGCACTCAACAGGCCAGCTGCTGTATATATCTAATGCAGGCGTACACTCAGTCTGAAGGCATTGCACAGCTGCATCCTTTCTAATTCCGTTTGCGACAGAGCCGCCCGCCAGACACATGCCACATTCCTTCTTGACCACAAACGCGACCTCTGACTGGCTGCACTCTTGAGGTTCTGACCCCTCAAAAACCTTAGGCCTCATCATTTCATCATCCTCTTCCGGCAAGCTGGAGCTCATCTTATGATCAGTGAGAGGTATGATAGACGAGGTCGTGTCATCCAGGGTCCGTGGCTGCTCATCCAGGGCAAGAGGCAAAGGGAGAAGCTCACCAAGCTTCCCTATCACCTAAGAGATGTGCACAAACAGTAATCATTTAGCTTATGGTTCAGAAGTGTAATATTAATAGAAGCACGGCGTGCATTTGTTCGTAATTGGTGCATTTACATCGTCCATGCTTGGTCTGGCTCGGGCTCGACTGCTCGTACATTCCAGACCCAAGCGGAGCAGGCATAGGGCAGCTGCAGTGGGCCATGCTCCTGCTCTGGAGTCCAAGAAGCAGAGGCAGGCGTCGACGGAACCCTTCTCTTCTACCTCTAAACTTAGAACATCCCTCTAAGAAAACGTAAAGGAAAACAAGGTATTAAAATCTGTTTACTTTGGGAGAAGAGTAAACTCCATAATTACTGACACTCTCAACAACACTTCAATATAACTGTATTGGTGCAACTGGATCACAAAAGGTGGCCGGATGTGTTGTCCGTAGAACGTCTCCCTCATAGCAAGAAGGGTCAAGGTTTGAGTCCTGGACTTGGGGCGTTCCTGTATGGGGTTTACATGTTCTGCTTGTGCTTGCGTGGGCTTCGTCTGGGTACTCTGGTTTCCTCCCACAGTTCAAAAACATCCACAATAGGCTAACTGGCTGTTCTAAATTGCCCCCAAGTGTGTATGTGAGTGTAAATGTTAGTATGTGAGTGCTGGCCCTGCAATGGTCTGACAGCTGTTCAAGGTGTACCCTGCTTCACCCAGTGTTGGCTGAGATAGGCTCAAGCCTACTCATTGCCCCAACAGCATTAAGCATTAAGAGATGAGTGGATCACACAAGTAATCACATGATCATCACTGTGAGATATAAACAGCACAAGCCTCCAAAATGCCTATGCAGTGGTACGTACCTCACTTTACGAAATTAATCCGTTCCAGAGCCTTTTTCGTAACCTGCATTTTTCGTTTGGTGAGACTTTCGTAAAGTGAGGTACCACTGCATCATGGAGGTGGATCCAAGATTTTTGAAAGCTGTTTTCAATCTGGTGATCCAGGAACTCTTGGAACGAGCATCATAACACAAATCAATGTTTTGCATCTCTGTGTTCAGATTTAAAGATTTCTAATATGGTCATATTAGAAACAGGAGTGTATGTACAAAAACAAAATAATAACGGGATCCCTCACTTTCCGCGGTTTATGGGGACCGAGACCACCCCCAGCCCCTGATCACCGATTTCCACGAAGTAGGAACGACCCCCCGACTGACGTATACATGCAAGTATATATAATATCAATAAATACATATCAATGCTATAAATGCTTATAATAACAATTAAACATGCAAAAATAATGCATAAGATGTAAATAAAATATAAATACACACACACACATACAGACGCGTACACACGCAGATTCGCACCTCTCAATAAAAATGTAAGAGTTTTGTTGGGGGGTTTTGGGTTGTTTTTTTGTTTGTTTGTTTGTTCTTTTATTGCATAATTGGCCCTGTTTTGCAGCATGTTCTTTACCATTTCCCCTATTTTTCCAATTTCCTTATTTTTGTTATTTTTCAATGAATATTTTTGAAAAACCCACGATGCACTGAAGCCGCAGAAACTGAAGCACGACATAGCGAGGGATCACTGTATAGTGGCATGAAGAATAATGAGATATCAAGTGATTAAAAGTGTCTCCAGTGGGATTAGACAGAACAAAAAGATCCATTTGATTCCAGACTTTTCATTCCTTTTCTGAACCACTTGATCCTATTTAGGGTTGTGGGGAGGATGACGCCCATCTCAGCCGACTCTGGGCAAGGGCAGAGTACACCCTAGACAGCTCGCCAGGCCATCGCAAGGCATTAACACACTGATGTCTATGCAGCCTACTCTTGATGAAAGTCAGCAATGGTTCTATTACATGAACCTCACACCATAGACAGTGAGAGACATGGCCGGCCTTTGATAACCCAGTTAGCTGCACTGGTTGGGGGACAGTAACAATCCGTTGAGAGTGGGGCTTGAACCCCCGACCTTGGGATTGGTAATCCAGCACTTCATCACCGGCCCATCACTACCCACCCAATCTTCTCACATAGAAAGAAAATCTTTTGGAAAAGTGTCATTGGACTATCATAGCACTCATTCATTTTCCGAACAGCTTACTCCTAATTAGGGTCATTGGGAGGCTGGTGCCCTTCTATGAGATCATCAGAACCAGAATTATTTTTTTCCCTTACCAGTAAAGTTTGCTTTGGTGTCTCCTGTATCACTTTCTTGCCTGTGCATGTCTCCAGAATGACCTATGTGTAAATATATACATCATGTCCAGTTCTGAATAAACAAGACTGTGCAAAATGATAACATTAATATTAGGAGTAGAAATAAATAGTATCAACTCACTATACCAAGGCTGTAAATGTCTAAGTTAACAGATAGTTTGCCATCACGTATATACTCCTCCGGTAAGTACGCCAGATTGCTGCGTAGGCCGATGTCCATGGTGATGGTCCAGCTCTGGTTAATGGTGTGGGGTCTGAGACGAGCCATCCCAAAATCAGATAGCTTGGGCTGCAAGCGCTCATCGAGCAAAATGTTTGAACTGTAGACCACAGACGCAGGATTTAATGGTAAATTTAACATTATACAACAACTGCAGCAGCGATGCTGGTGCAAATTAACACTCAGTGGTACCTTGTGATATTTCCACAGATAACCTGGCAAGGCTGGGTGATGTGTAGATGATGTATCGCCTTTGCTGTGCCTTTAATAATGTCAAGTCTTTCCTGCCATGTCAGAGGCCTCTTGGTTTCCTATATGAAATGACATAGTAAGCACAGAAGTCTGTCACCCATACCATAGGGGTCCTTGTTTATACTGAAAAAAATCAATGGCAGTAACTGGATTATTAAATTTGAAAAGGACGCAACTCCAAGCAACATTTTATTTTACATGAGAGGCCACATAAAATCATTTATTTAACAAAGCAGTTCTTATAGTTTTAATTCATAGTTCTATATACTGTAGTCACTATTCGAGTTACGACCTAGATCAGTTCCGACCAACCAGTCATAAGTCGGATTGGTCGTAAGTCGGATATTTAACACAATGAAACCGAGACCACCCAGCACTCGCCATGAATTCATCTGAAGCCTATTCTTCACCTGCACAGCTCGCAACATCACTTTCACATTCCTTTGTCTCTTATCTTCCAACCACGTGTATAGCAACTTTTCCATCTCTGCAATCGGTTCTTGACGCGGTTTTGTGATGATAGTTGATTTAATTGGAGATGCTGCTTTCAGTGCTTCCTTAATGCGGTCCTTGTCCTTCAAAATTGTAGACACCGTGGAGAGGGAGAGACGGAGATCTCAGCGATGGAATTGACTTTTTTCCTCCTTCTTGCTGCTTTATCACTTTCATCTTCGTCTCCAACGACGGTGCCTTCTTTGCTTTCTTGGTAGAATTGCCATCTGATGAATCGGACTTCCTCTTGGGGGCCATGGTAACGGTGTACAGTAAATGAATGCAAAATTGTAGTGTAAAAGAGATGTTACTGCGACGGGGTCTACTCACTGAGTGTAGTGGTAGAATACAGTGAGTGTGAGATGCTGGAACGCTGCTACAACTATCTTACGCGCTGCACTGCCGAACATAAAACTCATAATAGGCATCTGCTAGACGTGGTCGTTAGTACACGTGGTTGTAACTCGCATACGTTGTAAGTCGGATACTGACTATATATATATATATATATATATATATATATATATATATATATATATATATATATATATATATATATATATATATAAAAGGACAGGACAAAGGCTTTCTATTGAAACTCCATTTATCACTACAGATCTGTTTCGAGGGGTGGTGAAACCATCCCCTCTTTTCAGGTGATTACAGAAGAATGATTACAAAGTTTGTAATCATTCTTCTGTAATCACCTGAAGAGAGGGGATGGTTTCACCACCCCTCGAAACAGATCTGTAGTGATAAATGGAGTTTCAATAGAAAGCCTTTGTCCTGTCCTTTTGTTATTTGCTCTACCAAAAAGTATTGAGCACTCTCCTACGGAAGGATCTACTCAGAAAATCCTATATATATATATATATATATATATATATATATATATATATATATATATATAAATTGATTTATGGACATAATTTTGGATAAATTTACCAATTATCTCCTATGAAAGAAAGGGTTTCAAATTTGGCGGAGTTGAGCCATTTTACTATTAAAGGTCCTCGAATCAAAAAAGAATGAATAATGTGCACATTTAGTACAAAATATGATCTGTATCTAACATCAGAAATCATCACATAATACTGTGTCTTTAATAAAACACAGAAACATCCACATTCCAATGCATTCATTTATTGCATTTTGGCAGACACCCTTATCCAGATTATCTTGCATTTATCTATATACAACTCAGCAATTGAGGGTTAAGAGACTTGCTCTAGGGCCCAACAATAGTAGCTTGGTAGGACTGGGGCTTGAGCCATTGACCTTAGTATCACCAATCCAGTGCCTTAACCACTGAGCCATCACCACCCTCAGTCGATTGTCATGCAAGTATAAAACTTCACAGTATTTCACAATAGCACAGATATCTGGCCACAAACAACTCCCATCTCCATAGTCTGATTCATCTCCACACCTGTCCTCAATTGACTCTAGGTGGTTGACTATGGTTGATGATAAAGCCTCAGGAGAGTGAGATACTTTGCAAGATTTTATTCATACCTTAACTTGGTTTCCTTTATTGGAGGTAGATGCTGATCTACATCATACTTATTGTCCTTGGTGAAAGGGGAAACTTTGTACTTGGTTACTGCAAATTTCTTTCCATCCTTGGTGGCGGACTTCTTATAGACGTTTTACAAATTATTTTGTCATTTATACTGTATTATTTCCGTAAGGAAAACTTTGACTTCTGCATTTATCCCATCCAAAGTGAGAACACAGTGCTGCACCCAGGGAGCAGTTGGGGGTTAGGCACCTTGCTCAAAGGTAATTCATTTCAAAATCCTTTTCACTGGAGCACGGCAGACTTACGAAAGCAAAAATGTTGTCGTCCACAAACGTTCCGCAATTATTCCCTCATCTTCCGTGTCGTCCCGTATGATTCTGTAGTTATTCCTCAAGTCTTCCTCCACTTCTGTATGCTTCCGGAAGGCTAAAATATTCCCTGAGCACGTTCACGGAAAAAAATTCCGTGTGTTCCGTGAAGTCACTTTGGCGTTCTTTGGCGTACCTGTTCCGCACATGCTGTGAACGTTCTGAGAGTGTAAGAATTTCCACTTTTTTGTAGGATTTTCACCCATTTTCCGTGTAAAAATGCCGAAGCTCTTCCGTAGACTGCGTTCCACACCTTTCTGCTACAATCCTTGCATGCCGTAGTCCAGTGAAATGGGGCTATCATGAATGTCGAGGCAGGGAAGGTGCAGCTCACTCCCCCACCACCACACATTTTCCTACTGGTTTGGAAATCAAATCAGGAACTTTTCAGTCCCAAAGTCCTCTTATTGCTTCTTAAAATCCCACATGTCCAATCACATCATTGATTTCACCAGAAACTTCTAGTTTTCCTACTTCTTCAGTAGATTTCCTTTCTGTACTCCACTGTGTGGGCGGGTCTGATAGCTTCAAACTCCAATTTTATTGGATTATAACAACAGCCACAGACTGCACGTGTTGTTTGAGTAAAGAGATAAATTTCCCTCATTTTGATTGGCTCATTTCCACGAAGCCAAACACAGTTGGCAAGCAAACACAGATGGACAGACATGGAAAAACTTCAACCCGCAGACCAGCTGATTGCCAAAACTTGGGACGTGCTTCCTGTCACATAAACACTGCAGCGTGTGAGTCCAATAAAATTAGAGTTTCAAGGTATCGGACCCGCCCACACAGAAATGATTGGCTCTCCGCTTCGCGCCACAGTGACGTGACATTGAAAGTAGATGAATAGATTTGCTCTGAACAGTTAGAAAGTGAAGCTGCATCATCTCCTGCTTGGCCTTTTAAGATGCTGGCACTGCCGGCAGCGCAAACAACCGTCGTATGCAACACTTGCGCTGCACTGCCATGAATCATGCTTCATGACTGTTGCGGTCGTAAAGTCGATCAGACGTAACTCGCATAGGTCGTAAATCGACGACTCATTGTATTGAATCGTTAACCTGGGAGAGGCCTTGTGGGTGTAACTGTTGAAATCCTGACAACATCCAAAAAACATTCTCAGATAACGTCAGTGAGAATCATCCCTGATAAATGTAACCATTGTTTTTTAAACCAGAAATATGAATATAATGCAGTTTTTTTTTATAGTGCAGCTAATTAATGGCCAGTGTCCAATCTTACATCATATGCTGCACTGTTTTTAACATCCACTTGTTTGCTAACCCTTGCAATTTCCTGATCATGAATCTTTGATGCCATCTGAAGAGTTGTTTCATTACTGTATTAATGAAGGAGAGGGCGAGGGACTGGGGTTTCATAAACGGAAACTTCAGGAACAGAAATGACTAGGATCTGATTTACATTTTATTTATAAGTCAGAGCAATAACCGTAGCAATAAATAGCAGCACTGTCATTGCATCATGTAAGTTGGTGCTGAGGACAAGGGCTGTTCCTATTTTCAAGTGCGCAACTTATTACTGTCCCCGCCTGTCTTTGTTTGTTCTTGTGAAGGGAAGTCATGTTAAAAACAAAACTGAAGTTGGTCACTGAAGACGCACACTCTACATTTTGAAGTTTTTCCAACTCCCAGCGTACAGAGCTTGAACATTAGCCATCTACATGGTTCATCTGGAGGGAAAGTCCAATCTCCTCCAAAAGCTTTGAAACAGCAAGAAAAAAAAAAAAAAAAGGGAAAAAACACAGACACGCGCAAACACGCACACTTCCTGATATTTCTATATAGATGTGTCAGATCATATGGAACATGATAATTTTAGTGGCAGACTGCACAACTTTACCTGAGCAAAAGTCTTGGAACATTCAGTTTTAAAGTTAACAGTATTTAATATAGGGATCCCTCACTTTCTGCGGGTAATTGGGACCGAGATCCCCACGCGACCATCGAAATCCGCGAAGTAGGATCACCCCACCCTCCCCGACTGATGTATACATACATGTATATGTGTGTATAATATCAATAAATACATATTCAATGCTATAAATACTTATAATAACAATTAAACATTAAAAAGTAATGCATAAGATGTAAATAAAATATAAATACACACATACAGACGCGCGCACGCAGATGCGCTCCTCACATAAAATTGTAACTAGTTTTGATGGGAGATTTTGGGTTGTTTTTTTTTGCGTTGGTTTAGAGGGGGGTTTTTTGGTTTTTTTTTGCATAATTGGCCTTATTTTTGTGGCATTTTCCTTAATTTTTTCTCCTATTCTTCCTTAATTTTCTTATTTTTTAATTCGATTACTATTTAAAAAAAAAAACAAAAAAAAACAAAACGTGATGCACTGAAGCTGCATGAATTAAAGCACGAAGTAGTGAGAGATCCCTGTATTTGAATGCTTGGAGGAGTACAGTAGTACTGATTAGCACTGATTAGCACTCTCACCTTACAGCAAAAGGTTCTATTTTTAACCCTTGTAGCCAACCAGGGTCTTTCTGTCCTGGGTTTGCATGTTTTCCCTCCGCTTGGTTTGCTCCAGTTCTTTCCTCAGTTCAAAGATATGCACGTGAGGCTAATTGGCTACTGTAAGCTGCACATAGAAGTGAGTGAAAGCAGTTGGTGGTGTCTGTGTTAACCATAATTCCTGTTCAAGGTGTAACCTACTGGTTACCCGAAGACAGCTGAAATGCAGCTTTCTCTGTGATAAAGATGAGCAGTATCAATCGCGGATTAATGGATGCATCTACCTTGCAACTCAGTGACATCACAAAAGACGTCACGCTGTTTTGTGATTATAGTTGACTTAATTGGGACTGCTGCTTCTTGTCCTTCAAAATTGTTGACACCGTGGAGTGGGAGAGACGGAGCTCTCACTTTCACTTTCATCTTCGTCGCCAACGACGGCGCCTTCTTTGCTTTCTTGGTAGAATTGCCATCTGATGAATCGGACTTCCTCTTGGGGGCCATGGTAACGGTGTACAGTAAATGAATGCAAAATTGTAGTGTAAAAGAGATGTTACTGCGATGGGATCTACTCACTGAGTGTAGTGGATGCTGTGCTGCCACAAATATCTTACGCGCTGCACTGCCAGACATATACGGTAAACTCATAATAGGCAGCTGTCGCAAATACGGGTGGTCGTAACTCACGTATGTCATAACATGGATAGTGATTGTACACTTTTTGATCTCAAACCCAAATAACTGTAGTGTAAAACAAAAACAAAATACTCGTAGGCTTTTACCATGTCGACTCTATGCCAGTTGGTGCAATGTGTAATTAGAAAATAGGCAACATGTTTGTGATGTGTGCAATAACCAACATAACATTGATATCAATAGAACTTTAGATAATAATACGCATTTTATTATGAGAGTACATAGAATAAAGATGCTTTAACACCCCTCATGAATCTTCTTCTTCTTTTACTTTCGGCTGCTCCCTTCAGGGGTCGCCACAGCAAATCATCCGCCTCCACCTCACCCTGTCCTCCGCATCTTCTTTTCTGACTCCAACGACCTTCATGTCTTCCTTCACCACATCCATAAATCTCTTCTTTGGTCTTCCTCGAGGCCTTCTGCCTGGTAGTTCCAACCTCAGCATCCTACTGCCAATATACTCACTATCCCTCCTCTGTACATATCCAAACCATCTCAATCTAGCCTCTTTGACTTTGTCTCCAAAACATCTTACGTGGGCTGTCCCTCTGATATATTCATTTCTGATCCTATCCATCCTCGTTACTCCCAGAGAGAACCTCAACATTTTCATCTCCGCTACCTCCAGCTCTGCCTCCTGCCCTTTCTTCAGCGCCACTGTTTCTATTCCATACAACATCGCTGGCCTCACCACCGTCTTGTACACTTTTCCCTTCATTCTTGCTGACACTCTCCTATCGCACATCACACTGGACACTTTTCTCCAACCATTCCAGCCTGCCTGCACACGTTTCTTCACCTCTTTTCCACACTCTCCATTGCTCTGGATTGTTGAGCCTAAGTACTTAAAATCCCCCACCTTCGTTATCTCTGCTCCCTGTAACATCACCGTTCCTCCTGGGTCCTTCTCATTCACACACATGTATTCTGATTTTCTGAGGCTAATCTTCATTCCTCTCCTTTCCAGGGCATACCTCCACCTCTCTAGATTTTCCTGCACTTGTTCTCTGCTCTCACTACAGATCACAATGTCATCTGCAAACATCATAGTCCATGGAGATTCTTGTCTCACCTCGTCTGTCAGCCTGTCCATCACCATAGCAAACAAGAAGGGGCTCAGAGCTGACCCTTGATGCAGTCCCACCTCCACCTTGAATTCGTCGGTCACACCGACAGCACACCTCACCGCTGTCTTACATCTCTCATACATGTCCTGCACCACTCTAACATACTTCTCTGCTACTCCAGACTTCCTCATGCAATACCACAGTTCTTCTCTTGGCACCCTGTCATATGCTTTTTCCAGATCCACAAAGGCACAATGTAGCTCCCTCTGACCTTCTCTGTACTTCTCTATTAACATCCTCAAAGCAAACATTGCATCTGTGGTGCTCTTACTATTAATACGGAAAAAAAATCTTTAGAACTCTTAATTTTTATTTGCTTCCAGATTCTGAAACTTTATCCTGGTCCGATCATTTTCTTCAGATATAAACATGGTGTGGCCCAAATGATTTGGATACAGCCGTAGCCTAACTGCTTTCTGGGCGCCCCAGTGTATGGAAGCCCACTGCTCCAAGTGTGTGTGTGCTCACTTTGGATAGGTTGTATGCAGAAATGATAACTTCCCTTGTGTAATTAAAACAGTATATCAAAATTAAATCTCCCTTCATATACAGTGATCCCTCGCTACTTCGTGCATCAGTGAATCGCGGGTTTTTCAAAAATATTCATCGAAATTTAAAAAAAAAAAAGGAAATTAAGGAAAAATATGGAAAAAGTTAAGGAAAATGCTGTGAAACAAGGCCAATTATGCAAACAACAAAACAACAAAAAAAAACCCAAAACAAAAACAAATACCAACCCAACAAAACTACTTACATTTTTATGTGAGGTGCAAGTCTGTGTGTGTGTGTGTGCGTCTGTATGTGTATGTATTTATATTTTATTTAGATCTTATGCATTATTTTTGAATGTTTAATTGTTATTATAAGCATTTATAGTGTTGAATATATATTTATTGATATTATATACACATATACATGTACGTATACATCAGTCAGGGGGGTCGATCCTACTTCGCAGAAATCGATGGTCGCAGGGGGTCTCGGTCCCCATTAACCACGGAAAATGAGGGAGCCCTGTATTACTTAAGGGGCAAAAAACCCTTTCAAACAAAAAGCAACTAGTTTCTACTAACCAGTACATATCAGCTATCCATTAATGTTTTGTCTATGGGTGGTGGTGGTGGTGGTGGCCCAGCCATAGGGTGCTGGAGTACTGACCCAGTTCAAGCCCCAGTAACAGTGCATTGTGACCGCTGACCCTCCAGTGCACCTAATTGGGTTATAAGAGGCCACTCATGTCTCTCACTGTCTGTTGTGAGAGGCATGTAAACGAGCCATTGCTGACTTTCATCAAGAGTAGGCTGCCTCTACGAATTAGGAATAAGCAGTCCAGAGAATGAATTAATGTTTTGTCTAGTACATCTAAAAGGATCCAGAATATGGCCACAGTGACACATATATCATTCATATTGTATTGATTCTGCTAGAAATAAGTTATGAGTTGACATACCTCATTATGCAGGTTCTGAAATAAAGATCCATTGGACATAAATGGATAGACCAAACAGTAGCGTTCATCCTCTGAGAAACTACCCCAAAGCTCCACAATGTTGGGATGATCATTCCTGAGAAGTAAAGAGAAAGTGTTTTAATGGCACAATAATTCCCTTTTTCAATTTACTTACTTTATGTCATTATAGACGCTCCCCGACTTAGGTTTTTGTTTGGTTCCGGACGGCCGAACGTAAGTTGAAAATGAACGTAAGTTGTTACTCTATGTTCCAGTGACGTATGACGTTCATACTGTACTATACATCCATAAGTACCATTACCGTATCTCATAAAACACCCCTAAATCAATTACAGTAAAACCTCCGCTGACGAACGCTTAAGCTCACGAACTTTTCGCCTCAAGAACATTAAATTTGCGAGCATATTGTCTCTGCTGACGAACTAGTTTTCGGCGGACGAATCAAACCACGCGGTCGAACAGCGCCACGGTGGCGGCCACGAGAAGCTGACACACGCTCACGGCGTCACAGTTCGTCACACCCCTTTCTTTGAATGCGGAAGTGGTTTGTGTTTGATAGACATTTTGGACCATATTGAGTGTACTTTTGCTATTATGGGACCGAAAAAGACCCCACCACAGGCGGAGATCATTGAAAAACACGAACGAGGTGTGCGTTTGTGTGACTCAGCGTCCCAGTACCAGTACGCTAAGTCTACCACCATCCTTAAGAACAAGGAAGCTATTAAGGGTGCGTGTGTGGCTATGCGTGTTTCCAAACAGTAGGCGTTTCCAAACTCTCCTTCCAAACAGTAAGTCCCTCCCTTCCTCCTCCTCCCACTCCCTCCTCCTCCCACTCAATTCCATTAAGCCATCAACTACCATCACAAAGGTAAATAAAACGACTTTATTATACAGTACAGTTTATTTCTTTAATTACAATACAATAGACATTTATTATACATAAAATAAGGTATATTTTTGTGTAGTTTTAAGGCTTATTTAGTAGAAAATTATGTTTTATGGGGACCTGGGAACGGATTATTCTCATTTTAATGGTTTCTTATGGGAAATAAATGTTCGGAAGACGAACTTTTCGCCTCACAAACACTTTCTGGGAACCAATTATGTTCGTGAGCAGAGGTATCACTGTATTATAAACATAACATTGTAAAATAATATCAAATATATCAAATAATATCAACATTAATTTCAAATACATTAAATTCAAGCAAAATAATTTCAAATAGATAAATTTTAATCAAATAATCAAATAGCCTTTAACATCGTCTATGATGTGATCTTTCTGCTTGTAAATGGTTCCCACGGTCGACGAATGGTCACTTTACATGAAGCTGAGCTGAGTCACTTTATGTGAAGCTTAAAACAGCCAATCAACGCTTACAATACGTGAAGTGCTCCACCGAAAGTAGTTCACTTGCTGCGCTTGACACAAAGCACGGGTTATATGGACTTCTGGTCTTTCAAGTGAACAAGGGCGCCGTCGAATACTCGTTTAGTACTCAGCCTGCACTGATGTGAATCACCAGCAGACTGGAGAGTTCTCTTTCTTTTCTGGATTCGGGTTTCATTCATTTTACAACTCTCTTTGCTTAACTGAGTATGCATGGTAGATTGCGTCGATCCGAGCAGATAGTTAATTCATCTCTGTGTATGAGACTTGCACCCATGCTAGTAGGCTTACGCTTCTGACCAACCATATTTGCTTAGGGTTACAAAAGTCTGCAAGACAGTGTAAACACAAAGATCACAGAGACAACGTCTTAACACAAGGGTAACACGCTATATAGCTGATATATGTGTGTATATATATATATATATATATATATATATATATATATATATATATATATATATATAAAACTGAACTGGGAAGAAGGAGGGGCACGTTCAGTCTGTTGTTTGTAAACAATTGATGCAGCGTCATTACGTCACTGTGTCATTACTTCAGCGTACTACGTAGGTACGTCTAAACTCAAAATTTGACTTTGTTTTTGAAAAAGAAAAGAAAAAAAAAACGTAAACGTATTTTCGAAAAAACATAAACGTATTTTCGAAAAAACGTAAAATGGATGAACGTAAGTCGGGGAGCGTCTTTATAGTACAATGTTTACAGTGTGTATTAAGTATCAACTGGCTGAACTTACAACTGTAAAACTTCAATTTCGGTTTTGAACTTTTCCCACAGAGTCTTCCAAGACTTCTTGTTCCCCTGTATTCAAAGTAATAAATAAGCATAATATTCATCTGATGTATCACAATTATTTTTGATATTCTTCCACATGTAATAACAGAAATACTTTCTGTCGGTGATATTTATAAACAGTTGTTTTATATTAAATCACTGCTGTTCTTACCCAGGCTCAGACATTTCTGTGTAGAGTTTGCATATTCTCCCAGTGCTTGTGTGTTCCTCCCACAGTTCAAAGACATGCACATTACGGGAATTAGCTGTTCCAAAGATGACCTCAGGTGTGCATGTTGCCCAGTGATGGTCTTCCAAACTGTTCAGGGTATACCCCATATTCAAACATCAGTGGCTCAAACAGGCCAGAAATTTATCCTCCCTGTGACCCTAGCAGCAAGAAGCGTTTTTGGCAAAGAGGAGAGTGAGTGATTTTACTCACAGTATGTTTACTACGTAAATACAGGGATCCCTCACTTTCCGCGGGTAATTGGGACCAAGATTCCTCCGCAACCACCGAATTCCGCGAAGTAGGATCAACCCCCCAAACCCCAAACTGACGTATACGAACATGTTTTTTCCTTTCCGCCTTTTCCCGTTCTTGAGAGTCGCCACAGCGAATCATCTGATTCGCACATTTGATTTGGCAGAGGTTTTTACGTCGGGTGCCCTTCCTGACACAACCCTTTTGGCAAGGGACAGAAACACGCTGATGGCTTTGCAGCCTACTCTTTACGAAAATCAACAATGGTTCTTTACCTGCCTCTCACCATAGACAGTGAGAGACATGGCCCGCCTTTGATAACCCAGTTAGCTGCACTGGAGGGACAGTGACAACCTTGTGGGGACTTGAACCCCTAACCTTAGGATCAGCGATCCTGCGCCCTATCCACTAGACCACCACCACTGCCACCGTATACTTACATGTATATGTGTATATAATAACAATAAATACATATTCAATGCAATAAATGTTTATAATAACAATGAAACATTAAAAAATAATGCATAAGATGAAATATATAAATTTATAAAATATAAATACACACACATACAGACGAACGCACACAGATGTGTACCTCATAAAAATGTAAGTAGTTTTCATGGGAGGTTTTGGGTTGTTTTTTATTTTGTATTTGTTTACGTTATTTTTCATAATCGGCATTGTTTTGCGGCATTATCCTAAACTTTTCCTCCTATTCCTCCTTAATTTCCTTATTTTTTTAATTCAACGACTATTTAAACAAAAAAACCGCGATGCACTGAAACCGCATAAATTGAAGCACGAAGTAGCGAGGGATCCCTGTATTATTGTATTCATTCTCATTCATTCATTTATTCATTCACGGGGACGTTGGTGCCTATTTCAGACAACCCCGTTCCAAGGTAGGGTACACCCTGAACAGCTCACCAGGCCATTCACATGCACACTCACACCTAGAGGTGATTTGAAACAGCCAATAAACTTACTGTGCATGTTTTTTGATGGATTGTGGGAGGAAACTCCGAGGAAAGAGGAGAGAACATGCAAACTCCACAACAAAAACACTCTGAGCCTGGGAATGGAACCCAGACCTTCTTGCTGTGAGGAGGACATGCTAACCAATGGGCCACCGTGCTGACCCGACATTCATTCTTTCATTAATCCTACATGGCTCGCAGACTTTGTGTGAATGCGAGGTACAGTATACTCTAAGCAGTTCGCCAGATCATCACAGGGCAACATACGATCCACAATTCCCACTCTCATCTTTGGGCAATTTGGAAAAGCTAGTTAGCCAAATGTGCATGTCTTTTGACTGTGGTAGGAAATGGAGAACCCGAGGGAAACCCACACTGGCACAGGGAGAATATGCAAACTCTGCACAGAAACACATTCCTGAGCCCAGAACTCAAATACAAAGTCCTTCTCGCTGTGAGGCGGACATGCTAACCACTACACCACTGTGCCATGCAGATTAAAATTGAAGATTTTTAAAAAAAAAAATTTAGACAATCAGTTTACCTTACATTTATATACTCAGATGGTTATTTGTTTAGTTGTTTGTAGATGTTGTCAGGAAAACTGTGCACAGTACCTGCTTGAAAACCTTCACAGCAAAGTTTTCATTTCCCCGTCGTCCCTGGTAAACCTCTGCAAATGTGCTTTCTCCAATTTTCAAATCTGGATGGAAGTTCCTGGTTCCAGCTATCACCTCAGAGTAAGTGATCAGAGTCTTGTTTTGTCTTCCTATGATGGGAATGGGGAGAAACCCAGGGTTTAAAAACTTCTGATTATTCAGAAAAATGT
>CM045733.1:17437500-17460000 GCA_024760905.1 Plotosus lineatus
AATAATTGATTTAGTTTTATGAGATATGGTAATCGTAATGGTAATGGCTGTATAGAACAGTATGAGCATCATATATCACACGTCATACGTCACTGTAACAACTTACGTTCACTTTCAACTTGCGTTCGGCCGTCCGGAACCAATTAAAAACGTAAGTGGGGGAATGTCTGTATTTTATATATATATATATATATATATATATATATATATATATATATATTTTATTCATTCATTCATTTTCTTAACTGCTTAATCCTAATTAGGATTGCGGGGAGGCTGGCGCCCATCTCAGCCAACTCTGGGTGAGGGCAGAATACACAATGAGCAGCTCGCCAGCCCATCGCAGGACAGAAGCAGGCTTATGACTATGCAGCTACTCTTGATGAAAGTCAGCATTGGTTCTTTTACAGCCTCACACCATAGACAGTGAGTGGCATGGCCGGCTTTTGATAATCCAGTTAGTGGCAGTGGGAGGGGGCAGTGACAGCCCGTTGATAGTGGGGCTTGAACCCCAACCCTTGGGATCAGTGATCATATATATATATATATATATATATATATATATATATATATATATATATATATATATATATACACACACACACACACACACACACACACACACACACACACACACACACACACCGTATCTGACGTGATAACCGCCCAGCGCCCAGGGCGCTTAAAAAAATTGGAGCGTGTGGGCGCTTATTGAAATGTTACCAGCGGAGTAGAACAGTAAGTGCTTATTGCCATCGAGGTGAAAAACATGAATAATAACAGAACAATAAAAGAGTTTTACTGATATTTGTGTTATTCATTTTGTGGTAGCAACCAAACTACTTACATGAAAGTTGGGAAAAAAAAAAACAGCATAAAATTTTTAATAAAAGACCCCTTACTTTTTCTCCCAGTGCTGTTCCTTTAAGTATTTTCCCCGAAGTAAAATCGAGCCAGTCAACATGAATGTAAACTTTAGCACATGCCACGTTGAACCAATCAACACGAACATAAACAAAAGCACATGGCCAGGAACGTGCTTAAATTTATGTAGTTAGTGAGCAGGAGGATCGGGTGAAAAATACTCGTCATCACTTTCTGATAGGTCCATATCTGGCTCATCGCTCCATTTATTCAGAGCATCCACTTCAAGTCGCATGTTTACAGTCAGCTGGTCATGCGCATCAGCTTCGCCTGGTGTGGGTTTTTCAAACCCTTCAAAGGGATCACTGTCGTCATCAGACTCCTCGAACAATAAATGATCTTCACTGCCATCTAAATTATATTATATCAATTATATTGATCATGTTACCTGTCGCGGAAAGAGGATAGTTTTGATGTTTTTCTCATTCTGATAACACATCACAGAAATGATATTTTTTTTACCTAAAATTTCCTCGCTTTTCTGTGCCACATGAGTTTCTCTTCGAAAAGTAATTTTATTTTGTTTCATGAATGACCTAAGCCAGCCACAACTTGCTTTGAATGATTGGTTGCCTTCTACCTTATGCAATCGTAGTGCTTCCAATTTAAGAGCCTTGCCGGTCACTCTTGTCCGTTTCCTGCATGCTTCGAGCCATGAAATAAGTTCTTGTTCAATACGCATATAAACAACCTTTCTCCCTCCACCAGCCTTTCGTTTTCGTTTTGTTTTATCTACCATTTCAAGGAAATATTGTTCTTGTTTTCGCCATTCATGTACATGTTTCCGATCAACATTAAATTATTTTGATTCTGAAGAATTTGTTGAATTCTTTCACTTTCAGCTTGAATGAGATATCATACGCCTTGTGCGATGTTGCATCCATCATAACATCTGATTTTCGTTTAGGATTTTTAAAAAAAAGCAGTATCACCTGGAAAGATTCCACATTTAGTAGTTACGTCATGTACATACGGCTTGCCTTTGGGATAAAACGGCACTTCTTTTAAGCATGGCATCAACTTTAATACATGATAGTTCTATTCGAATATTTCATATTTATCATGAGATTTGGCAACCCTTCCTTAACGAACAGTTAACAAAATACCGTCAGCTGTCTAATCCTCACAATAGTTTTGCTGTTGCAGTTTCTAATGGTTCAGCGGTTGTTGGACATTTACCAAGAGAACACAGCAAAATATTTCCCTGTTTTTTAAAGCATGGCGGAACAATCAAATGTGTTGTTACTGATGAACATTATAGACATTCCCCAGTGGTAGGGGGTGTGATGTCAGGAACTTTCAGCCGAATCTAAAAATGCAGAAGACAGAGTATGAATACGGATGAGCTGTATTGTTACAGGGAAGTCACTAGAGCACGGGGAAAACGTAGTCACTGCTGGTGATGCGGAGAAACATAAAAATCATAAATTAAGGGGTTTGGCCATCACGGAGCTGAGAACCAGGAGCCAGAGAGATCACGGGAAACGGGGTCGCAAAGAGGGACAATATTCTAGCGCCAAAAGGTGCGCACTACTCATCTTTATGGAACGGTAGATTGGTGAGTGGATGCATTGTGATCCGCCCGCGTGTGACAGCCACGCCCCTCTGCCGGAGCCTGCAGTGTTTAGAATACTGTGTAAACTCACTTTTACAGGCAGTGAACGCATCATTTTATGGTTACAGAGACTGATCAAATAAAATTGGTAAGTTTGATCTACAATTTTGCTCCCAGTACACGTGGGTGATTATTACACTTAAGATCAAAAATATTGGGGAGGTTTATTGGAGCAGGGCGCTTATTACGTCTAATACGGTGTAATATATGTATACACACACACACACACACACACACACACACACACACACACACACACACACACACACACACACACACACACAGTCAGCCCCCAATTTACGAAATTAATCCGGTCCAGAGCCCTTTCCGTATTGCGGAGATTACGTAAGTAGGGGTCACATCTTACATGTTAAACGCCTAATTTGTTCCAAGGCTCCAGTCCTTGGACTGGATAAACCCCATAATCCCTTTAAAAATGATAAAAATACACCAATCTTGTATGAAATATGTGTTAAAAGTAAAAGAAAATTATTAAGTAAACTTCTTCTTCTTCTTCTTTTACTTTCGGCTGCTCCCTTCAGGGGTCGCCACAGCAAATCATCCGCCTCCACCTCACCCTGTCCTCCGCATCTTCTTTTCTGACTCCAACGACCTTCATGTCTTCCTTCACCACATCCATAAATCTCTTCTTCGGTCTTCCTCGAGGCCTTCTGCCTGGTAGTTCCAACCTCAGCATCCTACTGCCAATATACTCACTATCCCTCCTCTGTACATGTAAACCATTATTAAAAAATTTTATTAACGCACATACACACACACACACACACACACACACACACACACCTCTCTGTCTGTCTCTCTCTCGCTCTCTCTATCTCCTTCTCTCTCGTGCACTGCAGGCCACACCCACAAGACGTGAATTCAAAGCGCATTACCTGCTTGACAAACTCAACTTTAATTTGATTCCTTGAGGGATCGAAATTCCAGATGAGCTCAAATGCACCCACATTTATTAAACATTTACTGAATTAAACAATTTAAAAAAACTAAACTAAAAACTAAAGCGAAGCTTCCTTCTGTCTCTATCTGGGAGGCCAGCGGGGCGGGATGTTAAGAGACAGCCAATGAGCAAGCAACTCGAGCGTCCTGTGAAATTTAGATTGGCGCGTTTGAATTTTGAATTTGTTTTCGTAAGAGGGGGTTGTTTCGTATTTCGGGGATGGAAACTCAAGAAAATGTTTTTCGTAATCCGGGGATTTCGTCTTCGTAAATTGGGGGCCGACTGTATAATATATATATATATATATATATATATATATATATATATATATACGCGCACACACACACACACACACACACACACACACACACACACACACACACCTTGTGCAGTGATGAACTCTGACTACTTTCCTATATTGCTATGGGCTAACCTTAGGGGTACATTAGCATGGACCCTACCTTGGGGGAGAGAAATGGTCTCCTTCTGTGAAATATCTTCTTTCTTGCATAAGATTACTCTTGTGTTTTTCCATAAGGGGCAGTGGTGGTCTAGTGGTATAGGGCTCTGGATCGCTGATCCAAAGGTTGGGGGTTCAAGTCCCACTCTCCACAAGGTTGTCACCCCCCCCCCCCCCCCCCCCAGTGCAGCTAACTGGGTTATCAAAGGCGGGCCATGTCTCTCACTGTCTATGGTGAGAGGCATGTAAAAGAACCATTGCTGACTTTCCTAAAGAGTAGCTGTAAAGTTGTCAGCGTATTTCTATCCCTTGCTAAAAAGGGTTGTGACAGGAAGGGCATCCGACGTAAAAACCTCTGCCAAATCAAACGTGCGAATCAGATGATTCGCTGTGGCGACTCCCGAGTAAAAGGGAAAAAAGCCGAAAGGAAGACGGACAGACTCTTATGTTTTTCCATGATTCGGGTTAAAGTTATAACCACATTACAGCCATTAAAAGGTCTATTTCTTACACAAACATCTCTAAAAGTAAAAATAAGGGTATTTAATTCAATAATGTATGAGGCAAGGTATAGAATAGAGAATTATTTAGTTGAGGGGTTGTTATCTACCTAGGCCAAAGGTCAAATAATTCTCTATCATATGAAAGTAAATTTCTAGATTTGTTTTATTACTGTCTTCTTCTTCTTCTTCTTTTCCTTTCGGCTGTTCCCTTCAGGGGTCGCCACAGCAAATGATCTGCCTCCATCTCTCCCTATCCTCTGCATCTTCTACTCTTACTCCAATGACCTTCATGTCCGCCTTCACCACATCCACATGTCCGCCTTCACCTTCACCACATTTGTTTTATTACTGTCTACTCTGAAAATAATTTTCGAGTAATAAAACAAATCTAGAAATTGACTTTCATATGATAGAGAATTAATTGACCTTTGGCCTAGGTAGATAACAACCCCTCAACTAAAAAATTCTTTGTTCGCATCATAATGCTTTGTGTGTGTGTCTAGACCTTATCCGCGTTGATTAAATGAAATATATTCAGAATGCAGACCTCCACCAAGGTAGTACAATCCTGTTTTTACATGGATTATAATGGTGGATGACATAAAATTACATTGTACACTTGTGGCCTGTTCTTGGAATTTTTTTTGCCTCTTTTTTGTTCTGGTGCATTCTGGGTGATTTCCACCTCCTTGCCCTATCACACAATGAAATAAAATATCCCCCTGGAGACTCTACTTGATCCGGATACAAATCAGGGCAAAAAAATTTAACCAGTTTTTCACTGGCCCAAGGCCCACATTTGGTTAAAATTTCATAGAAATCCATCTATTGGTTTTAAAACTATTGTGTTCACAGGGAGACACAGACGGCCAATCTTATAATCTTCCTCTTGGGTTGAGGCAAAAAAATCGAAAATGCAAAATTATGTGACTTCTGAAAAGGTTGTACCATTCAAAGAAATCATTTTTTTTCTCAGTTAAAAAAAAACAACAATATTGTCAAAAATCATATATTAATTTCTGTGCCTAAGTAGATTAGGCTGGAAGAAAGCCTCAAAACTATTGGAAGCTAAATGCATAGAAAACACATGCTCTCTCACTCTCTCTCTCTCTCTCTCTCTCTCTCTCTCCCTCCCTCCCACACAAAGAGGTAAATTAGTACTTATAGTAGAAGTTCATGAATAAAAGACTGTATGGCTCAAAAAGAAACCATAAATATATCCCTGTACATATTGAAATAATGATACTGATTTGCAAGTAGTTTCATTATGTTTGTAAAATAATTCTTTGCAGATTAATGGAAATTGGTATGCAGTTCAATGCAACCTGGCTTCAAAAAGTTTGAAAAGCCCTGTTCCAGCACATGTTTGAATGTTACCCCAGTGAGACGATTAACTCTCTATTAAAATGTTCTCACTTTTACACACGTACAATCAGTGACCATGGATCGTTACAGAAACATTCATTCATACTGCCTCGGATGCATACTGTCAATCAAACGCACACCTAAAACCGCATGAGATTTTGGGGGCTGTGCTTATTTTATATTTATTTTATATTTATAATTAATTCATCTGTTGATCTTTTAAAAATTGAACTGTATCTACTCACTTCCCCTCTTACATATTTTAGCTGATAGTTATTATATTATTAAAATTATATTTTTACATTAGATTTATTTTTGATGGAAATATGGATAATAAATACTGTGATATACAGTTTTGTATACTCATCATGCATTATGTTTGTTTATAATTGTATTAAAACATGCACGAGCCCCAGCGAGAACAGTGTTCCACACTGATGGGTTAATCCCGAGTAAAGGTTGCAAATACGGCGATCCCTGGACCTTCAGTGCATCGCGGGTTTTTAAAAAATATTCAATGAATAATAAGGAAATTAAGGAAATTAAGGAAAAATAGGGGAAAAGTTAAGGAAAATGCTGTAAAACAAGGCCAATTATGAAAAAACAAACAAACAAACAAAAATAAAAAGCAAACCAAACAAAACTATAGCACTTACATTTTTATGCGAGGTGCACATCTGTGTGTGCATGTGTCTGTATATGAAGGTATTTATATTTTATTTACATCTTATGCATTATTTTTGAATGTTTAATTGTTATTATAAGAATTTACAGCGTTGAATATGTATTTATTGACATTATATACACATACATGTACGTATACGTCAGTCAGAGGGGGGTCGATCCTACTTCACGGAAATCGGCGGTTGCAAGGGGGTTAAGCCATGTTTTGTGGAAAAATCAATTGGTGCACTGCCAAAAATTCTCTATCAAATATTTTTTATTTGTTTATGTTTGATTATTTCTTTGGTTACCAAAAAAAGAAAGAAAGATAGAAATAAACACTCAGTATTTTTTCCCAGATGTTGGTACGCATCACTGATGTATAAACATTGTTACTTGGAACATTTATATATGTTGAAAATGACCGCTGGTCAAAAGTAAATAAACGAATGCAGTGTTTTCAGTCAGGCAGTGGTGACTTGGTGGTAAAGGTGCTGGATCACTGATCCTAAGGTTGGGGGTTCAAACCCCGCTCTCAACTCTCGGCCCCCCCCCCCCAGTGCAGCTAACTGGGTTATCAAAGGTCAGCCATGTCTCTTACTGTCTATGGTGCAAGGCTGTAGAAGAAGTATTGTTGACTTTTGATAAGAGTAGCTGCATAGCTGTCAGCATGTTTCTGCCCTGCGATGGCCTGGCGAACTGACCAGAGTGTACTCTGCCCTCGTCAGAGTCGGCTGGGATGGGCGCTTGCGACCCTAATTAGTATTAATCGGTTACAGAAAATGAATGAGTGTTTTCGGACCTTGAATAATGCATACAAGTAAAAATCTATAGTAATGTTTGAGCTTATAATAAGGGTGAAATAACTTTGATTATCGTATTGCTATTCACACCGTTACCGTATCCTGGCATGCTCGCCACCAGTTTTTGACATCGCTCCTAGGTGACTTTATGCCACTTCTGGTGCAAACATTAAATCAGATTAGCATTGTTTAAAGGGTTGTAACCATCTTTCTTCCTCTTCATCCCATTACAGAGGTTTTCGCTGTGGTTCAGGTCTGGAGATTGGGCTGGGCATGATAGAGTTTTAATCGTGTGGTCCTACATCTACACCGTTTGGCCCTCTATCCACATCACTATTTGGTATGGAACACTGTCCAGCGGGAAAGCATAATCCTCAAACTTTGGAAACATTATCAGAGCAGAAGGAAGCGAGTTTTCTTCCTGGATAACATTGTACACGGTTTGATTTATGTATTCTTCACAAACAAAACACTGCCCCATTCTAGCCTGAGTGCTGAAACACTCCCAGACCATCACCCATCCTCCACCAAAATTTCACAATGGGTGTCAGACACTTTGGCTTGAATGCCTCACCAAAACTCAGTCTAAAAATTCGAGGACCAGATGATGGGAAAAGCTGAACGGTAGACTCATCAGAGAAGATGATCCTACTCCAGCCCTCTCTGACCAAATTATATTTGATGGTATCCACAGTTGATGGGTGACATTCATTCTGGTCAGCACAGTCTTCACCCTTTGCCAGTCTGTAACTTTGTTGTCCCCAGTGTCTGCTTCTTATGACCTGCAATAGGCCCTTGACCATTCGCGGTTAAGCGCTCGTTAATGCCCTCGCATACTTGCGGATTGACGACAAACCCAGAAGTAACTGGCACGTGATTCAAATTTAGCCAATAGCTGAGAGCTTTTAATTCTCCCTCCTGCTGATTGGTTGCATATGATGTGTACACATTTCTTTTTATACTTCACGCACATGTTATCAACGTGATTGCATGAATTGCGAAGTAAATTTTTCCGTGTGTTTTTAATGATTATTTAAGCCCTATGATGTCATTCAAATGCCCAGCATCTTCTCTAGCTTTTGGTAAGGAGCCTAAACGCTTTATTTATTAATAAATATTAACATCGGGATGCAGATGAAAAGGAATTAATTTTTTTTTTACAGACATAGCAAGAAAGTCATGGGTTTGAGTCATTGGCTTGGCGGTCCTGGGTGTTGTTCTCCCTTTACAGGTGTGGGTTTCCTCTGGGGTACTATGGTTTCCTCCCACAGTCCAGGGACATGCACTGGCTGGATACCTGGCTGTTCCAAAATTGCCCCTGGGTGTGAGCTTGAGTGTGAATGGTTGGTTGGTTGTGTGTGTGTGTGTGTGTGTGTGTGTATGTCAGCCCTGAGATAGTCTGGCGAGTTGTTCAGGGTGTACCCCACCTTCGCCCAGTGTCAGGTAAGAGCCAGCAAAAGAGTGACAGTCCATAATACTTACACAGACTACACAAACAGCACTCACCATGAGAACAGAACAGATCGAGTGCACGATAGTGTCCCATGTCCTCCAGAACCCTCATCAGATCCGCTACGGTTTTGTTCTGCTGAGCCCAGGACCAGAGCAGCTCGTGGGTGGGGCTCTTCCCGGATGCTGCGCGCACCTCTGAACACCTGACTTCCAGCCAGCTGGGCAGGATACGGGCAGCTGAACAGAGGAAAGAAAGAAAAGAAAAAAAAAAACAGCAGCACACGTGCGATCAGGCAAGATGATCAACAACACAACAGAGAAGTGCGGCTGAGCGCTCGCGCACGCGCACTGCACGTCTTTCTTACCCAAACCCCTCCATCCGAGACTGTCGAAGCTGCTGTCCATCACTTTACAAAATGTCTCCATTAACAGCGGCGGCACGTCGAAAAGATACGTGGACGGCTCCAGTTTGTCGGACATGGTTTCCAGAGAGTGTGCATGAACAGCTGGAGTGAAAAACTCGGGCTGTGCAAACAGAGTCGTAGATGCAGTTGCAAAAACTCGGAAATACCCAAGCCCCGCCCTTTTCCGTATCAGTGACGCACGTGTTTTTGGCTTGTCTGAGCCGAGCCAAGTCTTGTCGCAGACATCCTGTACACAAGGGTTTTGTTCTGGTTCTACACTGCACACAGGTTGCCTTTTAAAATAGAGCATATCATTAACATTTTACAATACATTTGGGTCCTGAAATAAATAATAATTCAAAAAAGTTTATAAAGAATAATAAATAAAGAAAAATTAAAGATATTAGTGTATGGTACTTCTGATTGCTTTTGCTATTTATATTTTTATGATGGGTGATTGGACATTATAATTTGAGAGGCACTGATGCTTGATATTGGGGAAGTACCCTTCCAAGCACCCTATTTATTATTTCAGTAGGTGGAAGAAGTACGCCCACCACCATGGAACATCTAAACACAATGATTGACTTGCTGGTTTTAACTTTCCTTTGACTTGTGCCTCTTATAGAGGTCTTCTGACAACATCTTGAACAGGTCTGGGCTCTGACCAACAGCATTGTGTAAAGTGTGTGTGTGTGTGTGTGTGTGTGTGTGTGTGTATATATATATATATATATATATATATATATATATATATATATATATATATATATATATATAGATAGATAGATAGATAGATAGATAGATATACTGTATATGTACGTGGAATTGGAATCTCTCAGATGGTCAGATGGTCTCAGATGGTCTCAGACAGATGGTCTCAATATCCAGATGGGCTCATCCAGGAAGGGCATGTGCGGACTTTGCCAGGCCAACCAGGCAAAGCATACATGGCACTTCTGACCAGCTGAGAGATTCCTGATATATATATATATATATATATATATATATATATATATATATATATATATATATATATATATATATATATATATATATATATATATATATATATATATATTGATTTTATTGAGCATATTGAGAGTATTGAGCACTCTCCTACGGAAGGATCTACTCAGAAAATCCTCCTATATATATATATATATATATATATATATATATATATATATATATATATATATATATATATATATATACTGTCTGTATACACATAAATTATACACATATATACATATATACACACACACATATGTGTATATATATATATACACATACACACACACACACACACACACACACACACACACACACACACCATTTTTATTAAGTGCCAGTGGCCAGCGAAAGCGCTGGCTACTATTAGCCTAGCGCTGGTTATATTTTATAATCGTAAATAATAATATTTGATAATATAATAATAATCTTTAATAAAAACATTTTCATGGCTTTGTTTGGCTATGTACTTGACAACACAATCTTGTGTTTTGATAATTTCTCAATCGGTTCACTTCCAATATCCCATGATGCATTATGCTACCTCATTCATTGCATGCTTTTTATATACATGCCGCCATTTGCCTGTGCTCCCGTGTAGATTTAGATCGTAACGGGTCGTACAAACCCGGGGAAAATATAGTCCAAATTGATCTGAGTAGTACCGACAAGCATGGCGCCGAAGTGAAGTAGACCGACATTAAATACATTGTGGAAGTGACTCAACACCGATGATTCCACTGTTTCGGAAACATCCGTATCTCATGAAATAGGAAAAAAAGTTTTATGTCATGTCCGAACACAAATTATTTCTTGATTGCACTGAGCGATAATAGTGAAAACTAACCACCAACTAAACTAACCTAATCTTAGTTTTAATGGATTTGTGCCACACTGAAGTTCTGAATGCTTTGCCTACACTGGGGATCCAGCAGACCTCTGAAATGGAACTTTGTGACTCTGAAACAGATTCTGAGTCAGACGATATTTAAATTAATAAAATCATAAGAAACTGATATTACATAAACAGTTTTTACAGATTAGGGTAGCAGTTCGATTCACAAATGTTCTGTATTAGTAAGGTAACTGTTAGGTTTTTCAAATAAGTTTTATGTACTTTCCTCTAAGAAGTCCACTATTGTTGTAACAAATACTATTTTTTATAATATAAACTTTTAGTTTTATTTGCTTCTAGCTTGTCTGATTTTCTCATAAATATGGGCCCAAAATGCACCACAGAGCACAAGAATTTTAAAAATTTTTATGGGGGTGGCCCCCCAGACCCCCCTGCAGTAGGGGACACCCCTCCGGCACCCTCCCCATTCTTCCCTCAAACAATTTCCACCTCCTGCTTATTAATATCCTTCTTCTAGTCTAAAACTTAATGAATATCCTGTATACTGTATATATATATATATATATATATATATATATATATATATATATATATATATATATATATACATATATTTACATTTATTATTTACATTTAAATTTTTTACATATTTACATATATTCTTCTATAATCACCTGAAGAGAGAGGATGGTTTCACCATCCCTCGAAACAGATCTGTATTGATAAATGGAGTTTCAATAGAAAGTCTTTGTCCTGTCCTTTTATTTTTGTTATTTGCTCTACCAAAAAGTATTGAGCACTCTCCTACGGAAGGATCTACTCATAAAATCCTCTATATATATATATATATATATATATATATGTGTGTGTGTGTGTGTGTGTGTGTGTGTGTGTGTGTGTGTGTGTGTGTGTATGTGTGTATGTATATATATATATATATATATATATATATATATATATATATATATATATATATATATATATATACAATATGTACATGTATATACAGTGCAGTGCCAAAGTTTTTGCCCCTTACTCATTTTTTACATTTTTGCACCTTTTTCACATTTAACTTTTTCAGATCATCAAACAAATTTAAACATTACACAAAGATAACCCAAGTATTGAAAAATGCATTTTTCCAGTTGTCATTTTATTTGACAAAAATCCGATACAAATCTATGTCATCCTCTGTGAAAAAGTAATTTCCCCCTTGTTAAAAGGTGAGGTACTTGTGATTAATCCCATTATTGGGGAAAAACTGAGTTAAATTTCATGGCCACACCCAGGCCTGATTACTACCAGACATTTCCAACGAGGAGATCCTTAACATAAAACTTGTCTGACAGGTGAGGTAGACCATACTGAACACACATCATCATCATCATGCCACGATCCAGTGAGCTTCAAGAGCAAACAAGAAAGAAGATGATAGAGACGTCTCAGTCTGGGAAAGGATACAAAGTTATTGGTAAATCTTTGGGACTCCAGCGGACCACTGCCAGAGCCATTATCCATAAATGGAGAAGGCATGGCACAGTGGTGACCCTTCCCAGGAGTGGCCGACATACCAAAATTACTCCAAGAGCACGGCGCAGACTAACCGCAGGAATCACAAAGGATCCAAAAACCACTTCTACACAACTATAAGCCTCACTTGCCGCAGTTAATGGCAATGTTCATGACGCAGAAAGAAACGAGGCAAAAATAGTATCCATGGAAGAGCTCTGAGGTGAAAGCCACTGTTGACAAAAAGGAATATCAAGACATAACTCACATTTGCCAAGAATCATCTTGATCATCCCCAAAGCGTTTGGGAAAATGTCCTCTGGACTGATGAAACTAAAGTTGAACTTTTGGGGAGAAATGCATCCCGTTACATCTGACAGAAAGGCAACACTGCATTTGATAAAAAGAACATTGTGCCAACAGTGAAACATGGTGGTGGAAGTGTGATGATCTGGGCCTGCTTTGCTGCTTCAGGACCTGGGCGACTTGTCACGATTGATGGAACCGTGAATTCTGTTCGCTACCAAGAAATCCTGGCGAAGACTGTTTGTCCATCAGTTCGAGACCTCAAGCTAAAGCGCACCTGGGTTCTGCAGCAAGACAACGATCCAAAGAACACCAGCAAGTCCACTTCTGAATGAAAAAGAACAAAATGAGCGTTTTGGAGTGGCCTAGTCAAAGTCCCGACTTGAACCCTATTGAGATGCTGTGGCATGACCTTATAAAGACTATCCATGTCCAAAAAACATCCAATCTGGTTGATCTTAAATAATTCTGCAGAGAAGAGTGGGCCAGAATCCCATCACAGAGATGTGAAAGACTCATCACCTCTTATCGTAAACGCGTGACTGCAGTTATTGGAAAGGGTGGTTCAACCAGCTATTAGGTTTAGTGGCAATTACTTATTCACACGGGCACTTGTAGGTCCAGATGTTTTTTCCCCTTAATAAATGTAATTTGCACTGAAAACTGAATTTTGTGTTTACTTGTGTTTTATCTTTGTATAATATTTAGGTTTGCTTGATCTGAAATGGATGACAGTGACGAACATGCAAAAAATGTAAGAAATTGGTCAGGAGGTAAAAACCTCTGCTCAGCCCTATACTGTACATATATCATTCATTTTTTCTATAACCACTTAATCTTAATTAGGGTTGCAGGGAGGCTAGTGCCCATCCCAGCCGACTCTGGGCGAGGACAGAGTACACCCTGGACAGCTCACCAGGCCATAAATCACAGGGCAGAAACACGCTGACGGCTATGGCACTACTCTTGTCAAAAGTCAGCAATGTTTCTTTTACATGAACCTCTCACCATGGACAGTGAGAGACATGGCCGGGCTTTGATAACCCAGTTAGCTGCACTGGGGGGGGGGACAGTGACATCCTGTTGAGAGTGGGGCTTGAACCCCCAACCTTAGGATCAGTAATTCAGCACCTTTACCGCCAGGCCACCACTTCCGCGTCACGTGTAACAGCTTGAAGAAAAAAATCCACACAGCCTTCGAGTTCGGAGAGGTGATGCTGCAAAACTTCGGTGAGACCTGCGTCGAAAGATGGCTGAAGGTTGTTGAAAGTGGAAGTGATCGTGTGGTGGTATAGACATTCATTCATTCATTCATATTCTGAACCGCTTAATCCTAATTATGATTGCGGGGAGGCTGGCACTCATCTCAGCTGACTCTGGGCGAGGGTGGAGTACACCCTGGACAGCTCACAAGGCCATCGCAGGGCTGCAGGTATATAGCTCATCTTTACTGTGTTGCAACATGAGGACAACTCCAGCAAGTAGAACTGCAATGACGCTTTTATTGATGTTAAAAATATGAAAAGCAATAAAAAGAAAAAAGAAGAAAAGAAGGATGGGTTAGGATTGGAGGAAGGAAGCTGCACCTTTCCTTCCTCTACATTAATGGTTAAAGTGCCCTTGAGCAAGGCACCTGACCACAAACTGTTCTACGGGTGTGGCAGAATACTGTTTAAAGTGTGTATGTGCTCACTGTTTACATGTGTGTGTGTGGTGTGTATGTGTGTGTGTGTGTGTGTGTGTGTGTGTGTGTGGGTGTGCTCACTTTGGATGGGTTAAATGCAGAAGTCAATGTTTCCCTTGCGGAATGAATACAATACAAAAAATAAAAAAAAAAAATATATATATATATATATATATATATAAAGAAAACACTCAGTTTCTTGTTACTGTAATTCTACTGGGTCATGGGGAAGCTGTAACCTATTTCAGCAGACAATAGGCAAAGGTGGGGTTCACAACACTGATCAGATCGCCAGTGCACCATAGATCCCACACACACACATAGGGCCAACATCTCCAACGATCATGACAGGCCTGTTTTGGTATGTGATCACAGCCGTGAAAACAAAAATAAAGCTTATGGCTTCACGACATTTGCTAAGTATGGCGCTTCAGTGCTCCCCTATTGAGCCATTGAAAAGCACACATATGGTCCCTTGAGGTCCATAGCCCTGGGGTACAATAGTGTAGACCAGGGGTGTCCAAACTACGGTCCATTTTTAATTGGCCCGCAAGAAATTTTATAAATAGAATACACTATATGGCCTTTAACTTTTGCCTGAGTGTATTGCACTTCTTAGTTTTAACACTGGGGGAGCTACTGTTCACAGCAGTTGCTCCACCAATAAGGATAATCAGAAGAAATTTACCCCACGTTTCGAACCATGGCAGAACCAAAGAAGCGAAAGGTAGAAAGTGAGTGCAGAAAATTTCAGACATGGTGGGACAGTCAATGTTTCTTGCTCCCACTGAGTGCAATGCCGTTCCAACCTTAAGTGAGAAAAAATATATTCCACAGCACCTGTGTGTTAATAAGCATTCAACAATGTGCATCAGTTCTATCACTACCCTGCTTTTGTGCGCCACTTTATATGCGTTTTTCTTGTTAACACGCAAAGTCAGCTGATCTCATCTGCTGCAGATTTGCCCCTTGATCAAGTGAGATTTTTACCGATTTTTAGCATGAGTGGTGTCGGATCAACACCTCAGCTGGATGGCCTGATTTACATACCCAGCGCAGCTGATACTCACCAGAATAATTTACTAAAATTATAAGCACTCCTGTTATTAAGTCCAGTTCAGTCTGTTAATGTTGATAACCGTTAATGTCCGAATAGCTTAAATAACAAGCTTGAGATTTACCCGTCCCATTTCCCCCTTTATTGCTCTTTCTCTGGACTGTGAGTCTTCTGACTAAGAACACTGCTGTTCTGAGAATTCTACTTCTTCTTCTTTCTTCTTCTTCTTCTTCTTTCAGCTTTTTCCCTTTTTCAAAGGTTGCCACGGCGAATCATTGCATGTTTGATTTGGCTTAGGTTTTTTTTTTTTTTTTTTTTTTAATTTTTTAATTTTTTTTTTTTTTTACGTCGGATGCCCTTCCTGACACAACCCTTTTAGCAAGGGGCAGAAACGCGCTGATGGCTATGCAGCTACTCTTTACGAAAGTCAGCAATGGTTCTTTTACATGAACCTCTCACCATAGACCAGGGGTCACCAACATGGTGGCCGCAGGCACCAGGTCACCCGCAAGGACAAGCCTGTTCACTGCTATTTTTACAACAAGTCCGTGGCTCCATAGCGCCACTCTCCATGGAGTTGCATCTAAAAATTTTTTTTTTTGCTATTTTTTAAAATTCAAATGATAATTTCTTAACATAGATGAATATAATTTTTATTAATACAGTAATAACATATAATTAAAGGTAAATCGAGCTAATTTGTTATTTCAGAAGTGTGTATCGACCTGATAACCCTTCACATTAATTGGTACCCAAGAAGTAGCTCTCAGGTTCAAAAAGGTTGGTGACCCCTGCCATAGACAGTGAGAGACATGGCCGGCCTTTGATAACCCAGTTAGCTGCACTAGGGGGACAGTGACAACCTTGTGGAGAGTGGGACTCGAACCCCCAACCTTAGGATCAGTGATTCAGCACCTTTAACCACCAGGCCACCACTGCCACACTGCTGTCCTGAGAATGAGCTAGATTTTTCTGAATAAATCAATAAAGATCCATTGATGAAAAGCTGTCATGTTTTTTCTTTAATTGTATTCAACAATTTAACATATTTGACCACTTTTAATTGATTTTTCTAACTTTAATAGACTAAAGTTAAGGCTATATACACCTAATTTCTAGTACACATGGCCCAGCCCCTCCCTCCTATATTTTTATGCATGTGGCCTTCAGTGAAAAAGGTTTGGACACCCTTGGTGTACACTGTCCCTTGGTGGACTCCTACTGTGAAATACGTACTATTCATCCTTGTTTAAGATTAATATTATATTACCGCATGATCCAGACTAAAATTATAACCAGATGTCAATGATAAAAAGACACGACGCACAATACCTCTTTAGAATATTTCTTTGACAAACACCTCTGAAAGAAAAACGGATTTGGAGGCTTAGTCAAGCAAGGAAGGTTGTGGGTGGTGGAATTATTGCAGTTGTGTTCTCTGGTGCTGCACTGATGTAGCCTACATGTCAGTGACCTCATTACAGTTACCTTGGGAGGTGCGACAGCAGCAGAAGATCAAACAGCTTTCTTTCCCCATGTTGGTTTTGATCAGCTCAGGTTAATGTAATAATCACGCAACTGATTGAGTCGTCACTGCGAATTTAACATACGTTTTAAGAAGTATAGTCATATCAGGGCAAACACGCCCACACTGCTGTCTATAAGGCTTTAACATTGCTGAATACATTTACAATCTTCACAAAAACACACACGTCCCACAACTCTCAGCAAGAAGGTCCTGGGTTCACGTCATAGGTGTGGCTGTTCTGTGTAGAATCTGCATGTTCTGTGGTCCTGTGGGTCTCGTCCTGGTTCTCCGGTTTCCTCTCAGCCTGGTAGGATCGAGCGGTTTGGCAAATGAGAGAGTGAGCCTCATATTTAATGAGCATGACTCCATGATTAGTTCAAAAGGTGGAATGTATCGTACATCCCTCTGACGTACAGACTGATTCTTTAAACATCTCTTGGTTTGTCACCTTTCATGTAAATTACATAAAACGTAATGTGATGTGCCAATTTCATTCCACAGGAAATTGTGTATGTGGTTTTTGTGTGTGTCTGTGCATTTGTCTCTTTGCTGTCCACAAGTGTGCGCTCAGTTATTACCCTTTCTTGTGAGCTATATAGTCTTCATGTTATTATTAATAGAGATTTGAGAGCTTACAAAAATTTTACTAAAGTAAAGTAATACAGTATATATATATATAATATATATATATATATACATATATATATATATATATATATATATATATATATATATATATATATATATATATATATATATATATATACACACATATACATATACATATACATTACTGTACATTACATATATATGGACACTAGCCAAATCAAATGTGGCAGTGGTGGTCTAGTGGTATAAGGCGCTGGATCGCTGATCCAAAGGTTGGGGGTTCGAGTCCCACTCTCCACAAGGTTGTCACTGTCCCCCCCAGTGCGGCTAACTGGGTTATCAAAGGCAGGCCATGTCTCTCACTGTCTATGGTGAGAGGCATGTAAAAGAACCATTGCTGACTTTCATAAAGAGTAGCTGCAAAGTCGTCAGCGTGTTTCTGTCCCTTGCTAAAAAGGGTTGTGACAGGAAGGGCATCCGACGTAAAAACCTCTGCCAAATCAAACATGCGAATCAGATGATTCGCTGTGGCGACTCCCGAGTAAAAGGGAAAAAGCCGAAAGACAGACAGACAGCCAAATCAAAATGTGAATAAGATGATTTGCTGTGGTGACCCCTGGAAAAAAAGGGAGAAAGGCAAAGAAGAAGATATATATATATATATACATAAAAAAAAAGATATATATAAATAAAAGGACAGAACAAAGACTTTCTATTTAAAACTTCATTTTCACTACAAATCTGTTTCAAGGGGTGGTAAAACCATCCTCTCTCTTCAGGTGATTACAGAAGAATGTCTGTCTGTCTTCCTTTCGGCTTTTTCCCTTTTACTCGGGAGTCGCCACAGCGAATCATCTGATTCGCACGTTTGATTTGGCAGAGGTTTTTACGTCGGATGCCCTTCCTGTCACAGCCCTTTTTAGCAAGGGACAGAAACACGCTGACGACTTTGCAGCTACTCTTTACGAAAGTCAGCAATGGTTCTTTTACATGCCTCTCACCATAGACAGTGACAGACATGGCCCGCCTTTGATAACCCAGTTAGTTGCACTGGGATATATATGTCTGTCTTCCTTTCGGCTTTTTCCCCTTTTACTCGTGAGTCGCCACAGCGAATCATCTGATTCGCATGTTTTGATTTGGCAGAGGTTTTACGTCGGATGCCCTTCCTGTCACAACCCTTTTTATCAAGGGACAGAAACACGCTGACGGCTTTGCAGCTACTCTTTACGAAAGTCAGCAATGGTTCTTTTACATGCCTGTCACCATAGACAGTGAGAGACATGGCCCGCCTTTGATAACCCAGTTAGCTGCACTGGGGATATATATATATATATATATATATATATATATATATATATATATATACATATATATCCAACTCCGGGTGAGGATGGCGTACACCCTGGACAGCTTACCAGGTCATCGCAGCGCCAACACACACGCAACCATTTATATTCACACCGAGGGGATATTCGGAACAGCCAATTAATGTACTGTGCATGTTTTTAGACTGTGGGAAGAAACTGGAGTCCTCATAACTTTTAAACTTGATTAGTGTTTTCAAATAGGGTGAGGTTTGGTAAAGCAGTAATTTTTAGTCACCCCATGAGCATCTTTCAGGGACATACACACAGTGCATTCATTAATTTATTCTCTGAACCACTTAATCCTAATTGGCGCTCACCTCAGCCAACTTCTGGGTTAGGGTCGAGCACACCATGGACAGCTTGCCAGTCCATCGGAGGAATTCACTGATAGTGAATGAATACATGAATGAAAGTCAGCAATGGTTGTTTGATAACCCAGTGAGCTGTTCGCAGACAGTGGTGACAACCCACTGATAGTGGTGCCTGAATCCTCAACCTTGGGATTAGTAATCCAGTATTTTCCCACTGGGCCACCTATATAGTGCCCTATACACAGTATAAGTGAGACAAAATGAGGTTAAAAATGAAGAGAAACAAGGGATTAAACACTGTAACACTACAAACCACAGCAGTTTATTTTTGCTCTTAATGCTAATACTATACTTAATTCACATGTACATTCCACATAAAGTTGTAAACTGTGGTCACCATTTAGTATTAGTGAAGCATTACCAAAAAACAATGATGATGGTAATTAAAACTAAATAAATAGCACCTTCTATAGGTGGCCTAGAGTCATTACATGATGTTTAAAGCATTACTCGACAGATAGATGCTGTGTACATGTTGCCATTGAATTCAGGCTGATACCTATTACAGATTTATTACATACCTTATGATAAACTCATTCATCCTGATGGGAAAAACCTCCTGCATCCATTAACATTTGTTTATATAAACGAATCTATTTTCAGCATGTATGAGAGGTTACGCTAAATGTTAAAAAATATTCAGTGTTTTTCAATAACCAACACATTTATGTCAATATGAACATTTTAGTAATATTTCATTCTTTAACACCAGTCTTCAGTCTGCCATAGTCCTGTAGTGCATGAATCCCATTTCATCTAATCCACAATAGTGTAATATTCTCCTACAATAAATAAAACAAACATGTAAAATTCACATATGATTATTATAATAAATATATCATATAAATAATAAATATATCATATAAATGCATTCACTGCCCAGCCAAAAAAAAAAAAAAAAAATATATATATATATATATATATATATATATATATATATATTTATATATACACACAGGGATCCCTCACTTTCCTCTGTTAATGGGGACCGAGACCCCCACGCGACCGCAGAGTTCCACGAAGCAGGATTGAAGCCCTGACTGACGTATATGTGCATGTATATGGTTATATAATATTAATAAATACTGTGTATATATATATATATATATATATATATATATATATATATATATATATATATATATATAAACAAAAGGACAGGACAAAGATTTTCTATTGAAACTCCATTTATCACTACAGATCTGTTTCGAGGGGTGGTGAAACCATCCTCTCTCTTCAGGTGATTATAGAAGAATTTATATAGATATAGAATATAGAATATATAGAAAAGATATTCTTCTATAATCACCTGAAGAGAGAGGATGGTTTCACCACCCCTCGAAACAGATCTGTAGTGATAAATGGAGTTTCAATAGAAAGTCTTTGTCCTGTTCTTTATTATTTCTACCAAAAGTATTGAGCACTCTCTTACGGAAGGATCTACTCAGAAAAACCACTATATATATATATATATAAATATATATATATATATACATAGGATTTTCTGAGTAGATCCTTCCGTAGGAGAGTGCTCAATACTTTTTGGTAGAGCAAATAATAAAATAAAAATAAAAGGACAGGACAAAGACTTTCTATTGAAACTCCTTTGCCTATGACACAGTGATTGCGGAGATGGTGGATGGCCTGATGGAGACTCTCTGTTCGCTGGGTGAGGAGGCAGAACCGCTTGTTTTGCGAGTCTCCTGGATCAAAACCAAGATCTAGGCTTTCGGCGACCTCTTGGATTCTGCTGTTGACTCGATCGCTGTGGGTTGCGAAAGTGTAGAGATCGTGGAGTCTTTCACTTACCTTGGCAGCATGATTCATTATTCCTCTGATTGCAGGGTCGAGATCAATCGTCAACTTGGCCTAGACTACGGGGCGATGAACTAGCTGGACAGGACAGGATCGCGGGGACAGCCGTGTGTGACATGGTTGTCGCAGCTGAGGGCTGCCTTGCCGGGGGGTATGGGCCCTGCGTAGGCCTTGTCAATCGCCAGGAGACGGCCGGATGAGTGAAGGTGGCTGGTGGACGTAGTGAAGTACCGTCCCGGCGAATGCCCTCATACCTGACCTACCTGACCTGACCTTGGCTCTCAGTCATTAATACTAGATCTCAGCAAAAGTTAATAGCAACAATGGATAGAAATACATATTGTGGTCATGTATAAAGTTGTCGAAAACATAATTCTATACCAATCACTAACAGTAATCAAAGCTAACGGTGGTCCAGGGACGTTTTTATCTATCACAGTAACTTTTTTGACAGGGCAGTAAATAAGTTTCACTTGAGGTGATAAATTTCAGATTTGCATACCCTTTGTCATCCATGTTCGTTTTACATATCAGGTTCTGTTGAGAAACATGGGGGAGTGAGGGGAGGGGCAACCAAAGAAAAGATTAAGTCTTTCAGAGTCAGTTTAAGTAATGTTTACAGAACATTGTTTAAAATGAGTGTTATCGTGTATTCCGTCGGTCCAGGACAGAACACCTGCTTGTCACTTTATATTTTTGGTCTTATTACCGCATCATATTACAAACTGATGTAGTTTACTGGAATGTATGAACACATAAAATGCTTGTAGTAAGATGTGAAACGTAATACTTACCCCAGACAAAGTCCTGAGTTTTCCGCATGTGTGTGACTCGGCATGAGTACTGCGTCCCCGCTTGGGGTCTGAAAGCAACACTCTTGGTGAGATGGAACATCCAACCCTGCTTGAAGGCCAAGTCTGTCTGTTGGGCCTCAGAAATCGCCTTGCCGTCCATCAGAAGCTCAATGCTGATGTCTGGAGGATGGAAATTACTCACATGGCAGATCAGGTGATTGCTCTTACCAAATTCACCTGGCTTATAGCTGTACACTTGGACTTTTGGTGAGGCTGGTTAAAAAAAAAAAAAAAAAAAAAAAAAAAAAAATTAATTAATTAATTCAAAATTAGTGATTTCAAGACCTCCTGGTGTGGTGTTTCGGGCATGTCCAACCGGGAAGAGACCCCGGGGTCGACCGAGAACACGCTGGAGGGACTGTCTCTTGGCTTGTCTG
>CM045733.1:17462500-17475000 GCA_024760905.1 Plotosus lineatus
ACTGCGAAAAGTTAAATGGTCAAATATTGTATTGTGTATTGTCTTCAGTTTTCTTTACCTAGTACAAGTACAATGCTTTATCCAGTACGAATACCATACTTACTCATGTAAAAAACTGTAGGTACTCGTACTCGATAAAGAAAACTCATTACAATATACAATATTTCTTCATTTAACTTTGGCCTTGGCTACACGTACGGCATCGTGCGGGATTTATTTTTTTGCTATTCGTGCGGCAATCCATTTGCACATGTGCGTTGACGCATCACCTGCTGGAAATAAGGTTAATCATTGTGCCGTATGTTTAGCAGCAGAATACAGCGACGATATCAGCCAGACCAGAGCCAACAGGATCCCACGTAGACAAAATATGCCCTAGAGGGCCTCCCTATCCACCGAGTCGAACGCCTTGCGAAAGTCCATATAGGCGGCAAGGAACCGCCTATCAAACTCCCGCAATTGCTCAGATAGGACACGGAGCGCCAGGATGCGGTCAACGGTAGAACTCTTCGGTGTGAACTCGGACTGTTCAGGGCGCTGGTGCGCTAGAAGCTGCTGTCGGATCCTGTCCAGTAGAATCCGTGCGAAGACCTTGCTCGGAACTGAGAGTAGAGTAACCCCTCCCTGGTAGCTGTTGGATTCTCAGGTATCAGCCTTCCTTTTCCAGATTGGGACAACGATGCCCCATTTCCAGTCAGTTAGGATGACACCAGTGCTCTACACCGAGCACACAAGAACGAACAGCCACCTGAGGACAGCTTCACCTCCCACCTTAAGCATTTCCACATGGATACCACAAACTCCTGCAGATTTGCCATTCGCCAAGTGCCACACCGCTCTCCGAGTTTCCTCGAGAGTTGGTGCGTCGCCGTCTGGGGGAGGGTCGGCAACAAGAGTTTCAGCATCTCCGACGGCCAGGCTCCAGGCGGAAGGGTCAGCACGATACAACTCCTCAAAGTACTCAGCCCAACGAGTCCTCACTTCAGATTCCTCGGTAAGGACACTACCGTCTGCAGCTTTCACCGTCTGGCATCGCGATGTGGACCGAGAGGAACGGAGACGCCAGATTCAAGTGGCCCTCGACCATCTCACAAAGATTGAGGACCGCAGTTTCCCGATCTCTTCGCATTGCCTTGACGGCTTCGTTCTTCAGGTCCCTGTCGAGCCTGTCTCGCTCTCTCGATGACGTCGATGGTCTCAGAGGAGATGGCCATTCCCAGTCGTCTGGGCGACCCCGGTATGCAGCCACTGGACACCTCCAGGATGCAGTCTCTGAAGCCAGCCCAGAGATCCGCCATGTCTGCACCCGCATCCATATTCTCCAGGGATTCACCAAGCCTACTGGTGAACTCGGAAGTCACATCAGGGTCCCCGAGTCGGCTCACGTCAAGTCGCATTTGACGAGCCGGGGCTTTCTCAGGACGCCTGAAGCGGATCTTCAGAGTCGCCACTAGAAACCCGTGGTCTCCTGAGAAGAGTTGGGCACTTCTGAAGACCCGACAGTTCTGGACCAGCCGCCAGCGATTACCTATGAAAACATGGTTGATCTCCTTTCTAGTGATGCCATCGTTGGATTACCAAGTCAAGTGTCGTGGATCCGATCTCTGGAATCACGAGCCAGCAATCCTTAACCCCCGACTTTTTGCGAAGTCAAGAATCATTAAGGCTTTTTCATCGTGGTGTCCAGAGCCATGAGGACCGACACATGTTTCGTAGCCATCCCGGTTAGTGTCAGTAGTCGGATTGAAGTCCCCCAGTACGTTCTGGGTGTCCCTTTCCGGAACCCCCGACATCATTGAGTTGAGCTGGTCATAGAAGGTTTCCTTTGTGGATCGATCACTCACCCCGGTCAGAGAGTACACTGCGACGATAGAGAATGTCCCCACTGTGTGAGTCACCCTCAGTTGCATAATACGCTCATTGACCAGGACCACCTCTGATACCAAGGGAGCCAATTGATCAGCGACAGCGAAGGCCACTCCTTGAGTGTGAATACCGTCTGCCCGGCCAGACCAGTAGGTGTACCCACCGACACTTGTCTCGCTGGACCTAGGCCTCCGCACCTCAGAGGGCCGCAACGCTGACGCCAAGAAGACTAAACTCCCTTGATACCAGAGGCAATTGAGAGTCGTCCCGCAGGGAAGTCACGTTTCATGCACCGGCCCGGACCGACCGCCTCAGATTCAACCGAGGCGACCGAAAGCAGCAGGTGTCCGACACCTTTGCACCAACTGCGTCACTCACCCTATCACGCCCGACCTGATTATTCCAGGATTTCACCCTTATCATGGAGTGGGGGTCCCGGAGGCTTTGCCCCCCCCCTCATACTACGCGCCTGAGGCAGGCATTGGGGTTACTCCCCTGGAGCGGACTCCAGTTTTACTTGTGTGTTTTGCTGGCGTTTTTGAGAGGGTGGGGGTGCAAACCCCACCCCCGAGGCTTCTCTAGGGCAGGGGCGCAGCTCCCTGACAGGCAGATGCCCGAAGGTACCCTAACTAAATATTCAGAACAGTTTTGCATGATCAGAAGTGCTGAGCCTGGTAACTATTTTACATCTATTCTTACATTTAGTCTTAGTCAGGAAAGTTTATTCGTTTCGGTCATGTTTTTAGTCATTTCCTTCAGAGCACTTGTCTATTTTTAGTCCATGGCAACTGACAACGTTTTAATGTTTAACTGATTAACAAATAGTTTGCAGTGTTGTATGTTAAATGTTCTATCACCGAATCTGACTTTTATGTACCATGGAGAACTGTAATATGCAAGAGTAGTGAAATAATACCAGGAAATATCAGCAAAGTTACAAAGGTCTACACAGAAGCTAGATGTACCTTGTAAAGTGTGATGCGCTAATGCTAAGAAATGAATATCTCCATATAGTGAAGAGCATGTCGTAAATAACTTGGGTCATCAAACATACAATATAAGCACTGCAAGTCAAAAGATTTAAATTTGTAATAGTATTTTTAGTTAAACTTTAAGAAATGACATATAGTAGGCCTTCTAGAAAATCTTCAATGGAAATAGATAATATGATAATAATAGAAATAATATTATAGAAAAAAAATAATAGATTGGGCTCAGTCACAGCATAATAGTGAGAGATGCAGCTTTGAGATCAGAAGGACGCTGCAGCCTCCTTCCCTCCATATTAGTGTCTGAAGTCCCCTTGAACAAGGCACCTGAACCTCAACTGCTCTCAGAGGCTCCACCAATGTGTGTGAAAAAAAACCCTAAAAAAAAAAAAAAAAAAAAAAATATATATATATATACTCACACCCACACACACACATATATATATATATATATATATATATATATATATATATATATATATATATATATATATATATATATATATAAAACAAAAACTTTCTATTGAAGCTCCATTTATCACTACAGATCTGTTTCGAGAGGTGGTGAAACCATCCTCTCTCTTCAGGTGATTATAGAAGATTCTTCTATAATCACCTGAAGAGAGAGGATGGTTTCACCACCCCTCGAAACAGATCTGTAGTGATAAATGGAGTTTCAATAGAAAGTCTTTGTCCTGTCCTTTTATTTTTGTTATTTGCTCTACCAAAAAGTATTGAGCACTCTCCTACGGAAGGATCTACTCAGAAAATCCCCTCTCTCTCTCTCTCTCTCTCTCTCTATATATATATATATATATATACACACACACACACACACACACACACACACACACACACACACATATATATATATATATATATATATATATATATATATATATATATATATATATACATGATGCAGAGGAGGAAGGTGGACATACTGTGTGTTCAGGAGACCAGGTGGAAAGGTAACAAAGCTAAAAGCTTAGGAGCAGGGTTTAAGCTGTGTTTGTGGGTTTAAGATGGGAAGAGAAATGGAGTAGGAGTCATCTTGAAGGAGGAGTTTGTCAGGAATGTTCTAAAAGTGAAAAGAGTGTCAGACAGAGTGATGAGTGTCAAGTTAGAAATTGAAGGTGTGATGGTCAACGTTGTTAGTGCTTATGCCCCACAGGCAGGATGTGAGCTGGAAGAGAAGGAGAGATTCTGGAGTGAGTTAGATGAAGTGATAGAGTACCCCCAGAGGTGAAAGAGTGGTCATTGGTGCAGACTTCAATGGACATGTTTGTGCAGGGCAACAGAGGGGATGAGGAAGTGATGGGCAGGTTTGGTATCGAGGACAGGAACGCAGAAGGACAGATGTTGATAGATTTTGCAAAAGGGATGGAAATGGCTGTGGTGAATACTTTCTTCCAGAAGAAACAGGAGCATAGGGTGACTTATAAAAGCGGAGGTAGGAGCACACAGGTAGACTACATCTTGTGTAGGCGATGTAATTTGAAGGAAGTCAGTGACTGCAAAGTAGTAGCCGGTGAGAGTGTTGCCAAACAGCATAGGATGGTGGTATGCAGGATGACGCTGATGGTGAAGAAGGTGAAGAAGGCAAAGGCAGAGCAGAAGACAAAGTGGTGGAAGTTGAAAAAGGAAGTATATATAAGAATATATAATGAGATATATTTATATATGTATATATATAAGGTGACTGAAAACTGTTTCTGATTTATGATTTATCTGGGTAGGAAATCCTTCCTCAGTGTCTGTAGGCTCAGGCCACACATTCTGGTTCATATTGGGATAAACTAAAAGAAAACACAACACTGGGGAATGTTTTCATTGAAGCATATTTTTAGAATAAAGGGAATATGATGCTATTTTTGGATTTTTAAGAATGACTGATCTTGCAAATAGAATTGGATTTTTTTCTTTTTTTAATGTATGAAGTATATTTCCATTCGGCACGTTGGCATAGTGGTTCCCATATTTACCTTACAACAAGAAGGTACCGGGTTCAAGTCCTGAGCTTGGATTCTTCCCATGCTTAGGTGGACAATATGGGTGGATATGTCTATATTATAGTCTAAAGACAGGAACATTAGGTTAATTTGCTTTTCCAAATGGCCCATAGATGTGAAAGTGAGGTAAATAGTTGTGTGAATGTTAGCCCTGTGATGGTCTGGTGAGTTGTCCAAGGTGTACCCTGCCTTCGTCCAGTGTAGGCTGAAATAGGCTTCAGCCTCCCGATGACCTTAACATAATTGAGTATAATGGCAAATGAACAAGTAAGTATATGTATGCATTTACACTTCAATCCTGAAGGTGGCAGGAACACACAAAAATTGCAAAAGACTACAGCGCATAAGATAAACTTGATTAGTTCCACAATGGGGAAATTTATGTCAAAGCAGCATAAGCAAGAGGAACAGGGTAAAGGTGACCAGGTGCCAATCAAACATTAATAAAAATAATGAAAATGGTAAGAATAAAAATAGAAAAATATAGCACAATACAAAATATAAACATGGTTTTATATATATATACATATATAAATACACTTTCATCTTATGAACTGATTAATCCTAATTTGGGTTGTGGGGAGGCGGATGCCCATCTCAGATTTCTCAGACTCTGGATGACGGCAGGATACAACTTGGATAGCTTGCTAGTCCACTGAACGGCAGAAACAGGCTGACAGCAATGCAAATCTTTTCTCAGCAATGGTTCTTTTACATGCCTCTCCCCACAGACAGTGAGAAACATGGCCAATTTTTGATAAACTAGTTAACTGCTCAGGGCAGCAGTAACACCCACTGATAGTGGGCTTGAACCCCCAACCTTGGGCTCAGTAATCCAGCACTATGACACCGGGCCACCACTGCTTCACAAGATGGACCCAACTAAATAAATATTACACAAAATGTTTAAATGTCGCAGTGTGAATATAAATACATATTTTCACCCGGTGTAGACTGAGGTAGACCCCAGATTCCCATGACCTATGACCCTAATAGGATAAAACAGATCTGGAAATGAGCGAAGAGTAGGTAATAAACAGATATAGGGTTCCCTGAATGTGAGGAAATAGACTTATCTAGACTCTAAGGACCCAACTTGGAAGGGTCTGTGTGGTGCATAAATAAACTAACAGAACAGGTTTAAAGCAACATTTAAAGCTTTCTTACTATTTAAATTCTATATAAGAAGTTCCATTCAGCACAGCATTCAGAAATCATGTAACATATATAGTTCTCATCTCATCTTCTGCTTAATCTGGAGTCGGGTCGCGGAGGCAGCAGCCTAAGCAATGAGGTCCAGACATCCCTATGTAGTAATAATCGAATTGTTACCTTTTGTGTGAGCTATGCGGAAGGTACTATGGCACAATGATTTTCATTGAGCAGGATACTTTGTGTGTGTGCGTGTTTGTCTGTCCACAGTTCATGAGTGCACTGTATTCTGTTAAAAATAATAGCAGTGTGTTTTAAAACAGTGAATAAAGCTCAAAATACTTATGATAGCTTTTATGTCAATACGTACACGCAAATGCATTAGGAACATGACACATTTTATTCGAAATCAAAACATGATCAAATTTGTGTTATTCCTTTAAAGAAATTGAAGAAAAGTGGGGCAATGGTGGCCTGGGTGTAAGATGCTGGATCACTGATCCCAAGGTTGGGGGTTCAGTCCTAACTCTCAACAGGTTGTCACTGTCCTCTCCAGTGCAGCTAATTGCGTTATCACATGTTGTCACTGAGCTAATATTTAGTTGTATAACCACTGCTTCTGAGAACTGCTGCACATCTGTGTTGCATGGAGTCAACCAACTTCTGGCGTTCTCCAGCCCAGGATGATTGGACCACATTCCACAGTTCTTTCTGTATTTCTTGGTTTTGCCTCAGAAACTGCATTCTGATGTATTCAAACTGATCCATGATCCCTGGGATGTGATAAATAGGCCCGACACCGTATGAGTAACGAGGATGGATAGGATCAGGAATGAGTTCATCAGAGGGACAGCACATGTAAGATGTTTTCGAGACAAAGTCAGAGAGACTAGATTGAGATGGTTTGGACATGTACAAAGGAAGGATTGGGAATATATTGGCAGTAGGATGCTGAGGTTGGAACTGCCAGGCAGAAGGCCTAGAGGAAGACCAAAGAGGAGATTTATGGATGTGGTGAAGGAAGACATGAAGGTAGTTGGTGTAAGAGAAGAAGATGCACAGGATGGGGTGAGATGGAGACAGATGATTCACTCTGGCGACCCCTGAAGGGAATAGCCGAAAGGAAAAGAAGAAGAAGACCGTAATATGAGAAACATTCCGAAATCAGGATGCTTGCACCATCAGGCTTCACTGCCTTCACAGTGTCCTGTGGCTTAAATTCAGTGTTTGTGGGTTGTCTGATAAACTGTCACCGGCTGCTAGACCCAAAAAGAACAATCTTACCCTCACCAGTCCAAAAATGTTGCTCCATTTTTCTTCAGGCCAGTCAATGTGCTCTTTGGCAAAGTGTAACCTCTTCAGCAAGTATTTTTTTCAACCCTGGGACATTGTGGGGCTTCTGGCCGATAGCTTGGCTTCACATAGGTAGGTAAGTCTGTTGGGTTTTTACACCCGAACCTAATGGCTCATCAGGCCAGTGCTTACCCCCAGTTTCCGTCGCGTGAAGCAATCAGGAGTTGACCTCCTCCTGGATGGGACGCTAGTCCATCACAGGTTACTTTCCCAGTATATTTTTACTGGTACCAATTTATACTGCTGAGTGAACAGAGGCACACTTGTGGTTGAGACCTTGCCCAGGGGTCTTGGCACAGTGAGGGTCTCAGTGGGATTTGAATTCACAACCTCCCAATCATGAGCCCAACACTCTAACCACTACACCACCAGCCCCACAGCTTCACATAGGCGTCTTCTAATTGTAACAGGACTCACAGGTAACTTTCGACCTTGTTCGATCTTCTGGGACTGACTGTTGGCATGTTTGCTCTTCTTCCATTCTTTCTTTCATGTCTGTCAAGTTCTGGTTGCGATTTTAAAGCATTTCTGATAGTTTTTTCCCCCCTCTCCAATCAACTTTTCAATCAAGGTTCACTGTTCTTCTGAACAATATCTGGAACGACCCATTTTCCTCGGAATATCAGAGAAAAATGTTCTATAACCAGCATGTACAACACTTGCTGCCCTCCTTCCTTAAATAACGACAATAATTGGCACCTGTTTTTCAAAGTATGAATGATATCACTAATTGAACTCCACACTGATATTATTTTGAACACGCCCCTTTAAATTAGTGATTCAATTACACAGAATCAGCAGCATGCAGGTCATGACTGTTGGTTCTGTTAGATTATATTACTCTACTGCACCTGACAGTCAACTATTTGCCATGTAGAAATATAATTTCTACCAAAAACACTGAGTGACCAGGTTAGTGATATCCGGCTGATATTATTTTGAAGACAACTGTAGACTGTACATTGTTCATGTTTTCATTACTAGCCATTTGAGAGCTTACGGAAATTGTCTTAAAGTATTGTTATGATAATCACCCGGTGGAAACCCACACAAGTATGGATAGAGCATGCAAACTCCACACCGAAACGCCCAAGCTGGGAATCAAACCCAGGACCTTCTTGCTGTGAGGTGGATGTTTTAACCACTACAACACCGTGCCGCCCCAAACAAATTTATCATAATACAAAAAACCCTGAGTAAACAGAAAACACAATTCTCCAATTGCTTATTTATTTATTTATTAAAAAACAAAAATCCACTAACACCCATATCTCACATGGAAAAAAAAAAAAATAAATAAATAAATAAATAAAAGAATCAGTTAGGGGTTGTACCACCTTCAACAGTAGCAGCTGCATTCTAGCCCTTCCTTGTGGTTGTTGCTGCTGCCGCACAACAAGAATCTGACTTGGCAACTCGCACATGTTCACTGCCAAACCGATTGATCCTATTAGGGTCGCAGGAAGGCCTATTACAATTAACAGTTGAAGAGGGCAGAGGACACCCTTAACCACTTGCCAGACCATTGCACGACTTTTCAATTCCAAAATCTTAATTTTATGTATATTTTTCAAATTAAATTTAGTTCCGTGCTTGAATGTTTAAAAGGGAAATTACTTTTATCAAATAGGTGATTTGAGTAATAGTGAGTTCTAGTACGTCAGTAAATCACAAGATTATTTGAAATCTGTGCACCTAAATTTCCACAAAAATGGACTGCTGCAAGGATAACCAGTATTTGTATTTGTATTAAACAAAAATCTTTGATTTATTCAAGTAAACCTTTAGTTAAAGTGGTACCTATAGGTAAAGGTACTGGTTATCCTTGCGGCATAATTTGGTGTAAGGTCATACAGGGACCTCTCACTTTCCGAGATTAATGAAAACCGAGACCCACCCCCACCGTGACCGCCGATTTCCGCAAAGTAGGATCGACCCACCCCTGACTGATGTATATGTACATGTACATGTATATGTATATATATATATATATATATATATATATATATATATATATATATATATATATATATATATATATATATATATATATATATATATATCAATAAATACATATTCAATAAATGGGCAGTGGTGGTCTAGTGGTATAGGGTGCTGGATAGCTGATCAAAGGTTGTGTGCCCCCAAGGGTGCAGCTAACTGGGTTATCAAAGGCCGGCCATGTCTCTCACTGTCTATGGTGTGAGGTTCATGTAAAAGAACCATTGCTGACTTTCGACAAGAGTAGGCTGCAAAGCCGTCGGTGTGTTTCCGCCCTGCGATGGCCTGGCGAGCTGTCCAGGGTGTACTCTGGCCTCACCCGGAGTTGGCTGGGATGGGCACCAGCCTCCCCGCTACTTTAATTAGTATGAAACGGTTACAGAAAATGATGATGATGAACATATTCAATACTATAAATGCTTATAATAACAATTAAACATTCAAAAATAATGCATGAGATGTAAATAAAATATAAATACACACACATACAGGCGCGCGCACACACAAAAATGTTGTTTTTTTGTTTTTTGTTTGTTTGTGTTTTTGCATAATTGGCCTTGTTTGTGAAATTTTCCTCAACTTTCCCCCTGTTTTTCCTTAATTTCCTTGTTTCTTAAAAATTTTCTCTGAATATTTTTGAAAATCCCACGATGCACTGAAGCCGCGGAAACTGAAACTGGAATTAGCGAGGGATCACTGTATATTAAAGTGATGCACAGCTTATTTGAACATAAATGACAATAAAAAAGCACTACACTGGGCAATCTTATCCCGTAGCTCACTAGTGTGGACTGAAGCAATGTGGAACCATCATTTCCCCCCCCTAGAAGTGATGTGAACTCAGACTGGGGTGTCGGAGCGCAAATGAACATGCAGGACGCGACATTTCAGGTGATAAAACCCCTGCACTCTGAAGGCTCTTGCCTTTTACGAGTTCCTTTTGGTGAGGTGCTGCTCCCATTTCTTGTCATCCTTTGACTTTTCTGAAGGAATTCTGTAGGAACAGTGTCTGGTTTTCGATGTAAAAGCTTTTGCTTCATGCCAATAGTTCTGCCTGGAGTTGATGCTGACAGCAGGCTGGATTGAAGTGTTCTTCACAGATGACTGAATTGCTTCTGCAAGGAAACGTTTTCAGAGGAAGGCCTGTGCTGGTGTTGTGTTAAGTTTTCCGCAGTTTCTGTAGTTGTCGTTTGTGCAGCTGTATGTTTTGCACTTCATTTTACTACTGACACAGCTCAGCACTGGCTGATAATGTGTTATTTTAGACTACTATCTGCCGCATGCAGCCCAGCCTATGGGACAAAAGCAACGAATTTGTGTCACTACCAGGGATGGAACAGCCAATGAAGAAGGCAATAGTGTTTTAGTCCTGGCTTGTATCTGAGAAGAAGCAAGAACTGACATTTTCTGGTGGAGCCACTGATATACGTGATCGTTTTTAAAGAGCTCTGGCAAATTCATCATAGGTACCTTTTAACTGACAAAGTTACAAAGACATGTGAGGCGCTCCACCGAATGTAGGCGTTAGTCGCAAGCGGCGTATGGTGCTTGTGAGACAAAGCGCGGCTTATCCGAACTTCCGATCTTTCAAGTGAGCAAGTGCACGTTGAATACTTGTTTAGTACTCAAACCTCACTTGCTCACTTAAAAGATCGGAAGTCTGGATAAGCCGCGCTTTCTCTCACAAGCACCATACGCCACTTGCGAAAAGCACCTACATTCGGTGGAGCCCCTCATAATTATTTTCAGTGTTTTATTGACCAACTTATTTGTGTACATGGTACAGTTTTGTTTTACTTCAAAATCTACAAAAAAAAAAAAAACCAAAACAAAAAACCCAAAACCTCTGTATATTATGAGTATTTTTCATGTTACCCGTTTCCCCCATTTTCTCCCCTAATTTAGCCATGTCCAATTCCTACCCATAAAGTGATGCGTTCCCTATCATATGACCACCACCAACCAGGGAGGGGCATAAGCATGCACAGCCACCCCCCCCCCCCATTTTCCCCCATGAGATGTGATGCTGCCACCCACCTCTTTACAAATTGCTGCGCATGTGTATTTGGTAACGAAAGTGCCATCCACCTTCTTGTCTGAAGGAGCTCACAGACACCAATGATTGGCTGGTGATCGCTATGAGTGACAGGAAGTGAGCATATACCATCCTTCCCTCCAGTAAGAGCTGGGTAAATTAGCTCTCATGGACTCTGGGTCAGGGATGACTGCAGCATCAACCTGGATTCAAGCCGGTGATCTTCAAGTTGTTAGTCGCATACATTATCAATACACCACTTGGGAGCCTTTCGTGGTCCCATTTGGAATTGGAAACCTGATACACACAGTGTGATGGAAGATTTAAATTAGTCCGGCAAAGTAATTATTTGGATAAGCATTGCCAACGCCAGTCCACTTCTCGCTCCAGATCCAAGTGTGTATAACCATGACATGGTGGTCCAGACCAATTGCTGCCTCTCACAGCTCCAGGATCTTTGGTTTAACCATGAGCTCAGGTAATGTTTGTATCGATATCTAAAGAGTCTTGAAAATCCCACATATGTTCAAATTAAAACTGCAGAGATTTTTACAATAATATTTTTCCCATTCAAAGAACTTGGGAGGAATTCTAGCTTCTATTTTTCCCTCTCATTCCTTATTATCAATGGGAAATGAAAGTGTTTGAGATTCCATTAATTCAACATATCATCTCACTTTTAGGCCTTCCCATTGTAACTCCAGGTCTGTGTTACTCAGGCTGTGGGGCGTGTGTGTGTGTGTGTGTGTGTGTGTGTGTGTGTGTGTGTGTGTGTGTGTGTGTGTGTGTGTGTGTGTGTGTGTGTGTATTCTGCTGTAGTTATGGTATGCCAAGCAGGCACATGTTAAATGTGGCTTGGCTCAGAGGACTGTTCTCCTTGCCACAAACATTCCACCTTTACCCCAGTCACCATGGATACGCCGAACAATATTATGGCACCATAGTACAGGGAGACCTTGTAATGTTTTATAGTGTTTGTAACAATCTATAAAATGTCTACATATAGAGTAAAAATCCGCTGTCCCTGCCTCATTTTTGAAGGAATATGAACTCAAGGGTGTTTTTAAAGGTAATATAATTTTTTTTCTGTAA